>JAWZSL010000004.1:24400000-24840000 GCA_034769285.1 Lutjanus argentimaculatus
GCGTCATACGGATGTAATGAATTGGACTGTTCATGTCACATACCTGTACATTACTGGGGTCTGAGATGGAGAAGAAAGTTTCTTGAAAGTTACTGCCATCTGCTGGTTTCACAGACAGAGCCACAGCTGGGGACAGGAGGGTCTCAGGCTGGTCATTAAGGACAAGCTTCAATGCCACCGTATCAACGATACCTATAATCCTAATGGAAAAAAGGAATTAATTAGTATTGTGCAAAATTAGAATACATTTGTGGAGCCTGTTCAGTTATACTAGTGGTTCCCAACCCCTGGCTTGCAGATCAGCACCAGGCTACTGGGCTGCGAGGAAGTGCTATGATTGGATGAGTTAAATAATAATGTACCTGTCGTATTCTAAGCTGTTATGTTATTTTTGTGATAATTACTTTGAACTGAAGTCCATTATCACAACATTTCAGCATTAAACAGTAAATAAAATCTCTGTGAGGCCACTTGCAAGACACATGCATGTGAGTTCACTAACAGACTAATGGGAGATGCTGTGTCTAACTCTGATTCCAGTTTGTGTAGTAATGGGGTGTGGAGAACAATTACGCTGAGCTATAATATGCTCCCCGGTTGGGACAGTCTGCAAACACAACTGAGGTGCAAAAAAGGTCTGGAATTACTGACTTGTACTGTCTAATTTCTTGAATAGTGCCCAGTATGTTAGGGAATGTCAGGTAAATTAATCAGTGACCTGTTGGAGGAGTCTGACAGCGTCTCAGGAGAAGCGCCCAGCAGATTGCTGACGATGTGTACAGAGGTATTTCCTAGTGCCAGGCTGACGGTCGGGCCCGACAAAAGATTCTCCAGCTGAGACACCAGCTGATCCACCTGGCTGGAGTTCAGGTTGGACACGTCTTTGGTCAGGTCAAGCAGTGCATTGGCTTGGCTGTCAGCTGTAGTCAACAACATTTAAAAGGGATGTTATAATGATGCTATAATGATGTAAAAGTTGCATACAGAGTTGCACACAGTCCTGAGGTCATAACAAACCTGATTCTGTAGTTGCTGGGCTCTCTGATGAGTTCACCATTACAGATTCATTAGTAGTGGTTGTAGTTGATTTGAGTGAGGTAGCAGCAGTGGTGGTTGCATTCAAGCCTTGAGCTGTTGTGTTCAGCAGGGATGAAGTTACATTTGTAGTGGTGGTGTTAGGTTGTGCGGTTGTCACATTTGGGCTCACAGAAACAGATTCATTTGTGGTTGTGGTAGTTGTGTTGAGTGTTGTGGTCACTGTGATGTTATCTGGGGTGGTGGTGGCATTCATGGCTGCAGCTGTTGTGTTCGCTGGGGATGAGGTTACATTTACAGAAGAGGTGGTGGTGTTTGGTTGTGCGGTTGTCACATTTGGGCCAGGTGTGGTTAACTGATGTACACACTGCTCCTCCAGTAGGGCAACCACATTGTTTCCTTTTTGACTGTAAAGAAAAAAATAAATTAGTTCTTGGGTGGAGTAAACTTTTTAGGTTAGTGCAGAAGTTAGGATGGTTAGAAGGTAATACAAACCAGTTGAGGATGGTAGACTCTTCCATTACCATACAAAACATAGTAGGTTTTAGGTTAACTTCATCCCATGTGACCGGAGATTTCAATGGATTGCCACTGACCTCTGAATCTCCACATATTGCTGTGTGACGTATAAGAAATGACATATAGAAAAGCAGGAATGAGAAGACATACCTGCAGTCATTTTTTGACTGATGATTTGATGATTTTGATCGTATGATTTGATGTAGAATTGACTTGTTGACTTGTGTCACTGTAGTTAATATACACACCTGCTCGGGTCACTAGTCCGTTGTAACCAATTTGCTTCTCAGGTTGAAACACAATCCACACGGCCGTTGCCACGTCACAGATTGGAACGTCGCGGGCAAAGGCTAAAATCACTCTGCAGCTCTGAAGACTAGAATTAAAAAAATCAGAAGAGCACAGATTTCAGTTCAAATGTATTATCTGATACCTGTATCAGTGCATAAAAGTGTTGTTCCTGCAAAGATATTAATATGTCATAAGACTCACTTTATTTCTGTGTTTCCGCAGGTCATATTGGCATCCTGGGTAGAGATTTCCATTTTAGTCAAACTATCTCAAGTGATTATGTTAGAGTAGTTATCATTAGAGTAACATGTTAAATAAGACATATGCATTTTGTAAGTTTTGTATAAAAAATGCACTTCTGAGCACTGATAGATAAGAAAAGGTCCCCAAAAATGCTGTATGAGTATTCAGTGCTGAAAATCAACAAATTCCAACAAACTCAGTAAAGTGGAATGGAAAACCTGGTCAAATGTGAAATGAACAAAAGTGTCACAAAAAGAGAAAACTTGGATAGATTTTGCGAATGCAATATAATTCACGATTAGTGGGAATGATTGATTTTGCGTCTCAATTTTTATTTTCACCAAAGAAAACTACTGAAATCATGACTGTGTCACATTTGTTGAGGCCTGTATCAAACAAACCTTTTCTTACATAGAGAGAACAAGATTTGTAGACCAGGTCATCTCTCCGCTGCAGAACTGCAGCACTTCATTATAATGCTGTTTGTATCACACATTGTTCCTATATAAAAAAAAAAAAAATCTTCTTCAGCTTCTGTGATTTGGATATTGTATGTGGCCATATTCCAATCTCAATAATATTTCTATTAATTGTGCGGTCCAAATCCAAACTGTTATTCATGAAGTAAAAAAATGGCACCAAGCAAAAGCATTTTGGGAACAAACTGCACAATGTGACATTCCTGATAGTCTTAGCTGAAGATGTAGGCTTCAGTGACAAATCCTCACATTACATTACATGGTGTCACAATATTGCTACATATTTTAGTTTGATCTCTCCTGTAATTAGTTGTCTTGGGCACTGTTAAAGTTATTTAATCAATTAAGTCATTTATACACTACAGTAAAAGATAGACCTCCTTTAAAACAAATGGCAAATTAGTTAATCCCTTGTTATGGAGTAAATTTGGATTAGTTTTGATATTCTCACATATAGTCAAAATAGTCACAGGAGAAAATGTGAAAGTTTAAGCAATGTGATTACCTTGTATGTAGATGCAACGATGGATAGTGGACATGAAACACTGCAAAGGCACATTACAAAGATTGTGATTTATTTAAAATTTGATGAAAGGGTATGTGAAGGACATGTGAACTTTAATTTGCATATGCTTTAAGAATGGCAAAACTCACTCTGTGCTTGGAGAGCAGCTTGGTTGTTTTATCTTAGAAATCTGTAAAGATTCAGGAGATCATAGTTACAATAAGACATTGATGCAAAAACAGATAAACAGTAAAACACACTTACACATGTATGAATGTTCTGTATGTGCACATAAACTTACCAGGGACAAGACATAAGAACTGTTCATCCAGGGGTCTTTTATTGAAATTTGAAAAGTGTAATATGCATCTAAAAACAAACAAACAAACAAACAAACAAAAAAAGATATTAACTCAGCTTTCAGACTAAATCTATATAGATAATCTGGCGCTTTTGTGAGGTGATAAAAACACCTACCAGTTCCATTGCAGTAAGCAGAGCAGCTGCAGTTGCTCGGCTTATCTGAAACAAAGTCAAAGAATGTTGGTTCAAATGCCAGTATGAACAGAACCACAGCAATTTCAAGTTCTTCACACAGAATTTAACTTGTCACATTTATCACTCGCACTGTGCCATAACTTTAAATTTGACTGAGGAAAAATGAGAACAAATTGAGAATATGCCTCTAAACTACGATATGGTAAATGCTTATTTTGTCAGTTATCGTCATGATAATATAAAGTAATAAGGACAGTGGGTTTAAGGTGATCAGTTGTGCCTCATCTTTGCCAGACATGGTGCTGATGAAGAGATTTGCAGTATCAGACTGGAGGTTGTTGTTACATATATAGTTTTTCTGTACCTCTGCCAGTGGTCTTTATTGTGAATGGTTTCAGTAAAGTTTTCAGTAAAGATTGATACTACTCTCATATCTGTAAGGTAAATATGAAGCTACAGACAGTAGCCACTTAGCTTAGCATACATATTGTTGCATATTTTTGTCACAAATGTTTGATAAGTACATTTGAGGGGTTATTGCAATATCTGCCAACCTAATTTTTTTTAAATCCCAAATATTATTGTTGGTGTCAGCCCCAAAAAGCCTTCGTGCAGTGTCAAGCTAGATGTTTTCCCCCATTTTCAGTCTTTATTCTAAGTTAGACTAAATGGCACAGGCTGTAGCTTCATATTGATGGCAGAGACATGAGTATCCATCTTCTCATCAGTCTCTCAGCAAGAAATGTACTTCCCAAAAGGATGAACTATTCCTTTAAAACCTCTGCAGCCTCACAACTGCACTCTTTGTTTGGTATTCAAGTGACAATTCTTTGAACTTCATGTCAGGTTTCTGTTTTGTTATGTATTACACTGTATAAGCTCATAGTCAGAACACTGTCTAATCAATAAGCCATGTATAAACAAGGCAAGGTAAGCTAACATGTTTTGGACATTCAGAGTTATGTGGATGTGCTGTAATTGCTCTTGACATGTGACACTGAAAACCTGTCAGCCAAAGATATGTGTATTTTGGCGTTGTGTTGGTTAATACATACAGATGTACAGATCATTGACAAAAGTCCAAATTTGGTCAAATTTGAATTGACACATCTACATGTGGTAAAAAATTAAATTGACTGAATACTTCCTGTGCTATGAGGATAATTAAAGATGTGTTCAGAGCTCACCTGCGCTGCACTGAGTTGAGTTGCTTTGAGGAACCACATATGCAGTCCCAGACGCTTCACTGACAAAAAATAAACACATTTGATTTAAAAAGATATTGTATAGGGAAAAAAAAGCAAAGGCAATATATTGCATGATGATGCTGTATATTATGCTTAGAAAATACTTTCAAAAATATGAAAAATGTCATAGTGTTAATGTTTTTTAAGACGAATTTAAAAAATAAGTTTGTTAAAAAATACCATGATGCACCAGTTTGACCAGTGTAGGTGCAACTGTTTTCCTCTTGTGGATCGCTATTGCACTGATTTTGTAGTGAACCTGTTCAACGACAGAGAAATTTGATTGCATTATGGTAACTTATTAGGTAGGTAATTATGCCTTATGGAGTATGCAACACTCACGTGTTTCATCTGCTTTTTTCCCCACCACCTGGATGTCAGAGGAAGCTTTACTGGCTGCACAGAGTGTACGGAGGATACAACATGAAGGTATGTTCCCGCTCAGCTTCAGCATCACAGAGCACCTGGTTTTTCTGAAGTATAAGGTCAGTGTTAACAACAGTTTTTTTTTTTTCTTTAGAGGCAACTGAAAATAGTTTGTCACTTACCTTATTCCCATCTTCTTGTTGCAGTTGATTTCAATTCCCTGTAAAAACAAATCAATCTTGATTCACATGATACTTCTACCTACAGCTGTAACCTAGAGCTACATTTAAATGTTAACTTACTTGAAATAGGCCAGTTGTGTTGTCATTACTGATCCCACTGTAATGTAAAGTGAAATGACATCAGTGAGAAACAAGATTGATTTAAAGCAAGTCTATATAACTTCTGAAAGAAAAGATATCTTTTTTCTTCCCACACAAATAAATAGTTGATTAGCTAATCAATAAAACACACCTTAGCTAAAATTAATGCACCTGATGTTTTGTTGCCACAGTCTTACTTAGTCTGGTTTGACTATGTGGCTAATGTTAGCTAATGTTAGCAAGCTTACTGAGTCACTTAATTGACTGTTTGACTGATCTGTTTTATCCCATTTTAGCATAAACAACAGTTGTTAAAACAAGTATTGTGTGGCTCAAGACGATCTTAGGGAATGGAGAATAATTCAGTGTGCTCTCATCCTGTAACATTTTGCTGGAGGAATTATAAAACCTGCACGAGTTAAAAAAATTTGCAATTTTGGTTCCTTTTTTCTCAAAATCAATTGGTTTACTGAATGTATTTTAGATTAGATGCCTGAAATAAGGTCTGTGGTTAACACAACCTTAAAAGATTTACAAGTTTGGTTCTAAGACATAAAATCCATCAGTAAATACTCCACTCAGTAATTTTGAAGCTTTTACTTTTCTTAAAAACTGGTTGAGACTACAAAGGTTGTCGAGGACATTAAATGTCATCACACTGAATACTAGTCACTTTATGATGGTAATGTTGAGTCTTGTGACTATCGTCACTATTGACCCCTCCCAAGTCCCGCCTCTTTTTGATCTGTGCACAAATTACAGTTGAACAAGCTTTTACCCAGCGAAAACTTCTTCTTAAGTTAGCTAATGTTGGCAAAAGCTTAAAGATTGTTAAGGTGCTGCTGGGGACCATTACAAGAACATATACTGAATATAGTCACATCTTAAATTAGCTAATGTTAACAAAATGCTAGCTAACTAGGTAACTGTTAACTGTTAAAATGAGCTAATTAGCTTTTACAGGTCCCCTAACACTATCCTTTAAACATCTCCAGAATCTCCTATCCACAGTGTAGAAAAATAAGCTTTTTGTACTCAATCATGAGTAACATCAACAAGAAAACTTTCCTTTGTTTGGACCTTCAGTATTCCATTCATTAATTTTATGAGAGATCATTGCAGTGTTACCTGGTTTGTGTCACGCTTGTGTTGATTTCACGAGCTATGCGGGTCTTGTTTGAATTGGGATTTGGTTCCTTCTGTGGTTTGGTCTGTTGTTCACCACCAGGTGCCTGTATGATCACACTGGAATCAGATGAAGACGCTGCAGCTGTAGTTGTGCTTAAGGTTTTTAATGCTGTTGATGTTGCAGCTGTAGTCGTGCTGGAGGTTTTGAATGGAATTGATGCTGCAGCTGTAGTTGTGCTGCTTGTTAATGCTGTTGATGTTGCAGTTGTGTTGTTTGTTAATGCTGTTGATGTTGCAGCTGTAGTTGTGTTGCTTGTTAATGCTGTTGATGTTGCAGTTGTGTTGTTTGTTAATGCTGTTGATGTTGCAGCTGTAGTTGTGTTGCTTGTTAATGCTGTTGATGTTGCAGCTGTAGTTGTGTTGCTTGCTAATGCTGTTGATGTTGCAGCTGTGGTTGTGTTGTTGCTTTGTAATGTTGTTGCTGTTGTCATGAGTGTTGTTTCATTTGAAGCGCTCGTAGTTTGTGGAGATGTAGGTGGGGCCGATGTTGCTCCGTGATCTGGAGACCGGCAGCTCCCCAGGTTGTTTTGGAACACCTGGATAAGCTGAGAAAAAGAACATGATTCTCATGAATATTTAATTATAGGATATAAACATATCTGGTATTCTATTAAGCATCTAGCTGATAACCAGTTTCCCTGCATACCCAGGCCTTGATTTCTGATTCATCCTTGCTCTCTCCATTGACATCCACAGTGACATCAACAAAGTAGTACACTGCTGTAAGAAGAAATGACAGAAGATAGTTAAGGAGACAGATTTTTTAAATGGTCAAAATTAATGCAACATAAACTAAGATATCTTGACCCTGAAAAATGTAGTCCTGTATCCCCCATAATGTAACCAACAGTGACCTTTTTAAGACTCTGTGCCTGGTAAACACTAAAAACTCCAACCCAGCAGTTAGTAAGGCAGGCTTTCCGTTATTACTTAATGTCTCTAAACCCAAGCTAACCCAGATGACATTATCAACGTCCTAGAACCACAGAGGACATGATACAACTCTTCATAAAGTCTCTAATGTTGAAACATTATTTAAATTTAAATTTATTGTTTAAAGACGGAAAAAATGAAGCTATTCTTTAATACCTAGTGGATTTCACCTCTAATGTTAAAAATGTTCAGTATTTTTAAATCATGTGTGACTAGTAGCAGCATGAGAAAAGGCAGTTGTGGTTTGTTGGAGGCTGATATGGCTGCAAAATAACAAGTACATTTACACATGTACTTTACTGAAAGCTTCTACAAGGAACATGTAACTGATTTGTTATTGTGTTGATTTTAGAGGTCTCTGTGGACAAAAGCAGTAGTGCTTCCACTGCCATAACGACAAAATACAACATCAAAAATAAAATGACCTAAATAAAAATCCTCCTTCCTTATTTTTAACTGACTAATGTACTACTCGCTGTAACGCTGCCAGGGAAGATGTGAACACAGGCTTGTTTCATTTGATTTCACAGAGGAACTATACAGAAATAGCCAGTATTCTCGCTGATGGTCTAGTTTGCTTATGGTGGTCATACAAAGGCATCAGTATTACACTGAGGCAGTTTCCTAACCAGTTAACAACTCCTTGTAGTTTGTTAAAGTGCAACTTGAGTTTATTTTAACTTTCAATACTTCCATTTTAGGCTACTTTATACTCCTACTCCACTGTTTCAGAGCCAAATATTGTCTTACTCCACAACAATTATTTAACAGCTCTATGATCATCTTAAATAATATGATGGATTGTTATACATTATATTAAACTACCCAACCATGGATAAGGTACAACATAGTTAAACGTTTAAAACTAGCCCCACCTCAACCTACTAGAACTTTGAAATGCACTTTACAGATTAGTACATCACTAATACTATTCAAATACTATAATATGTAACAATATAACACTGGCAGAACCTGTTTTGTGTTGATGAGGGGCATTTTTACTTTGATGTTTTAGCATATTTTGCTAACAGTAGTGGTATTCTGAATACTTGAATACTTATCCTCTTCTACTCCTGTATTCTATACCACAGTATTCTACTATCTGACTTATTTTGTCTCCTGTCTTTAGTTTGCATCAGATACTGAAGCAAGAATAAATTAACTTTGTACAAGATAAATTTTCATTTTAAACCAATGACATATTATAACAGACCGGTGAGACCAGCAGCAGTGTGGTGATGAAAATAAAGGTTGTGGAGGACAGTTGGGTTCGTGATTTGTAATAGTCTAAAATGGATGTTTGGCCCTCTTTGATGACAAGTGTTTCAACTAATAATCTGGTAGTAAGTACAGCACAGATCATTCTCTCGGTTTTTCCAAGTGTACCTGAAGTTGGTGCATTTGTTGTAGCAGAGAGAGGGGAAGGGGCAGCAGAGGTCTGATTGCAGGAAGCCTGACCTGGCAGGGGAAAAACAGTAATTATTTTCAGTCCACAAAGATGAAATTCAGAATTCAACTTCATAACTTAAGTTTAAGAGTAATTATTGTGGCCCACAGGCAGCCATAATACTGTATAATAGACACTGAACATCATCACAGTGTTGCCATGTATTGTTTTGGAACAGATTCAGTGTTCACATGAGAATTTTCTTAATCTTTTACTTAAATTCCACATGAGGTTGATAGATATCAGTATGTATATAGGTTTGTCGGAGGTTTTAATGACTAATACTTGTAGTAATTATATTTAGTAGTTGGTAGAGAAACAAAGAAACAAACATGTATGAAACATATCAACACATTTATAAAATAATCCTAAAACACAGGATAATTTATTTGTAATCATTTTGGACCTCCTTCTATCCTCTTGAGCATAATCATACTTTAGACAACTTTCGCTCCTTGAAATATGGTTGAAAGGCTCAGGTATATGTGGTTGTTTCCCAAAGATGCTGTGTTACTGCTCTCTTTCTTAGTTTGTTTTTCTCTGTCATATTTTCCAACTTGCTCTACAAAGAAGCTACAGCACTGTGAAGTTTTGTCTGGTAAGGAAACAGACAGCGATCAGGCTGGAACAACAGGTTACTAACAGGTTAATTAGGAAGGAAAAATAACACATTGTGTGTGTGTGTGTGTGTGTGTGTGTGTGTGTGTGTGTGTGTGTGTGTGTGTGTGTGTGTGTGTGTGTGTGTGTGGGTGTGTGTGCGTGTGTGCACGTGTTATATGACGAACACTGAATGACTGGTATGTCAGACATGTCAGACGTTATAAATAGAGGTGCAGAGTTTCCAGTCCAGATAAGGTGACAGAAACCACTGCACCATTGTCTGCAAACAACCTTTTTTTGTCTGTTATAGCTGTTGTGAGACCATACCTGCCAGTAGTACGACCAGAAGAATGTACAACCAGTATAGACGTTTGACACAAGAGCCTGGATTCTTCACCCTATAATAAAATAAATACAGTCATTTAAACTCCTTTTCATTGGCTATTGACCTTGACTAAATAGTGACATTGGGCTTTTGATACAACAGTTAAAAAGGGTGAAAGAGCGAGTCACAAAAAACTTCCCAGGCCTAGACCTGAACACCTCTTCCCATCACACCCATTCTAATAAATGCTTTCACTGGGCTTTCCCATAGCCTAATTGTATGTCTGAAGGTTTTATCTTTGCTTCTTATCAGTCAATCAAACATATCTCGCTATGTCATGAAAAATAATGATATAATAATAATGTCAAATTAAATGGTTGAATGCATTCCTGCTCCGTCACGCCTTTGAGTATAATCAGCGCACAACAGAACAAAGACATTATCTTTATCACAGCTTTGGGAAATAGCAAACAGTAATATATAAGAGTAGCTGCCTAGATAGTGTACTGTATAGATACACATGGTGAATGTTTGCTTGGGCCAGAGCGTTTTAGAGGTGCTGACATCTGTTGACACTGTGCTGTTAGTATTGTGGTCTCAGAAGACTTGCATTTATTTATTTATTTATCGATTGAAAGAAAATTGATCGCCCACTCTTTTGATAAACAATTAATTGGTTACATCATTATTTAAGCGAAACTGTCAAACATTTGCTGGTTCCAGCTTCTTAAATGTAAGGATTTGCTGCTTTTCTTTACCATTTATTCATTTGCATTTTCTCTTACATCGTTTGACAGATAATCAGAAACTTCATGTAATACTTGACAAGTAAGATTAAACAGTATATTCACAAACATAGTCAAAAAGTCACAGAAATGAAAACAAAACAAGACAATATGACAGAAAGGAGAAAAACACAAAAAGATATTTAAAGTGATTAGGATTGTAGTTTAAATAAAGAAATATAGATGTTAAGAGTATAAAGAAGCTGAATTAGATTTATCTATGTATCTAAATAGATGAGCCTGATAAATAACCCTGATCCAAAATCCAGTGATTTGTGAGATCTGATCGTGATTCTAATTTTGGAAAAGGGAGACCACACCACCACCCAAACTTTACCTGACAGAGGGGGCAAACATGTGCCCACATGAAGATCCATCAGAACAAACACCGTCTTCATTTTCATGGAACATAACTTCCTGTGGGCTAAATCCAAACTTGAAAGCGAAGCCAAACCACACACATTAGATGTGGATTTTCTTCTTCTTTTAACCAACACTGTTGCTTTTGTTGCTGGCAGGCTGTAAGTTCACCGTGAGTGTGTTCCTCACACTGGATCAATAGCCATTACATGTGGCACGCCCCTGAAACGTCAAAACTAAACAGGTGAACATTGCATGCATTCACTTCACCTTTGAGCAAGTCTTACTCAACAATTGTCCACCTCCTGAAGAGAAAATTATTTGATTTTACACCAGATCAGAACAGGTCTACTGTGCTGTACTATCACCCAAAACAATTCTTGTACACTGCTAATTCACCTGTAGGTTTTTTGAATGGTAGGGATTTATGTTTTTCTATGTTTGTATGGCTGTAAAGGTGTGCCTCAGGGTGTGTCCTAACCCTATGAGTGTTCTTAGTGACAGACTTGACTGTGAACAATGTCTCCAGGGTAACAATACAGAGTTAAAAGAGTCCTGTCATTGGAACATTCGCTGTCACGTCAGAGGAAGTCATGCACCTGCAACATTATAAGTCTGGTTATACACCTGCTTGTCAGGACTCTGAATGGGAGGGACTTGTCAGTCACGCACCACCACCACTGTGCTCATTAACACACACACGCACACACATTTATTTCCTCTATTGTTCCATTTCTTTAACCTGTATTTAACCAGGCAAACACCATATTTAATAGTTACACCCAGAAAAGTGCACACACACACACTTGGGAGTGTGTGTTGGTGATGTCATGTCAAAGGGATACTATGAAATGTTCTAATAATAGATATAAAAAGCTACATGTTCGACCTGTTTTAGGCTAAAAACAATAGTTTTGCATCATAAATGGAAACCACCAGAACCTGCAGTCTTCTTCCAGCAGGTCAGGGGTCAAACTGTCTTAAACTGAAGAGCTGGATACAAAGACAGACTATGCTGGCAGAGCACATACACAAAGGGATCCTGAATTTTATTTTTAACAACTTGGTAACTTTGAAATTTGTTGTTATTAATGCATTACAACAGCATTTTCATCCGTTTGTTTTTGATTAAAAAAAAGCAAATATTATCTTGCTTACAGTATTGCAGTACATCACAGTATTTTTAAGTGTAACCCCTGCATTGTGTTATGTATTGTATCGCCAGATTCTTGCCAATACACGGCCTTAGTACAAGATAGAGTTTCCAGTAAAAGAAAGTTAGAAACAAGCAAATTAAAGGTGTAGTTCTCTATTTGTACACCAGAGGGTGTCAGGAGGCCCATGATAACCACATGGTTAGGAAACTCAGTGATGACAGAGCAGATCCAAAAAGTTTCTACCAAAACAGCCTTTGAGTGGCTTCTTCATTCTGTTTGAAATGAGATGTGAATGGGTGAATGTCTTCATCTCTTTCATGTCTGCATGATGTTTTGATCACTGAGTACAGTCCCAGCTTATACATCACTAGTTGTATACATAGATCTAAAATGGTCCATTGTTATTCTGACTTGTCTGACAGACTTACATGCAGGCAGACCACAGTGCATCCTATAAGCAGGATGGTAGAGGAATCAAGAAGATATTTGTTACACTGAAGCTCTGGCACCACACAGTGGAGGTTATTTGTAGTCCAAAAACCAATAACAGAACAATATTCTTTCTCATACCTTACCTTAAATAAATAGTTTGATATTTTTTGGATAGACACTTGTCACCTCCGTAACTCTGGGCATTTTCACTGGTGTAATGTTGTCGTCAAAGAAACAGATCATACGATTGTGATATTTCGTGAAACTCTGGCGATATCTGCCGTCTTAACTCTATAGCTCCTCTCTGCTCACTGGTGCAGCTCTGTGTCTGCCTGTCTGTGACAGTGTGTCTGTGTTGACTGACTATTACTCATGACAATCGGGACATTGAGCCAGACTACAGAATGTAGTAGTGTATTACTGTATACTGCATAGTGTAGAATTATCTGTTATATGTACTATAATATATATAGCACAGTGCTGTATAATACAGCAGAGTATAGTATTCAAAGTATACTGTACAGTATTATTATTAATATAGTGTAATATTTATTATATATAATTATTCTATATTTTTTTAAATATTATTATCATTTTTATCACATTATATTATTATGATAACTACTACTACTACTTACTACTCAGATTCATGACTCAAAACCATGATACAATCCAAAGTGTGAATTTTGTGATCCGTTGCACCTCTAATATTGATATTGCGACAATATTGTAGGGGTGACTATTGGTGCTTTCACAAAATAATAAGCCAACTGAGTTTTGATAAACAATCATCAGTATTGTGGGTGCGGGAAAAGGCAAATAATAGAGCAGCTAGAACAGTCTGGTAATGCAGCCTTTAAAACCATGAAAGTACAACACCTATGTCGTAACACGGTATCCAAAATCTGTGACGAAATCTAGCTTTGATACCTAATGGTCACTTTAAGCCATATTTTGAACTTATGATACCCCCACTGAGCCTTGTGAACAGGTCATGTTTCATCACTTTTTCATTGTAGTTATTCATCACATTATCCATCAATCACCTCTGATGAATCTGATGTCCTGCTGGCTTCATGTACCACAGCACAAGGTTATGCAACCAAATATAACTGACTTCATGGCATGTAATCCCCTCTCTTCATATTTTCTCATACTCTCCGGTCCTCATCTACTAATTACTGTTTTACATAAATTAGTTTCAAATATGGTCTGTTTAAGTACAGTTGATAACAGTTTAAAATTTTGTCTGCTCTATGCTGTTGTAATTGTGTAGTGGTTTTGAGTATATTATATATATACATATATATATATATTTTAAATAGGCTGGTAAGAAAATAGTATTGTGATACTATGTTTTGTAATCCTATATCGATTCTCAAAAAATTGTATTGTTATATTGTGATGCATGCAAAGATTTGTGGCAGTGGTTCTCTTAAAGTGTGTTCAGGACCCCTTACTAGATATCTGTTGTTATCCATCTTCCCTGTTCTGATTGCGTAAAAAAGTAAACTTTTTTAAGTCAGATTTCTGAATATGATGTGTCTTCTTATAATAAGACAGTGTTACTAAAATTAAAGGCTTGTATGTGTCTGTTCTACACACAGCATTGTTCATTCAGTCTTATCACAAGGTCCATTTAGTAGGCCTGGCTGTTTAGAGCTTTTGATCATATTACATGAGCATCATGAGCAGATGGAGGCATGACTTTGAGACTTTGTATTAAACCTTTGGCTGTTTCAAAGGTCAGTAATAAACTTTAAATCCTCTGCTTTTAAAGCCAACATGGGCAACATATCTGTAAAGCAGCTTTAATCAATATTTTCATATCAACAATAGATCACAGGATTACTTGTATGTGAAAGGGGTTGCTTATTTTAGCATCTTTCAGCTCATTGTTTTGATTTAAGGCTGCAACTTTACTGTTTCAGCACATTTGAAGCAGCTGTTTTTTGCTCTAGAAATTCACTTACCACCCTCTGCCCAACAACAGACAGCAGCAGACATGGCATAGCAAGTAGCTGGTGAACATAGTTGATCATTTAGCAGCTAATAAGACAGATGTTTTCCAAAAACGCAACTGAACACAGAGTAAATTTCGGACATGTTTGCAAGGTGGAAAGAAATATGTCTCCATATGAATGATAATGTTGCTCTGCATCTGTTATATGAATAAACGGGCAATTGTTTTACACTTTCTCCATATCATTGATCATGGTGATGATAGGCCCACTGTATGCCAGTGTTGTGGTTACAGCATGTACTGCTGCCCCCTAGAGGCCAAAAAAATCAATCAGTGCTTGTTCTCAGGAAAAAATGGACATGAAAGTGAGTGGAAGTGAACAACATCTATGATTTGATGACAAATGCACAAGTTCCATCTGCTGATGAACATAATGTAATAAAGCTGAAAGCTCCCCAATGACAAGTAAACTGACCTCAGTGACGATGTTAACTTTCTTTTTTAAATAAAAATGTATGATAAGCCCCAACTAGTCAACTCTATGTCAGCATTGGCCTTGCAAGGCTCAGGATGATTTAAAATGGTAGTGTTGCCCCACTTTCAATCCATGAAATGCTGATTTTTATAAATGGGGTAGGAAATATCAATACTAACACCAGCACTGATATTTTCTTCACAGTACAGTTATATCATTTATACTCAACAAAACAAGTGCAACACTTTTGTTTTTGCTCACACTTTTCACAAGTTGAAGTTAAAGGTCTCACACTTATTTCTCTGCACACAAAAGATAATCCATCCACCTGACAGGTGTGCCATATCAAAAGGCCGATTAAAGAGCATTTAACAGCAGGTGGATGAATTGAGAGACATTTTTGAAACCATTTGTGCGCATAAAGTCTTAGATCTTTTACTTCAGTTCATGAAAATGGGAGCAAAAACAAAGGTGTTCCATTCATATTTTTGTTGAATGTAGTCTCAAAAAACATGTATGAGTGCAGTATCTCTGTAATGTGTAACCTCAACCTGCAAAATTTGCCTTGCGGTTAAATCTGGCACATTCACATGACATTGATGTTAATTAATGTGTGCTATCTGAGGTGAATATAAATAAAGTTATGTAAACTAAAACTTTTTCATAAAATGTTTAGCATAACACAAGTTTTTAAGAGCATATATTTATTTCTCAAGAGGTTGTACAGTAATTAAACAACTTTGTGTTTTGTGTCAAATCAAGCAGTAAAATAAATCCTTTTGATTAAACCTTTTTCTCTTATAAAACAGGCATGCCAAAAACACACAAACATCTGCAAAAATAACAGCCATTCAACAACTGAACACTTCTTTGAGAAGAAGACATCATGTGAGATCTCTATGCTGATCAGTAGACACTGTGCCTGTTGGTGTTATATTGTACAATGGTGAAGAAATTAATCCTGTTTATCGTGCTGCATAGTTACAGATAATGTACTATGCATACAAACTCCAGTAAATGATGTTGAAGAGCAGGTAAGCTAGGGGAAATAGGACTCTGGAGTAGGAGTCGATCATGTAGCTGTTGCTCATTATGAAGCTGAGGTTTTGTTTTAAAGGGTGCTTTCGGCGTAGCCTGGTGCCTTCTGTGGGTGCAGAGACAGTAGAGTTTCGAGACTGGGTGTTCCTCTCAGTATTTGGGGTGCTGGAGACCTCTGGAAAAGAAGCCAGGTCAATGTCATTGTCATGGAAACAGCCATCAAACACCATTGCTTGGGTGGCGTTGTAGGAGCTGGGGATCTGCAGCAACAAAGGGAGGAGAGGAGAGTTAGGCCATGAGGTCAGCAAGCTCCAGATGGCAGGAAATTATTTTTCTGTGGGTCAAATGTCTCGCATGAGATTTCAGGATACACTCGTGGCCACAAAAATCTGAATATGAATGACCTTTGCCCTCTTGAGCTTCTTCATCTCCTCCACTGTGGTGAAATAGTTGACAGCAGCGTACTCGATGACAGACAGGAAGACAAACAGAAAGCTAGCCCACAAGTAGATGTCTACGGCTTTGACGTAAGACACCTGTGGCATAGAGGCTGAGACACCAGTGATGATGGTGGACATGGTCAGAACCGTGGTTATGCCTGGATACAGAAACCATACAGATCAGAGAAACCACCACACTACTGTAGATTAGTAATCAATAGGCATAAACAAAATACCGAAATTGCATAAGTTGCATAAACTCTCACATTTATTATTATATGTAGTGAAATTGCTCCAATATTATTCTGGCCTTTTACATAATTTGTGTATTTGTAAGTACAATCTGAGGTGCATGAGTGTGTCAGGGAAAATTAGTAGGAAAATCTGATATTTTATGTCTGATGTGCACCCAGGGGCATCGCATGAAATTTTGGATCCTGTACATTGGCATTCTCTACACAGGTCCTTCCCCAAATCCACAGCTATTAATTCTAGTATCTTTGTGTGCCTCCACACATTGGGGAAATTAGCAAAATATAACAAAATCCTCATTCTGCCTTTAATAAAACGGAACTTTGCAATCCAAAAGCTTAAAGGAATAGTTTAGCATTTTGGAAAATATGCTTATTCACTTTCTTTCTGTGAGTTAAGGTGCCTGGTCTTTGTTGGTTGTACCATTGTTTTCCACTGTGGTGCATCACTTGAAATTGCCATAAAGCGCTGCGCTCAAAGCTAAAATAATTTCAAATTTGACCTTGGTAGCCACTAACTTTTGAAAGCACAACCAATGAAGTAACAGCTGTATGTGACGTAGCCAGAAGCGACACATGCAAGCAGGGGTAGGGAGAGAGTGATGGAAGAAAAACTGACAAACTTAGCTAAATTCAATGCTAAAGTTAGCTTAGCTCTTTATGTACATTAGTTATGCCGGACACTTATGAGATGGAACATGAGAAACCTGGTTATTCATATCCCTGTGTGTGATTCTACCAGTATCTGGGCTTCTTGTTATCAGTGTGCAGTTGTATCTTGATCTGTCACCATGGCAACCACTCAGTTCTACACTCATAGAATGTTCAGTATCCTGGATAAGGTGTTTACATGACGCAGTATCCTGGTTATTATCAGAGTAATCCAGGTAGCCTATCCAGGGTTCAGATAACCTGGATAAAGGCCTTACCTACTGTAGGTTTCTGAAACCAGAATATGACGTTACCATGTGCAAAACACAACCAGGATTCTCTAAAAACCTGATCACAAATTGCATCAAAACAAACTGTAGGCCTACTTCTTACACTAGGTTTTCTTACAGATTAAATAGATGAGATATAACACATTGATGAGTGAGCTTTAGAGTTGTAGGTAGGTAAGGTAACAAAATCCGCTCTTTTGTTACCTTTGGACAGAGCCATGATAGGTATTTCCCCCTGTTTTCAGTCTTTGTGCTATTCTAAGCTAAGCTAACTGTCTGCTGGCTGTTTCTTCATATTTAGTGTATAAACATGTGAGTGGTATTAATCTTCTCATTTTAATCTCTGTAAGAAAGCAAACAAGCATACAGTATTTTCCAAAAAAAACTATTCCTTTAAAAAGTAAAAAAAAAAAAAAAAACTAGGTGTAGCGATACTTATGTAGCCCAACAATATGGATGAAAAAAAAGTATATTGTTTGAACAAAATCTGTCTGTTACTTTCAATTGTGTATGATACAAAATGTGTATGTTTTTTACAGTAGGATGATGTACAACACTATTAATGGTTATATTGACGTGTGGTGTCAGTACCCAGAGAGACACGGGCAGGTACGGCCCTCCTGTCTATCCAGAAAGACACCCAGGACAGCATCACCATCAGCATGGTGGGAAAGTAAGTCTGAAGCATGAAGAAGAAGATATGCCTCCTGAGAATGAAGTTTATGTAGAGTCGATTGTACCAACCTGAAACAGAGATAAATGGACAGAAAGTGGAGGTGGGGTGGGCAGGGTGAGGAGTGGGGCATAATGACTAAGTGGCAGCAGAAAATAAAACAATCACTCTGGGAAAATGTTGCAAAACCACCTGCACAGGATTGTGAATCTAAGAAAGTACATGATGGATCTACAGTAAGAACCTAGAACTCAGATGAGAAAATAATTATTTCCCTGGGCTGATCTGTCTAGAGCTGAAGTTATATAACAACCTCTTAGAGCGGATCGGTCCCCACAAGATTAGTTCACACTGAGAAGAAAATCACCCCCCCGCCCGCCTGTCGTTCTTTCTCAGACTAAAAATGTGGCAGTAGAAGCAGACAGGGTTTCAAAAAGTGCACTGAGCATTCAGTCACAAAACTCTAAAATAGCTAGTAGCTATACCAGTAGCATCATACAGAAGTCATATTACATTACATTTTAATACCGTAGATAAAAGGCATACAATTTCTTACATAATCTTGAAACACAGCTTAAAATGCTGAAACTCTGAGAATTAAGCAATTGCGTTTAATTGAAGAATTTCTCATAAACATGCTATTTCACTGACAAAGAATGAAATATTATGGATTAATTGAAATACACAGTGTTGTAGCAGTTATTTTGATTGTACAGCAGATGCACATGGACTATAAATTGTTAGGCTACAAACCTCACTCTTTCCTCATCTAACTTCACATCTTGATGAATTAGTACTCTGACCCTGCTCTGCATTGTGGGATGCATAAGGCACTGATTCAGCCATAAATATAAAGGAATAGTTCAACATTTTTGGAAACTTGATACCACTTTGTCCTTTTGATATGAAGCTGGATCCTGCAGCTGCTTAGCTTGGCAGAAAGACTGGAAACAGGAAAACACCCAGCCTGGCTCTCTCTGACGACAACAAAATAGCATGTAAATTAGTAAGCTTTAGAGATGCCCTGTTCTTCCATGGCTTCATACCTCCCTGACATTTACAGGGATATACAGCATTATGATGATATCTGACTAAAAGTTGTTTAAAATGGCTCAATTCGACTATACCCCACTACAGGTAGTAATTTCCTCAATGTAGGCAGAACTGCTGGTCATAACGATGCTATTTCCACAGTTAGGAAACAACACACACACACAGGAGCTCTGCTTTGGTCTTGAGTAAAGCTGGGTATCATTTGTATTTTTTTCCGAAATCAGTGCTAAAATGATACTTTAAAAATGGTACCGTGTCATCATCAACACATCTCTGTGTCAGTTTAGGCCCCACCAGGGCCTCCCAGCATCTGTATTTTTCTCAGGATTTCTAAATACCCTGGTATGCCTTGATACCGGCCAAGACTACTTCTGACTACTTCTGTGAATTCCCCTTGCTTCCAGTCATTATGCTAAGCTAAGTTAGTAAAATATGAATGTGGTATCAATTGTCTTGTCTAGTCCTCAGCAAGAACACAGATAAGTAGAGATGCACCGATTCAAATTTTCTTGGCCGATTCCGATTTCTGATTTTTTTTTGAGGGTCTGACCTGCCGATTCCGATTTTGGCCGATTCCGATTTTCAGTCTTTCTAAGAAATATAATTAACAGCATTCACAAACATTTTAGCAACTTTTCTTGTAAAAATTAAATTAGATGTTCATAATAAAACACTGACTATTAAATAACTTCTATATTTTCTCCAAAAGTGCTCCAGATTACAGCCAGGCCTTATTATAAGATTAAATGAATATTATGTACTAGAGGAAATGCGATCTCACAAGATTTCGTGGGGCGCGATTTCACATGATCTTGTGTAGAAGATGATGTAAACAAACCGGAGACTGACACAATGCAACAGTCTGCTGTAGTAAAACTTTGCAGTGAGATAAACAGAAGAAGTTAAACGAGTCTGGATGAGAAAATGTTTGAGGAGACACATCAACACAGGTTGTTTATTCTTCAACCAGAACAGGAGGTGAGATTTTAACTGTCAGTCTGTGAACAGCAGTCTGATGCTGGCTAACATTAGCCTGAAGTGCTAGAAAGTTTCCGGCTGTTGGGCAACACCATCAGCTGCTCTGTCTTGTTGTAGACTGTCTGTCTTCTCTTTATCCTGTTCTTGGAGTCTGTCGCTAACACTGACTTCATGCGAGCACATGTTTGAGTGTGTGCTGCTACGATCAGCACTGTGGTGGGTGTAACATTACGGACAGTGTGTGTTACGCGCATGACGCGACCATCCTGCAGAGTATGTATGCGAGTAGGACTGGCACAGAATCGGATATGTGGCACTGACTGGCCGGTCACCGGTCAGGGCCGGTCACGCTGAAAACCGGCCGGTTCCAGTCTCTGGCCGGTCAATCGTACACCCCTACAGATAAGCATATTTCCCAAAATGTCAAACTATTCTTTTAAAGGGACCTACAGTGTTTCTGATTCTTAGAGTCAATCAAAGTTGATTTATTGAGGTAGAAGAGCTTTGTACACAGGAACCTGAGACTATCATAAACTAGTCATCATTACACTGTTTTCACTGTTTGCTGTAGCTACCAGCAGGTGTGACTATTAAGAAACATAATACTGTAGGTATAAACATTTGAAACATTCTCTTTTTTGAAAAACATTAGGGTTTTCTGATAAAATCAGGGGCTGTCTGGTTGTTCCCAATGTGGGTACAGCTCAGAGGGCCCCAAGGCTGCAACCTCACATACCAGTACTGCTGTAGAAGGCAAGCCCAAAGGAAGGCTGGAAGTCTTCAATAAAAAACTGAGAGAGCACGATCTCGTCAGTCCTTAATGAATCGTTCCCGTTCTTCCAGTAGAGCATTAGGTCGTTCTCATTGTAAGCATCTTCAAGAGAGGGGAGAAGTGGGGGAGGAGGGAGGGGGAAGACGACACCTTCACATGTTGCCTCTCTTAGAAGAGTCATGGATGTTTTTCTCAGAGGAGAGGAGAGAGTGCTCAGAAATGGGACTCGCGCCTCTCCTCTGGGATCAGGATCCATGCTTTATCCATGTAATATTTTAAAAGACAGAAAGAGAGATAAAGACAGAAAAGCTGCCTTAAAAAACAAAAGAAATCCCCAAATTTAACATAGAAATATTCCCGACTGTAATGCCTACTTTATATTCAGAGCAGAACAGAATGAAAAAAACAGGATCCCTGGTGAATCCTGCTTCAGAAAAACTGCCATGTATAATGGACAGAGATTGACCCGGTTGAGGATTATGACGTATTTACTCCAAGCTAAAAGAAGTTGGTGATGGTTACTGTGTGTAATGCACTGTGAGCTGTACAGTGTATGTTTCCCGTCAGTACAATGCCTGAAGATCCAGTAGTGTTTTTGACCAGCAACATGGATACTGTTTGATAATTTAGTGAGTGAGCTCAGCAGTATCACTAGCAAGTGCCTTTAAATTACATTCAGTTGTGTAACATGTTGTTTCGCAAAACATGTCAAGCACATTATGTAAAGTGGATTTTTGTACATGTTTACTGCATCAAAATGAGCATAATTTCTCTGAAAAACTGCTTTAGATATCCTACTTGACATTCACAGAAAGTAGTTTGATACTCACAGCTCTCTAGCTCCAGAGAGCAATTCTGTGTGTCCAGTGGGAAACTACTGAAGTCCATTGAGCAAAGTGCAGTCACAGTGATCCTAAAACACAGCTTACAGTTAACGAGACACCCACATACTCAAACATTCAACAATCATTCAGCATCAGAAACTGTGTACAGAGAACATGTTATGTTAAAAATGACTTAAGGACATGGTTGTATAGCTTAACCTGAGTTAACCAACCACTGTAATAAGGTGTCAGAAAGGATGTAACAACAACAAAACTACTGGACTGATCGTTTATTCAGTAACCGTTTCTGTGCCTGACAGGCTCAGCGGCTGCAGCAGCTGTTAAGGATGTTGCCACATTATCGACATCTGTGGCTGAAATTGATATTATGAATGTAGTCTGAAAGCTTACAAGTCATCCGCTCATATTCCTCTCAAGCTTTGCTGGTTAGAGCTTGCATTAACAATCCAATGGATTGTTTGATATCTTGGTTGACATACTTTTCATAACATTTTAATGATATTTAAATCATGGCTCACTGAAATATTATATGCACATGTAAGGCGAAAGCGAGAATATGTAACCTCTTGCATATTACACATTTACACATCCTGCACATATATAATTGAATTCAATTGCAATAAAACGCACCTTTATTAATTTCAGTATACCCAGGGGATTTGCTGCTACAGCCATACTTGTTCTAGTATGACCAGTAGCTTGTGGTGGCTAATATTAGCCAAACTTAAGCTAGATGCTGTATAACTGACATGAATAAGTAAATTTGCTGACTTAACTGCTCTTCTCTAGTTCTGCGCCTGTTGCACAACATTTTAACACATCCCAGATAAATGTGATGATGTCTTTAAAGTAACTGACTAAAGAAGATCTTGAATGAAGGCAAAATCAGTGTGCATATTCAAGCCTGTAATTACCACCTGCAAAAGTAGAAATGGTTATTCTCCCTTCAAAGTTATAATCTTGAAGATTTTCATTAAATGAATATATTTTGAGTCACTATCGCCATGCAATGAGGCAACAAAGTGGTGATTGAACCTTTGGCCCACTGATAAAAGTTCTGCAAAATTTATATATCTACACTATTACTCTTACTTTCACTGTTTGCAGACTCACGCCTTGTGCAGCATAAAATCAGATCACAGCTGCTCACAAAATGATGGAAAAAGGTCAATTATTGCCTGAGTAAAATGACAGTAGTTTGTTTTGCTGACCTGCAGTATTAAACCACATTTGCCTTGTTTCCACTAATCAGTCACCAAATCAACCAGGACAGAAATATGAGGGATCATAACATTAATCATTTCTATTTGGATGGCAATCTCTTTATAAGCAACACACACACAAAAAAAGATCATTTTTTACCTGACACTGTAGAGGATGTTGCCATCAGGATAAACTCTCAGCATGATGTTCTCCATTGTTGTGTCATGGATAAAAGAACGCTTAGAGTGGACAAAGAACACGTCAGGAACCCAAATCTTCTTCACAAGGCGTGCATCAAAGGTACGACTCTTGTTGCTGCTGGAGGGGAAAGCTAGGCGATCGTCCTGCCAGTAATGCCTCAGGTACAAAGTCATAGTGAAGTCCTGGAAAACAGAACCAAACAAAAAAACTCAATAGTAAAGGAGATACTGTATAGCAGTGTTTCTCAAACTTTTTACACCTCGTACACCTCAGAAATTAGTGAGCTCTTCAGTTACCACCTCACTGTTTTGCATTGTTTGGTGCTTGCAGGTTTAACAAACACTTCACTGGTGCTTCTTTCGTAGTTGTTCACTGTCATCCACTTTATTTTCAACACAGCTGCTTGAAATATTCTCCTCTTGAGAATTTGGAGCCACAATTGCAGTGTTTTTTAAACATTCATTTTCAGTAACTTTATTTTACCTCCACTTACTATCTTGCCATCACAGTTTAGCTTGTAACTACCAGATGGATGACGTATGCACAGGCTCTGCGCACAATTATGGCTATGTATGTACGTGTTATTTTGATGGCATTATATGTTAAATGACACTTGTCAGGGCCAAAAAAACAATGGTCTGTTGATCTTAATAAATCAAGACTCAATAGTCTTAACGATGGCTTAGCTGTCAGTACAAGAAAAAAAGATTCGAATTTAAATAAAAAAATCGAATTGAATCAAATAGAATCATGGATTTGGAGAATCCTGACACCTCTATAGGGATTAGACAAACTACAGAAATCCAGAGTGACGTACCATGTTTACTTCAGATATGCTGTCAATGCTCTCCACCTGGACGTCGATGCCGACAGGAATAGCTGAACCTGCAAAAGGTCCAACGTTGTAATGCATCAGCTTTAAGCAACAGTTGGATCACATCCTCTTTGACTCATCTGTCTGCACATCTGCCAGAGATTATATATGTGTAAATCCCACTACTGAGCTATAAGCCACATCTTACATTTGACCAGAGACAAAAGGTTGAATGAAAGTGATGACCCTGACATTGTGTAAGCATGACTCCACTTAGAGTTTGGTTCATATCTTTTAATGAACACTGTATAGCCACAACATCACTTCTTCAGTTACACACAACTGACAGAAAACACTTTGTAAACAACAGTGTGGATGAAGCAGTAATCCTCATCCTCATTTCCACGGGTCTGCTGCACGTTCAGGAAGCACAGATAAAAAAGATGCTACAAAATATTTTAAGGGTTTATAGATATGTCAAACCTGTAATCAGATTTTTATTTTCTGGATGAGCTATAACTCACCAAACCAGTATGATGAAATACTTGCCTAGGAACTCTAAGACTATCTCAGAAAATCTACAAAATGTCATGTTTTCAGAAGTTAACCATTTGAACAGCTGTCAGTCTCAACTAAATCACCTTAGAAGACCACATAGATTGAGAACAGTTGTGTAATTGCTAACATGACGGTGCAGCTGTAGTGACAGAGAAACACTAACAAATTCAGAATTAGTCTGTAGCATTAATTCAGAAATAGACTATCAGAGAGCCAATAGATCCAAAGCTGATTTTATCGTACTTGTGAAATCTGGCTTGTGGGAATAACTCTGGCTCAGCCTACATAGATATAAATATCTCTTGTGTTACGTAGTGCACAGCATTTTTGTTTGTTTAACTGCCTGTTTCAATAAAAGTTTAAAGCCTATCCCATCAAACACTAGGCCAAACAACCTGCCACAGTGGTAGAATACAACTAAGTACATTTACTCAAGTACTGCACTTAAGTACAAATTTGAGGTATTTGTACTTTACTTAAGAATTTACATTTTAAGCCTTTTATGCAGGTTTATACTTCTGATCCAGTGCTTTTCAAAGTGAGGCCCAGGGACCAACAGGGGTCCTTGAGTGGGATGTGGGGGGTCCCCAGCAGCAGGAATAAAATAGTTAGCTCATGAAAAGTTGACTTTTTAGAGATATGTGTCCCTCGAATGACAGCGACACTACATGAACCTATAAAAATATAATGCATTGCTTTAGATTAACTTACCCTACAGTATATGAAGTAGCTCAGCCTTAAACTTCTACAGCAGTCAAAGGCAACATACCATTAATGCAGCTGTAATATTAATCCAAAAACAGCATAGTAAAACACTGACAGGGACCATTTTACTGCACTATGTGTACTTTTTTCATACTGAAAGTATTACTTTCATCATTGTCATTCTCTTTATTTTTACACAGTACTACATTGATGTACATTTTATGACAATGTGAAATATGTCCTCCCAACCATGGGAAATTTTGTTGAAACCTCACCTCTTGAAAAGAAATATTCAACCAAGAGGGTCAACCTGGACTGCAAGCACAATGCCAGTTTAGCAGTCTGCATGAATAAAGCCAAACATTTGCTCTGAACCTGAAATGTTACAATCCTATGTTAAATGCCACCGTATTGTGTTATCACATAAATATCCAATATAGTGTATAGTAAGTGGAATGCCCCTTATGTCATCGTCCAGTGGCAGAATACTGTAAACGTATGATGTGTACTGTAAACATCCCGTTCTCTCTGTGCCATTATCTAATGAAGGTAAGCACTCAAAACCACCAGTCTACGATAACAATAGAGTAGTGAAGGGGGAGGGATTATATCGAGCAGCTAGTGGCCTGGAATTCCTGTTCATTTTTTACATTGTTAGGTCACTGAGGCTCTTTTAACTATGTGACAGGCATGAAACTCTCCAGTGCTAACAAAGGCTGCAATTGCAATTTTGAGGAAAGGGATCAAATACAGGTCTACAGGACATTATAAAACAATCCAACCAGTCTTTTTTTGCTCAAGCTGGATAATTCAGTAACAGCTGATAGATGATTGACCCTGTTTGAGTTGAGTCTGTCACTGACTAAGGAATGAGAAAGCTCTCACTGACCAAAAGTCTTTTCAACTCCATTAGTTGTCCTTTTAAACAAAATGTGAAGTGTGTCATGCCATTTAAAAGGTATTCACATCACAAATTACTGACAGCAGCAGGTTTATTTATTGTTTATTGTCAATTATTATTGATGTGCAGCTGGAACTACAATGAGAGGTGCTTATATACTGTAATTCATAAAGGTGCAAACAGTACACGCATACCAGTACACAAGAAGCTAGCCACTTTGTCTCAAGCTTCAAAGGCTGAACATAAACAAGTTACAGACATGGTGTGCAGATGAAAACGAACCCTTTTAAACCCGACACAAGGATGTACGTCGGGCGCTTGCCTGGCAGTGATGTGAGAGTTAATTTGCGGGCTTCCTTCGTCTAAGTGAGACAGTTAAAGGTTGCCGTGAGCGACAGTGGGAAGCGGCAGTGACTACAATGGTGAGCTGGTGAGCAAATCAGCTTTTGTGCTACAGGACAGCCAACCCCCACAAAACAACAAAGTCATCGTTCATCTGTGATGTTTCACTGTGGACATCGTCATATGCAAATAAATAACACTCAGAAGTCTAGGGAGGTGGAGAGAGAGTCTGTAATTATAACTGTACAAACATGATTTTGTGCAGCAGTATGCACTGTGGTAGTAGCTAGCTAGCTATCATGTTACTGCGTCACATTTGTCTGTATGTGTGGCATGAGTGTTGTGGGACAAAGTGAGAAAGGTAGGAGATAGAAATTATTTAAGAACATAAAGTGGCTTTAGGATGCTCTGGATTATTTACCCAAATTTATCATATGTATATTATTAATATATCAATATTTCATTTTTTAAATGGTTATCGTTAATACCAGTATGTCAAAACACTCCTCGTCTGAAGCACAGAGAAGATTATTTGATTATAAATTATTTCTGATTATTGAATTATTCTTGTACACCATTTACTTGATTTAATAGAAAAAATGAAACAAATAAAAGAAGATCCAGACCTTTGCTTGGGGGCACAGAAAAAATACAGATTTTTGGAATATCATCTAACATCGTGTTATTTCTCTTTCCTTTCCCCCCTGACAGAATTAGGTATGCAGTTCAGATTATTTTATCTGCACTACTGGCTGCAGTCATTGTCTCACACAGCAGACAATCTAGGTCACTAAGGGTTTTTTTTGGGAGGCGTTAATACCAAAGACAGCACAGTAACCTACATTAACCTTACTGAGTTGCCAGGAAAGCACATGTTTATGAGAAATAATAAGAAAAATAAAAAGAAAGAAGATGAGGAAGTTAAATGTAATAGATGGATAGATAGATCCGATGTGTGTCTTACCTCCAAAGCCCGGCCTCATTGCGAAGTCATGGTCTTCAATCCGAAGCAGCTGCTCCGACTTAATTAGCATAGACTTGGTGCTGTCCAGCTTTTTCAACTTAAGATCCACTCGTCTGAGAACAAAAGAGAACAAACAACAGCTTCCGTCTCCATCTTCCTCTTTCTAACACGCTCAAAGCAGAGATGACATCTGGTCGAGGGAGTTAGTGATGGTTAATTGGACTTTAGCACTCTTGATTACAACCAAAGGCCTCAGGAAATTAAATTCTCTTACTTTCTGGGTACTGACACTGATCTTTGCAACTTGCCCGACATATTGTGCGGGCTCTCTTGTATCCATTTCATGAGTTGACCTTGCACCTGAATTGTTGCTTTCACTCTAAGAGGCCCATCTGTCTTCACCATCTTCCTAGAAATCCTCATGAAGTGATTACTGTGAACCTAAAATTATTCATTTTAAATATGTATATAACCATTTTTTTCATTTTACAGTTACTAAGTCTTAATATCATTTTATCATAAAAAGGAAAGTCAGTCAAATGCACAGATCATCTTTCACCTCACATGATCCTATCATCTGCTCTTACCTTTCCAACCATATGATATAGCATAATGGAAAAGCCTCCCGTAAAGCCATGAAATAAAGCTGCTAGGTTCCATAAAGGGAATTTTACCAACAGAAGCAGCTCTACAATTATGCATCATACCAGAAGTCCCAGAACTTGGCTCACCCTCCATGCTTTTGTTTGGTGTTCTCTCCGACATACAGCTCCTTGTGTCTCCTCTTGTTCGGGAAGTGGCTGCTGTTGAGCTGGGTGACGGGCCACAACCAGGCCAAGCACATCAGTCTTAAGGCCAGGAGGGCCACTCTCATGGTTAAGCTGGGGCTGGAAAGACGAGAGGAACCCAAATGTTCCTCCCACTGCGTCAGTGTCTCGCCCAGGGAATGCCACAGCTGTCCCTGTCCTCTACTGGCACATCCATGTCCCGGCAGCACTCATTCTGCCCCGCCACGCACACACCCGGCTACTTCTGCATTATCCTGCGCTTTCATCTCCTGTAACATGGTGAACATCAGTCGAGATATCCAGTGCTTAGCTCCAGTGCACAGGCATCCCCTGGTCGAGTTTGCTTGTCACTGTGCCATCCCTCTGCTTACGTCTCCTGACACAACATGTTGCTCCGACTACCCGCTGTCCCCACCCTCTGATTTAAAACCAAATATCAATTTATTCCTATAATGACAAAGGAATACCATTAATTCCTCTCTAATCTTCTTATCTGTGGTTGGTGAAATCTTTCAGTAACCTACAAACTGGAGGCAGCAGAGGGCAGGGAGGGGATAATACAACCAGCAGTTTCATCATCATTCTGACCAGATAAAAATAAAAAGCCTGTAGCCTACTTTTATGCATTGCAGGATTTTCCCTCGAGTTGTGCTCTGTGGTGGTGGGTGGACGCAAATGATCCCATCGAGAGGAGACAGATGCAAGCATATGTCTGGACTACATCTGCAAACATTGCACTTATGGCTCCTGAGCAGATTTCATTCATGACAGAGGATGTGATTTGTAAACTGAGGCTTTAGACTGTCTTTCCCATACCAGGAATATACGGTCAGTGTTAGTGTTTGTACAAATGTAACCATGATACCATGCAAAACAAAATGATTTACAACATGGAGCCAGCTTATACACTTAGACATAAAAGCGTTCAAATAAAGGTTTTGAAAAAAGCTGGACATGATCCAGCATCGTGGCTTAGATCTTGTTTAAAGACCATAGGATCCCCTGCTGGATGGACAAAACAAAACAAATGAAATGCTATCTAGTTCAGCCAGAAAATGCACATCTCAGAAGTTCTGAGCTATTTTAAAGGTTCAGTGTGTAAGATTTATGGGGATCTATTGGTTGAATATGACAGATGAAATGTAATATCCATAAGTGTATTCTCATTAGTGTATAATCATCTGAAAATTAGAATTTTTGTGTTTTTGTTACCTTAGGATAAGCCATTTATATCTACAGAGGACATTGGTCCTCTTCCACAGAGGCAGTCATGTTGCACTAGCATGATTCTAAAGAAGCCCAGAATGGACAAACCAAACATTAGCTCCATGGCTGTTTTCTGTGAGTTTTGCTGCCACCTTAGGTTGTCCCACATGCTTGGAAGTGGAGAGTCAGATGTGGTTGCAGTCTGCTAGTTCACTGCTAGATGCAACTAAATCACATTGGTCCTTTAATTGAAAATAGTTTTTCTAATATTTTTTAAACATCTCTTGTATGTGGCGTATCTGCCCATGTTTTTAATTATGCTGGTTTTTAACCTTTCACTGTACATATGTGTCACTTCATCACCTTTAATCATATCCAATCAAATACAGTCCACTACTGATGGACACAAAGCAGCTCCACATGGAGCAAAGCTTTAAAAAAAATCATTATGTTGAAACATAAAACATGAGATTTTTTGTATTGCTCCAGCTAATTGACTAAACTCTTGTACCATAATGCCATTAGCAAGCAGTCCACATACACAGTGTTTCTGCAGCATACTGTATGTTAGTTTACATTCAATATGACATGTCAAGGACCCGTGTGTTGGATTTAATGGCATCTAATGGTGAAATAGCAGATTGCAACTAAGTCACCTGTCAAGCCTGTAGAGGAAACCATGTTTCTAGAGCCAGTGTTTAGTTTGTCGGACTCGGGCAACTGAAGAAACATGGTGGAGCTACATGGCAGACACCATGAAAGAAGAAAAACATTTTTTAAGGCAACACAACAATTCTTATTTTAAGGTGATTATACACTAATGAAAACATTTATATGAATATTATATTTCTTTTCTGTCAACTGATCGTCCTAAATGTTACACATCTAACCTTTAATGTGCTTAGTGTGTCCCTGTAATATATTGCACAACAGATATTCAGAAAATGATCCTGTATCACTAATGAGAATCAAGCAAAAGTAATCTACTGATGCAGTGGAAATTCTTAATAATTCAAATCTCCATAAGAAATCATGAGGAAACACAATGGGCTTATAGAAACCAGCATGTCTGATGATACTATATTACATAAATCAAGACAGAAATGAAAACCTGGAACAGACAAAGAGAAACTTGATAAGAATCAATGATGAAAATCAAAACATGGACAGCATGACTCCACTCTAGTGGCATGGCCCCTTTAATCTGGGATTAAAGTTGATTGAGGGCAGACATGAGCGGTGCCATCTTAAAGAATCACGCACGTGGACATTGGTTCACTTGTACATGTGACCCCACAGCTGCTGGACAGCAGGCAGCCATTCACATGTAGAAGTGACATCTCATCTGTGCTCTCTAGAGGTCATCATCTGTCAAAATACTGTCACAGTCTGTGTCTTTTCCTCATTCCTCATGTGTCAGCTGTTTTCTCCCTCCCCTGTGTTTCTTGTGGTTCCTTGTTTGTCTCTGTCTGTGTCTGTGTGTCTGAGCATGGTTCTCATCAGTCCTGCTGCCAATCTGTCTACCTTTGTGGTACTAAACTACAGCTTACTTGCTGCTTCTTTGCGTTGTCTCTTGGATTTGGATTTTTGCCTTGACCTTGTTTCCCTGTGCCTCAGATCCTCAATCCCTGTTACCTGTTTGCCTGCTACTCCAGCCTGCCTACCAGTTACCAGCCCTGCTCAGCCTGCCTGCCGTGTTTCACCTGAGAAACCTGAATCAGCCCAAACCCCCTGATTACTTTCTTTGAAAATAAATCTACTTCAAACTGACCTGCTGTCTGAGTCTCACTCTATTGTCAAAACTTTTTAATTTACTCTCAAAACCTAATAAAACACAAGATCACCGCTATTTACTACATTCTGCTACTATGTCCATTCTCTCCTTGTCACAGGGGTACACAGCCCATCCCAGGATGTTTTCACTTTCCCTCCACCTTACTCTCCGTTCCACAACCCCTTAGATGAATTCAGTGAATGCTGGATTTCTGGATATATCTGCAGAAGATTGCCAGGGATCAGGCATGTAAAAAGATTTTGGAGAAGGAGAAGACATATGGTGTGATGACATTAAAAACTTGTGACTACACGCAGAAGACTGGGTTCATTATCACTGATATATCTGTATCTGCAGATGTTCTACACCAGTATGCATAGTGAGTGTGTGTAGTTTTGTATTGCATTACTGGTATTATGTTTCATTTTGTGCATTTTTATTCTGTAAATATGGCAGAAAAAGCCTATTGAAGCATATTCGAGCATTTATGATTAGTTTGTGTGATGTACGCTGTAAGAGCACAGTCCATGCAATAAAATGCTCTTAATTTTGTTATAAGGCAATCTTGGTTAATACAGTCATAAAAGATGCTTTTAGGAAGACAATAGTTACAATAATTATGCTCTTTTCTGTTGCTGGTTGTTTTTATGGTCAGTATATAGATAAATCATATATAGATAAAACTGTTAGGTTTTAGGTAGTTGCATGTTGCTAAGGAGAACCACTGAAGACTTTTGAACTAGTGAACTCCTAAAGACAAATGCAACTTGGCAACTGTAAAAAGAAAAAAGTAACTGTCTTTTTTCAGGATGTGCAGGATTGTCAGGGTACTAAAGACACAGGGCTCCTTTTTAGAGAAAACTGTCTTGTTGAACTTATTTCCTTCATCCTTTCATCCACTTAAATATTTTCTTCTGCTGAGCAAATCACTGTATTTTCTATCATGAAGATGTGTGATTTGTAGGAGCTTCTTTCAAGATACAACAATGAACCTCTTTTTGAGATGATGTGGCATTTTGTGAATAGACGTATTAGGTGTTACATGTGTGTTGTGAACTGTTCCTGTAGAGCTGTTGTGTGGTGAAGTATTCACAAGGTGGCTGGTTAAACTTTTACCCACTTGGTTAATTAGTCAGTGTTTCATTGGTGTTGGGAAGGATGTAAAGTGGAATCACACAGGCACACTTCACTGCACACCGGTGTATTTCGCACACACATGCGTGCCAAACACTGTGGCAGGATCAACAAGAGCAGGCCTCCTGACATGGCAGAGACACATGGACTCATGATTGTGCTGCTTATTTTCTTTGAAAAATTCTTATTGACAAACTCAAAAGGTATCGTAACACTCGACATCTGATCCTACAATATACACATATGAGTCATTTATTCTAAGAAAAAGGAATTGAATATATGAGGTATTTTTAAAAGTTACTGCTGTGTATAATCTTGCGGTATGTGGTATGTAGGAAATTGCTAAACTGTTGTAGTTAATTGCCTGAGTTCTGATTTATTTTCTTATCGTCATTATCATTTGTCATTTGTCAGCTAATTTTAACTCTGAAAGTTCAAAAGGATTGGAAAGCAAAAGATTAGACTGAGCTGATGATAATGAGAATCTAATTCTCATGCAAGGAAACATTTCTTTACAATTCTGCCAAATGCTACACATCTTTGCTTCGAGCTGACGTTGAATCAGGTTGTGTGATTGAAAAAGCAGTTTTCGGTTCATGATGGTGCTTATTTTTGTATTTCTGGACACATGTATTTCACTGTAGACAGCAAAAACCTATGATACACTGATGATATCAGTTTACAGCTAACACTTTATTAAAGTACTTGTAATAAACATTGTTTAATAGGTATAAGTCCTTATAAGAAACTTTTTTACAGTATTATGGACCACTAATAAGACTATATGAATGTTAATAGCATAAAGATCTTTATTTATTATTTATAGATAATAAAGTAGCTAATGTATTAGTCTGAGTATAGGTTTAAAAATGACATAATAGATGAGTTAGTTAAATTTAAAAAATGTTTGTAATGCTATTAAAAACAGTGATAAGAAACTCATAAGGCTTTCATTAACATTATCAAGTTTCTTATAGGTTCTTATAAATGACTCATAATCTCACAATAAACATGTTTATGATATTATTAGCACTTATGTAGTCGTATTGACACATAATAATGCTAATAATCATCTTATAAGCACTTATAAGGGTCTTACTAACTCTATTACAAGGACCTTAGAATGAAAAGTTGCTAATTTATGTAAAGGCAAGACAAGCCACAGGAATAGCACTGCCTTTCTGAGCTCTTCCACCGAGCATTTTGAGTATCTAAGAAACAAGACAAAGCAGTATATCTCTCCTACATCATTCACAACATGTCAGAAATAATTTCACAGCTCAGTAGTTCATGTAATGAACTCCTAATGTCAGTTGTGTTGTCTTTGAGCAACAGTATGTGTTGAAGAATGACACAGAGCTGTTACAGTTTACTAATGATTTTTCCACAGCTGCAGTAAACTCAGCTGCACTCTGTGTCCTCAATGCACTGCACTGAGAGCGTTACCCAGCTGTGACAGCTGCACACATCTGGGGTGAAAACACTGAAAATCCATTAGGGTTGAAGTGTGACTCTATTATTTTAAAAAAACATTATTCTAGTAAAACAAACAGCTTGGATGTTTATTAGACAATTAAACACAGAGGAGAGAACGATTTAAACTGCTTTGAAAGAATTTCACATTTCTTTTCAGTGCAGTTTCATGTTGTTAGTGAGCACCAGTGATCTAAACAAAAACAAAATAATGTAATTTTTTTTAATCTCATAACCTGTATATAAATATGTGGTTTGTAATATTTAAACCCAATCATCTTGTTATATTTAACAGTCACAGTTAAAATCGGGCAGCTGCTCAGCTTGTTCTAAACTGTTTGTGAAGTCTGTTGACAACAGGCTCTTTAAAACGGGAAACCCAAAGCACCACAGATGTGGCAGGAAAAGGTTACATAAATGCCGGCAAGCAGATATAATTACAGAGGAAAATGAGGAAATTATGGTCGCATTTCTTGTTATTGTCATGCCAGAGAGAAAAACATTAGACAAATTCCAAAACAAATAGATTCCTTCCTACATACATAAAACCTGTTTAATATCCATGAATAATTTATTAACTTCATGAATCAACAACAAATGGAGCTTAATGTATTTTTATTATTTTTATACATTTCATTAAGTTTCCATTGTGCATCTTTGTCATGGGTATTACCTATAATGTAAACAACATTAAATGTTAACAAATATATATTTTTCTACAACATAAATATTTAGTGAACGAATAGTAGAATAACTCAACTAAAAAATATATTTTATTCTTATTTTTTTTAAAATCATTTTGCACATTGTATGTATTTATTTGATTTGCACCATCAATTTTGTCTGTCAAACCAACAACAATTTAAGAATATTCAAACACACATTTGATACTAACTCAGATATAGCCATACTTTCCATTTTGATCAGTAGTAGCCTAAATTGTTATGTTATAATGACACGTATACACTTTGAACAGTGCAGTGCTTTTGAATCTTGACAGTAGCTTTACCGTCTTATTACCAGATGCCAACGTCACCTGTGTCATCCCTGACGACTGCATCCTGCCCTGCAGCTTCAGACCCACCGGCACCGTCGTGATCCACTGGTACAAGCAGCAAATCCCTGTTCACAGCTACTACTACAACAAGGATCAGTTTGGACTCCAGAACAAACACTTCAGTGGACGGACTTGCTTGTTCAACTCCCACATCCCTCATGGCAATGCCTCCCTGCTCCTCAGGAGGGTCAAAGTTCAAGACAAGGGCCGATACAAGTGTTACACGAGCACAAGAAAGGGCAACCAGGAGATCTTTGTCAACCTGGAGGTGAAAGGTCAGTAAAATTCAACAGCATTATAGTCAGTTTATCAGAAATGTTGCTCATTCCTCTATTTTTCTAGGTTTGTTTTTGGCTTTTTCTTCTGGTTTTAAATTGATGAAGCTTTGCGTGATGAAGCCTTTCCATTCATAAATTATGCTGACATGACAAGGTAGAACATTTTTCTCCTACTTCCCAGCTGACAGGCTCTTGCTTGAGTCTTAATGGCAGAGCGGCTGGACAGCAAACAGCAGCTTAACTATTAATAGTTAAATGTCATTGTCATTGTTGAACTGCACTGTAACAGAGTATTTTTAAAGACATTTTGTTCATTATTGTAATTACTACTAATGCCTAAAACATACACATAAAAGGGCGAGTTATTGATTAGTGAGCAGTACACCGTGAGGTACAGTATATGTACAGGAATCCATCTACTGCAAAGTCTAATAATCCAAGTTCTAATATAAAGCCATATTTTTTTCTATTATGTGCTAACAAGAAAAAAACATGCCTGAAAATATTTGACACTTAGGTCAAGCTGGCTATCTGCCCTACTAACCCACAGCAGTGATGCTGAGAACAAGGGTTTTAAAGTTTTCAGGCATTGTGGCAAAGTATGGCAAACAGAGAGGCTTTAATTTTTTGTGTCTTTGTAGATCAATTATTTTATCCCCCCTCCAAGAAAAACAAAAAACAAAACAAAAAAAAAAAAAAACCAGAACACTCACAAAGCCTAAAAAATACAGGGCAGCCCACTGCACTCTGCCTTTGGATAATGTTTCTCAGGATACCTCAGAATACCAACAGTTCTCTCAGCTTCCGTATCTGTTTTAATTTTAGCTTTATAATTATTTACAGTCCATACTGTAACATAGCAAGTGTTTCTGTTTGAGTGATCAGGTGCTACTGTATTACAGTTTAATTCATTTAAGTACATGATTTAAAGGTAGCATAACTACCAAATAGCATGAAATTCAGCAGTCAAAACTGAGATACTGAATCAGCTACTGAGATCTGCTAAGCTAAAGCTAGCTAGCATAGCATGACTTTCATGTTAGTGTTTTTATTTGGATTTTCTTTTTCTCTTTTTGTGTTCATCCATCATCTGACAAGCTAGCTCTCACTTAACATAGCCCTCTTACTTTAGTTATCTAGTTAGCTGCCTTTCATGCTAATGGTATGTGCAGTACACAGCCAAAGTGCAGGTACTGTGATGATCATGATCACGTTTTATTTCCAAAAAGGTCAAAGGTCAGCTTCACGGGGACATCATAATGTTCTGGAAAAAGTTATTATTAAACAACCCCAAAATCTTAAGTGCACATTTTACATGACTCTGGACAGACATGGATGTAAACTGCAACTTGACAGCTTGGTGGAGGCATAAAAGTGCGAGGCGGTGATTCTAGCTCTGTTTTGTAGTATTGCAAATTTACAGAACTAATATTGTTTTACATGGAGAAACAGATGTCAGAAAGTCAAATAGGCCTACAGGTTATGACTCAGTTTTGACCAAATATGTAGTTACTGCCTTTTGCCTTTGTAAGGTAGTATGGCCAGTGGTCATGATAAGGCACTGAAGTGCAGCACCATCTGTAGAAGGATTTGTTTGAAATAGCAGCTCTGCTGACACATCCTGTTGACTTTAAACACCTGAGAATATGAGTGTCAGACTAGCAAAGTTGTTTATATCTGGTTGTCAGTGCCACAAGTATAAAATGCTCAGTCTGTTGTCTTTTCTGCTTTTCATGCAGCTCTCATCCAGTCAGTGATGATGGAGATGACTGATGAGATGGTTACCTGCTCCTCTCACAACATCTACCCTGTCCCTCATGTGATGTGGGCCACAGACCCCCCCTCTCCACAGGAAACACTGCAAAAATCAACCTTCAGAACCACAGACCACAAGGGTCTGTTCACTGTGGTGAGCACGCTGAGGATTCTGGGTAATTTCTTCAACTACACCTACTTCTGTTCTTTCATGTCAGCTGACAAGACCCAGGTATGGACTGCCTCTCGGAAAAACCAAGGTACGTGTTGGTTACATGATGATAAAGCTTTCATGAAGAGGGTGATTTCTGACAAATAAAAGCTAAAATATGTGTGTATGATATCTTTCAGATGATATAATGCAGGAAGAGGGTCATTCACTGTCCATCCCATGCATCGCCCCGCACAGTCTCCAGAATTTCTCCCTCACCTGGACCTTCACCTTGTCCAGTGAGCCCACAGTCATCCTTAGATACGACACAAAAACCAGACACACCTTTAACCTGTGGGAGGGTCAAGCTGAGCTGGACCAAGACCTGCTTCTTCTGGGAGATGGATCTCTTCTGATTCACAAGCCAGACACTGAGGAACACTCTGGGACATACACATGCACCTTCTCAGGCCTGCAGAGCAAACACATCGTTCAGACCAACGTAAACATCACGGTTTCATCAATAAGTGAGTATGTTTCTGAGGAGTTGTAAACTCCAAGAAGAAAAGAAGGAGACGATACGCTAAAATAAATGCGGTGTGTTGCTCTACAGGTGTGGATGAGCAGAGTGTGCGGAGGTCATGGTGGAGCACTGCAGCTTCTGCAGCTTTTTTCTTGTTCACCATCATTGTAGCTCTTCCTCAGTGCATAAGGCAAAGAGGTATGTAAGATATTTACTTGCATGTATACATTGTAGATGTGAGACATAATTCCATTCTTTGAATTCAGAGTGTAGTCTGTTGTTATTGTTGTTGTTTTATGTGAAAGTGTAAGTAGACATATTTTTTGCTTTGATGATGAACTACATGTTGATTGCACAGTGTAACAGTTATAGAATAATGACACCATCTGTGTTTAAATTGTTCCCTATAAGCCTCGCTTTCACTCTGCAAATCTGTCTGCCACCGGGCACGATGTCTCCATTACGATTTAAATTTATAAACAAATTCACACTTTTTCTCCTCATGCTTTCTTCTAGCATTACCCCACCCCACCACCAAAGCAAAGCAATAAAGTTACTCAAACTCAGATATTATTATCAGGCCCAAATGGAATCTGCAGATTTTTTTTTTTTTTAAGTTTTCAGTGGCGATCCAGTGATATGACATGATTGTTCTTGAGCAAAAATAAGCACTACAATAAAACAAACACACAATACAACCCAACCATTACCATTTCCACATATATTCAAACAAATATATAAATGAATAACTGGTGAGGTGCTTTACCATTCTGAGTTTTACATGTTACATCTCTTATTAGTTTAAAATTTGAGATGTGTGAAGGTGTCATCTGAATTCGGTCAGTGCAGATTCTGTGTGGACCTGATTATTACTATGCAGTGCACATCATAACAATAGCTTTTGCCTCTTCCCAAATTCAATATAAAATTTCAGTTTGCCTCTTCAGTGAACATGCTTCTTTCCTCTCTCTTATTTTCAAAGTGTTGCTGATCATTTCTTCATGGAGCTAGGCTCTGACTCTGAGGAAATGGAAAACAGTCTGGTGTTGTGTTCCCCTCTCAGATTTTGTTTCTCACAGCAGTGCCCTCTGCTGTTGAGGGTTAGTTTATGTTTAAATGTTTAAAATGTTGTTTAAATGTTGAAAACAAATTTAGACCTGATGACTTTGCCACAATGGCACAACAGTGAATATCACTTGGAAATGCTAAGGAGCTGAAAAGCTGTCTTCTGAACTAGAAAGCATTCAGTGAGGGCAAACCTGAACTACTTTAATCATTTTGCATTCCAAATAAACTTGCGTGTTGATCAGATCTTCATCAATTTACAGTTATAGTCATACAGATTTAGATTTATGACTTAGATGTGGGGATAGAACTGCAAAATTTGAATAAAGTCATACTGATGACCTGTTGAATGGATCCTTTTTCTGCAGCAGCATCTGCTGGCAAGATAACATTCCACTTTTGCAGGACAACTCACAATTTGAAAAATGTAGAATGGTAGAAAATGTGTTTAGCTGGAAGGGGGTATGGATTATATATTGACAGATAAGTCTTGGACCAGGGATGCTTTTACACCCCACAGTGCAGTTTTGAGTGAAAATGTTTGGAGCTTTATTAATGGCCACATGGTGGCACTCTCTGCACCAAAACTCATCACTTTTCTCAGCTAAGTGTCAATCTTTTCACTGTATTTCACTAAAAACTAAAGCAGCATTTAGATTATAGCTGCAACTAACAATTGTTTTTATTGTCAATTAATCTGTCAGTTATTTTCTTGATTAATCAGGTCTTCAAAATGTCAGAAAATGGTACAGTTTTTTCCTCAAGCTTAAGGAGACGTCCCCAAATGTCCTGTTTTGTTCACAACCCAAAGACATTCAGTTTACTGTCATAAAGGAGTAAAGAAACCAGAAAATATTCACAATTCAGAACTTGAAGCCAGAGAATTTTTTATTTAATAGTTGACAACTAATCAATTAATCATTGCAGTTCTAACTGGGATATCCTGCTGATTAACAGCTACCAATAAATGCAGCCAGAAATAACCTGATGGGCAGAAGCGATGAAAATGCTAACTCAGCAGCTCAACTTGCTTTGCAATATTGACATATTTAAAAATTGATTCATGTATCACATGCGATATCTAAATGTCTGTTTTTTTTATTTTCTCTGACAGCAATGGAGACCAGAACTGCCTCACATAGATATAATGGAGCAGGTTTTGTTGAAGGTGAGCTTCACAAAGGTCTAAACACCACAGCTTCATACATAATCAGACAACATGGAGTTGAATGTAACAGACCCCAACGAGGCCTACAGCTTGAAGCAAACGATGAGCTGACAGGCAGTGCGCCAAACACAGCAGAGGACTCCACTGTGGCTTTACCAGCAGGCACTGAAATAGAACAAGAAGAAAAACCAGCAGGACCACCTGTGGAGGGAAATGATGGGCTGCAGTCCAGTAGTTTAGAGAAGGATGAATTTGGAAACACTGAGCCTGGGCTTCATATATCATAAACTCCATGTGTTTAAAACATCTGTCCATAAATAAGCAACATGTAGAGGAGAAACTTAGAAACTACCTCCAACGAAGAGATCAAGATCCAGATCGAACCAGTGGGATTCTGTAAAATTCATTAAGTGCCTTCATCATCTGTAATATCATATCTACCTTTATCATATACCTTTATCAGTACCTTTATCATATACTTTGAAAAACTATCATTAACATTGAATTTGAGCTTGTTTTCCCACCTTTAAAATAAAAAGAAACTTATTGCAACATTTTCTGTAGTGTCCTCACATTTGCCACTTTGATAACTGGGATTTTTTTTTTTTTTTTTTTTTTTTTTTTTTTAGATGCATTTTTTAGTTCAGATTTTCTTCCAGAATCCAGTTTTCTAAATACATCTTGCCAGGCTTTAAGTTATCCGTTTGTGTCCACCCCAAAAGTGGTGTAGCCAATTTGCCTCCTAGGAGGGACTACTGCCAGCTCCATTCTGTGCAACAAACCATCTGATGTGTCAGGTTAATTTTCTATTACCAGACATCTTAATCATTTAGAGTTGGTAATAGCATTCTGTAATGTTTTTAACGGTACAAAAAGAGTAATTATTGAAGTAACTAAATATGCTGTGTTATTTCAAAGTGCATGAATTTGTCTCTCAGGAGTTCCCCCCTTTCTTCTACCATCTTTCCCAGGAGGTTTAGTGATGAGAACTTCAGCTCTGTCTAGGCATTTATTATTAATATCACCATGTGCATCGGCATACACACAATTAGCAGTTTATTTGTATTTTCTGTAATGTTTCTCTTACACTGCCATTGCTTGCATTCCTTAAAAATGACTAAGCAACACAGGCCATCCATTGCTTTGATGTTTTGCAGGTGTGTTTGCGGTACATTTCAACAGTAGTCGCTTGTTGTACTGACATCGAAACAGTATATAATTCAAATTATTTGAGGTGGGTTTGCATGAGATACTTATCAATAGTCAGTGTATTACCTGCAGTAGATGGTGGACTCCACCTAAAAAAATCAGTGTAAGAGTACACGATATTTTGAATATTGTCATCACTTAACTTTACTGCCAGACAGCCTTTTTGACAGGAATCTGCCATTATGGAAGCCAAATATTGTTCTCTGCAAAACCAAACTCCAAGAGCAGTAAATTTACCTCACAGAACACAGGAGTTGCTGAAATACGGCTGCCTTGAACTGCTAGTGTGTGACTTTGTTGAATCCAAACTATCCTTTGAAAACACATCTGATGAGAACACAAGTCACACAAATTAACAAACTAAGCGAAGGAGGCAGCAGCGGACAACAGCATTTTCTTGTCAGAAAGGGTTGTCTGATGGTATAGTGGTATTCTAAATATTGTAGCATATTCTCAATACAATGTACACTTTAATTGATATTGAGGACAGTTTTTAAGTGGCTAAAATACTGTTTGCTGCTGACCCTGTCCACATTAATACATTGCTTATCATCATAGACCAGCACTCCTGCTGTTTCTTCAAACTGGCGGCATATCGACTGGCATCTAGGTAACACACTGACTGTTGATTAGTACCTCATACAACCCCGCTTCAAATAATCTGAGCTATCACTTTATATCAGACAGAACAAAGTGAAAGATAAGTAGACAAGGTCAAAGAAAACAAACATAACTGATCCACGTTTAACACCAAAAATTGCCCGAGACACTTGAGACTTCTCACGCTGTGACTCAGACCTCCCGACAATTACCAGAGTTGATCCTACACCCACTCCCACAATCTGACACCAGTTTTTTCTTCCCCTCTTCCCTACTTTTTCCACATCCTTCACTCAGAATCACTACATATGGTTCCAGTCTATAGTTTTGAAAAATGCACACACACATGCAGCAGTTTGCAGCAAATGTTGTGCGGTTACTTTAAATCTTACCTTTTTTTTTAAGAAGGGGAAGTAGAATAACATTCCAGCGCTCTATGACAATTAACTTTTTGTATTTCGCAGTAAATTTAAAGTGTCCCAGTTTTCAAATGAGACCCTCCTGAGATTTATATGTCTATTACTTTCCTGAAAGAACGAAAGAGAAAGACTGACAGACCTCTGTGTGTGTGTGTGTGTGTGTGTGTGTGTGTACGTGTGTGTGTTTTTATGACAAAGACCCCAGCTCTGTGTCTGGAAGTAATCATCTCGTCCAGGCTGCACTCCACAGCCCCCTCCCTATGATGTAATTGGAGTTTTTTTGCATGATGGTTCAAGATTTGGGATGGGAATCAGGGGATTTTTCCAAAGTAACTTTTCATTCATTCTTCTCTCTGAACTTTACAGATTTATTTTCTACATTCGATTCACTTCTTTTATGCTGATCACTTTACATAAATATTCTATTAGATCAAAGAAAATCAGAGTATTAGATACTGTATGTTCCATGTTGCAGTGTGCATAATGTCTCTGACCGTAAAGGGGTTTTTTACTCTTTGCCTGCACAGTTAAGAGGGGGAGTGAGGTTGGCTCTGTTTCAAACACAGCGATGGGGCCTCCTCCGCCTCCACATACTGCTGAAACAACAATCTAAGAGGGTTTTTTTTACAACTTCGAGCACTAATTCTTACTCTTGCTTATTCTCCCATAGAAAACACACATTGTGGGTACACTTCTCTGTGAGAAAAGTGGGAAAAGTTTTGTTTTATTTTTGTATGAACAAATTTGCCTGACAGCAGGAAAAGTGTTGACATTGTAAACAAAATGACAGGTTGAGCCAGTGCAGTGTATAAAGGTTTAAAGGAGCAGTTCAGATTATTTGATGTGGGATTGTACGAGGTACTTATCGATAATCAGTGTACAAATGTAACAGATTGAGGCGGCAGTACATCGCCAACTCCCGTTTTCTGCAAGGTAAAATTTCTTATTTTTCATATGGGGTTTGGTTGGTTTGGAGAGCAAGTCATTTTGCTTAATAACGGCTTTTTCCTGTCGCAAAAGGACCGTTTTTTAAGTGGCTAAAATACCTTTTGTTGATCCTGTCCTCAGCAGTTCATTGCTTAGCTTCATACACTGGTGCCCCTCTGTGTTTCTCCAAACTGGGGGTGCGCTGACCGCCAGCTACTGTAGGTAATACACTGACTATGGATAAGTGTCTCATACAACCCCACTTCAAATAATCCAAACTATCCCTTTGAGGAGAGGGATTAGACACTGTCACATGACAAGTACAGACTAACAGTAACTCATTCAACCCAGTGTCTCCATGCTGGAAAGTGACATAATGATAACATGATACTGGAGCTTATTGATCATTGTGAGGTCAGAGGTCAGATTCAGCTACATCGAGAAAAAAACTCCCTGGAGTTAGAGAGATTAAACATGCTGGATCCTTTTACACACTTACAATTAAAGCTAATAGAGTGATAATGCCTCCTTCATTCCCTTCTTGCCCTTTTGCATCTTTGCTTTTCTACATGAGAACAATTCTCTGTCTAACCAGAGTGGGGCAGCAACTGAGCCTGATGCTGCAAAGTAAACACACTGTCTCTCCCCCTCTTTCTCCCTCTCCTGGGAAGGAGAGTCTGAGCAGAGAGTTGAGGTGGGAGGGGACAGGAGGGGAGAGGGTCTCCTGTCTGCTCCTTTGTCATGGGAAGGCTTCGCTCTGCTGTTTCATACAGAGAGCGAGAGAGGACTTCAGCCCCAGGAACAGCAGACATGGCAAAAAATCAGGAGCAACTATGTGAATGGGACAGAAAACAAAGGTTAGTCACTTTTATTTTATGCAAAAGTTGGTTCAGTCAGCTCCTAAATGTTCCGGTTGATTCAAATAGTGATGCTTCGAGAACATCACGTGGCTGCATTTTTATACTGCTATGTCAGACTTTACAGCCCTTTAAAGTACAGCACAAGTAGCCTGAGGGGATTGTTTATCAAACCACTGAATGCACAGTTGTTGCCAAATGTAGAGCATCTACAGAAATGCCAGAAAAATGTTTTATCTTTAGTGAATATATATCGAGCTGTCATCGTTATAAGGTGGTGGTTTTGACTGTGTTTATCTCCACTGACTTAACATTGCTGGAATATGACAGAGTGACTGACAGCCAGCAGTGGTTATCAGTGAAGCTTCAAACTGTTGACTTCATCCTTGTGTGAGCGTTTGCATGTATAGTATGTGTGTGAATGTTGAATCATAATACATTAAAAGCAGTGCAGAGATTTTAGTATAGATGTCACACTGTAAAAAATGGAGTCAACTAATCTTTTCTCGTTAACATAAATATACTCTTCTAGTTAATTCAACTCAGAAATTCCAGAACACCTCAGATCTTGAGTTCTTCTAATATGAAGTCTTTTGACTTGAAATGATGAGTTCAAATTTATCAAATTTATTTGTAATGTTTGTCAGTGTAACTGAAGAGTTGCTGCCTCAGTTTAATAGCTTAAACCTAATGAACATGTTTTCTCAAGTACAACTGAATTAATATCAAGTTTATTTGATTAGAATAGTTTCTTTTTAAAATAATTTCTAAATTACCTCAACTTGTCTTTTCAAATTCAGTCAACTTAAAATGTTGTGGCAGTCCAAAAGCTAAATTTTTTAAAGTTAAAACAAATTGTTTTTACAGTGTAGTTGATCAAACATTCCTAATGTATTTGCTGCTTTTCTCTGTTTTTAGATAATTTTCCACTATTTTTGTATGATTTATAGATGTAGTTATTATTCAAGAACATGATCAGAAGATCATTCAGAAATGAAAATATACCTTAGCTGCTGACCTGATTGATTTTAAAGCTAATCGCATTTGCAAAGCTCTGAAAACAAACACTGTGTTTGTCTGGACAATGAGTGAAGACTTGTAAAGTAGCAACAGTTTGAGTCTTGTGCAACGTCAAAGTGTTTATCTTCACAGTGTTACCACACATTAGATGAAAAACATGCTATCAGGGTCCATTCCTCCAACTGTTTACATCTCTCTGTGTTTGTGATCTGCACTGCTCTGCTGGTCTGTAGTCTGGCTGATGCAGCGAAACTCTTGCTCCTGACTTGAGGCTGGGTTTTTTCCCCCTCTTCTTTTTTTTCAGGCGGTCTGGAGAATGAACTCATGCTGATTGATTGTGTGACTGTGTAAAAGGATACCCTACTTCCTGTAGGCCCTCTCTCTCTCCAGACAGCAGGAGCAGAAAGTCTTGGATCAGCCATCCCTGTCTTTCTCTGTGGTGTGTGTGTGTGTGTGTGTGCTGTCTGTGGATTCAGGAAACAGTCTGACTTTTAAAATCCCACTATCGTATGTGGAACCTAAAATACTGTACCTAATACCTATAATATCCTAACCCAATCTGATCTTTCTGTATTATTTGTTTTATTTGATGTATTTTTTTTCCCTTGCCTGTCATTTTTTCTTAGAGGAGAGTTTCTTTTTGTGCTCCCAGCCGCTCAACCTCTTAAGTGGAAAAACTTGAGGGTTTGAGGCTATAATAGCGCTGTTCTCATCATCATCCAATCTACTGATAATGTTTGTTATCAATTAGTTGATTAATCCATTAGTCGATCAAAAGAAAATTAGTTGTTAGTTGCTGTTTTGATAGCTGAGGTACTAAATTTGGATTCACTAAAGTGAGATTAGTCTTCAATTGTGCAACAAAGCTCTGCTTAATTTTGAATCAGAAGACTAGTTTAAACCTAGTTTTGCAAATCTCTGATAAGAACTAATCTTAGATTAAGTTAATCTTTGGTGGTGCGACCCAGAGTAAATGATCAATCGATTAATAGTGAAAATAATTGACAGATAGTGACAATAAATGTTAGTTGCAGCTCCATTTATGATGACCTGACTGATCATCTCCTCAATAAAACATTACCAAAGCCCAAAACAAAAAAAGCATTTAAATTATAATGATATGAAATAGTGACAGAGAAGGTATAACCTGCAAATATTTGGTATTTATAAATGAGAAAAATGTTTAGTCTTACTGTTTAAAATTGTAATAAATGTTGAGCTGATGGACTAATGATTTCAGCATCAGCTACAGGAAACCTCATGTCCTCAAGCAGTCCCAGTCCACATTCACCCAGCCTGACCCCTCTGCCTTTGGCTGCTGTCTCAATGGGTCTGGGGCTCTGAGGGAATACTTTCATGGACTGGTCATGAGTTTGGGGCTAAAAGATCAATTAAGGCGCAGAGGGTTGCTTTTCAGACTTGGTTTTTATTGGGAACACTGAGCCAGGCATAAAAAGTTTCCTCTGGATCTGTTTTCCTACTTAGTCTTTAGGAAAGTTTTTTTTTTCTTTCTTTCTGTTAAAATATGCACATCTGAACTATCTGCTTAAATTACTGTATTGTTGTAGAGTTTTTATAGAATAAGCTGAAGGGCCACAAGGGGCACTGAGTCTTCTCACTGTGATGTTCTTTAAATCTTTTGTTTCTAGATTAAAAGATGCTACTGTATGAAGTTTCTGGAATGTTCATAACTGACGTTAGGAAGGAAAGTTGAACAGATTTACTTATTTGTATTCCAAAAGGCAAGTTAAGGACAAATCAGTTTTATATGATGTGTAACTCTTTGTGACAATATAAAAAATGAAAGAAGCTGATATTTTTTGCAGTCGTTTCATGTTTGTGAGTTTCATATCGATTTCTTCTTTTTTAGGGAACAAAGCACGCACGGCCCAGCTGAATCCTGCATCCTCAGACTCAATCAGAGAAAAGAGGTCAGTGTGATGAACAGCATGCTGCCTCAAAGAAGTGCTGTCGCCACTCTGGGCTACGGCTCAGGTAAGACAAGGATGCTTCTTTTGTTTCCTAGTGACATTTAGATGAAATACTGATCGCTTTAATTTGCTCACTCACTAAATCTCACAGTAATCTACAGTTTTAGATCATACATTTCACATGTTTATTTGCATGTACCTTAAATGGATAGTTTTTTTTTTTTTTTAAGCTGGGGTTATCTGAGGTAACCATAGTAAGTATCTTACCTACAGTCGATGCCGGTCAGCACACCCTCAGTTGGGCGAAGCAGGAGTGCCAGTGTAGCGAAGTAATGAACTGCTGTGGACAGGGTCAGCAGCAGCACATGTTTAAGCCACTTAAAAAAGGCCCACTTAAAAAATCACTATCAGTTTAAGTTTACACTATATTTATGGTATTTTCACCTTTGCCATCAGACAGTATTTTCTGAAGGGAAACCACTGTTATATCAGCCAAAAATGTTTCTCATATAGCAGCGGTTTCCTGTCTGACAGTAAAGCAAAGCAGTGAAAAATATTCTAAATATAGAGTACACTTAAACTGATACTGATTAATTTAGATGAGCCTTTCTTTAGGTGGGTGAGAAAATGTTTTGCTGCCGACCCTGCCCACAGCAGTATATTGCTTAGCTTCATACACCAGTGCTCCTGCTGCTTCTTCAAACTGGGGGCGTGTCGACCGCCAGCTATAGATAATACGCTGACTATGGATAAGTGTCTCATACAACCCCACTTCAAAAAATCCCCACTATACCTTAAAGCTTTTAATGAAATCTATCCTGCACCTGTGTTCAGCTGAATGACGATAAACAAGATCATTTTATCTTTTTAACATTGTGTAAGTTTGTATTAGTTAAGCGGTTCATGAATCAGTTGTTATCTGGATGTTATTATCCATATTCAAGACTTTAAGGGGTTCTTCCTTTTAGTCAGACTTGCCTCTTAGAACATATTTTCAAAAATGTTCAGGTGAAAAATACACACAAAACAAAAAGATCAAACTGAAAACCATAGTCACACTAGGTAGGGATGCAGAGATTTACTGGCTGAAAATTGGTATCAGCTGATTTTCACCATGTTGACTGCAATCGGCCTATCAGCAAATAAGATAATAATCGCCAATTTCAGTGGCCGATGTTTATCTGCTGTGTCGCAACAGTTTTGCTCTCATTGAATATTATGTGTCTGTCATTTGCGTCAGACTTGGACAACACTATCAAACATATCCAGCTGTTTTTTTTTAGAGAAGAAGCCACTGACTGGACACAACACTGTCATGACATAAGAGGACATCTGGTGTTGTGTTTTTTATAATGAAGATTTATTTGTTCCCCACCCCAAAAAAACAAAAACAAAACAAACACTGAATTTCACAGTTGGTGCATCTCTAACACCAGAGCTATTTTTATATTATATAAGAAGATACAAGCTTTATCCCTTCATTGTGTCTCAAGTTTATGTCATTGTCACAAATATAAATGACAGTCTAGATCGGGCCTATTCAACTACAGTAGTGGCCTGTGGACCAGATTCGGCCCTTTTGAATTTTTTTATATGGCCCACAAGAGGATGCCTGCAAATCAGGCTGGCATGTGTGTGATAGTGATATTTTAATGAAAATTCAAAGACTAATAATCTGTTTAAAGATGGTTCACACATACCCTCTTAGTATAGTCTGGATACTGTTTTACTGCTTTCACCTTTAACAAGTAAAGCTATGGTCTGCTATAAGACCCTCATGTCTGTTGTTGAGGATATTATAAGTAGGACTGCTACTCTGATGTATACTGTTTTATATATTTGTGGATTTGAACCTGTGACATCTCACCTCTGCTTGTTTTTTTAGATGTAACCTTGTTACCAGAGCTTTCCTACTGGCTGCTGTCTGAATTTGATTATAATGACACCATTAAAGTGAATGAAAAGAAATGTGCATTACTAGTTTATTCCATGTAGTAATCTAGCTATAAACATTATACTTAAAAAAAATATTTTTAGCCGTTAATTGCTGAAGTATTCTGTTTATCCCACAAATCCCCAGTGATTTTTCTTTTTTGTCTTGCTATTGAAGCTGAATAGTCTTGGTCTGGATCTTAAGTTAATAATCCAGCTTTTATTCAGCGTAGCAGACTCAAAGTCCTTTTGAGGGCCTGAGAACTGATTTATAAAACAGGAGGCAGACATTCTTAATTATCAGATGAACTCTGTAATTATATGATTATTCAGCGTCCAGCCTCTCATGACTCAGGACAGTGTCCTCACACTGCTTGCTCAGATATTTGGGCTGCAGTGAGGGTGTCCTCTGGACTTCTCTTGCAGTCGAGACTATGATGCATTCTGGCTTGTCTTGGTCCACCAGCATTCTTCCATTTTTAGAAGAAGCTTAACCACTGATTCAGCCAATGTTTGTATTGGGCTCAGAACTGTATGAGCGTACATTCTTCACTGGTTTTCCCCTCCTCTCTCAGCACATGTCTGATAGCACTGCTCTGAGCTGAGCTGGTGCTTATTAAAGAAGTCACATTAAACCTGACTCTGTATCATCGAGGCAGGAGTTCATGCTCTGATGACTTTATCTCTTTTACAGACTGTGTGAAGATCGAGCACGGTGGCGGTGGCTCAGTGGGTGGGACGATGCTGAGGGGCTCCCGCTCAAAGGCAGAGCTTCAGGAGCTGATGGAGACGCTGCAGCGCAGGAAGAGCGCCCTGGAAGCCAGTTTGAGGGCAGCTGAGTGCAGCCGCAAGTACCTCAGCGTGCCCGCACCTGTTGGATCCCAGCCCAGCAGGCCGCTGTCAGTCCTCAGCAACACCGACCGGCCTCCGTCTGCCTCCAGACCTTTCTCCTACATGACCAGCAGCAGCGTGCCTCCATCGCCTCGCCAAGGTGAACGCCAGCTGAGCCATAACGGCTTGCTCTGCCACCCCCACTCTCGCCACCAGTCACAGGACAGTCTGCTCCTCTCAGCTGATGGAGGTCTCTGCTCTCCTCCTACGGGCAGCCCCTACCTCGATCTCCCAGGGTCAAAAGTGGAGCAGCCAGTGTGCCGTCCAGCCCCCGCATGGGCCGCAGGCTCTACTCTCAGGTAGGGATGTTAATGATTAATGATTAATCGATTAATCGCCATTAAGAATTTAAACAATTCTGCCAAAAGTGCCATTTCTCTGGAGCTCACAGGTTTTCTCACACATTTAGTGGAATCAACTAATCTTTTCTCGATAACTTAACGTGAACATGCAAGTTTTAGTTACTCCAGTTAAAAATTAAATGATGTAAAGAAAAAACTTTTGGAAAAGATTTTGAATATTTACTTTCAAAACTTATCAACATGAGTTCTTCTAACTTGAAGTCATTTGACTTGAAATGATGAGTTGAATGAATGTACTGTGCATTGTTCAAGAGTTAAAAGTCTCCTGAGACTCTTCTTTTTTAATGTTTGAAGAAAACATATATGATGGAAACTTGCTTTGTGTTTCAAATACACTTTAACATTTCATATTAATGGCAACACAGCTACAAAACAGTCGAACATGGCCAGCTAAACTGTTGTCAAGTTACCAGTGAGGTGTTGCTGTAATTCTTCTTGACCTCAAGGAGCGCTTGTGTGTAAAGTCAGTGAACGTGGATCGTCAAGCTGCATTTCTTTGTCGATGTCGCCTTAAGAAAAAAAGGATTGGGCTGAATAAAATGGGCCAAAGGCAAGAATATGTTTTTTTCTTCCATTGTTTATATGGCACGGGAAGCATGTACAGATGGGATACAAAAACATATGATTGGTTATGATTGGTTGATGCATCACTGCATCATTTGAGCACTGAAGGAAGTTGAGGCCAAGTTGGGAAAACACTGCCAACATGTTTTCTCAAGAACAACTGAATTTCTATGAAGTTTATTTGACTAGAAAAGAGTATTTGCTTTGAATTATTACAAAACTACCTCAATTTGTCCTTTCAAATTCAGTCAACTTAAAAGCCCGAACAAACTTTTTTAAGTTAAAACAAGTGGTTTATTTTTACAAGGCAGTTTGGTTTGGTCTGCCCCGTTAATCTTGAAATGGCAGTAATTGTATCCCATTTGATATGGTTTTGTTTGGCGGAGACATTTGTGGAATAAGGACAGGCGGACAAGCACAAGCCGTATTATTTATTATTCTGCTCATTAAAATGATTTGTGCTTCATGAATTAATATTTTACAAGGAATGTGCTGCTAGAATTGTCTAAACTTAAATTGAGAAAAAGTGTGTTTAGGATCTAATTAGTTATTAATGATTAATCACTTATCAGCTGTTAATGTGTTCAATTATCGGTTTAAGAAAATGCACCAAATTGGAACTCTACTCTAGGGCAAAGCTGGAGGAGACTCCCGGCAGAGGAAATACTCCACTGGCTCCCTCACCAGCCTGGGGATGCACAGCCGCTCTCTGCCACGCCTTCACAACGCAATAGACCCCCCGGCCCTGTCGCTGCCATCACGCCACTCAGTGGGTTCCCATAGAGTGAGCTCAGCAGGGGCACGACGCAGTCTCTCCTCCCTGGAGCAGCCACCAGATGTGACCGTACCAGCCAGTATGCCCAGCACTCCCAGGAGGGCCAGCCTCGCTTCTCTGAGCTCTCTGGGTGTAGACCTGGACGGGACGGGCTTGGATCTGAGCTTCGGAGAGAGGAGGTTGTCCTTTGGGAAGGGTGGACTGGGTCCAGGACAGAGAGTGGGCAGCATCAGCTCTTTAAATGGGAAAGAGGAGCTGAGAGACTATCACCAGCACCAGAGAGATGAACGACTCAGGGAGCAGAAAGTGCAGAGACTGGTGAGTTTCTTCTTTAACCTGATTCATCCACTTTCATCAGAAATCCAAAATGCATATTTTTCCTCTGGACTGTAGTGCTATTTGTTTTTGTGTGAGTTGTGTGAGTTTTGGAGATATCAGCCGTAGAGATGTCCACCGTCTCTCAAATGTAATGGAACCAGGAGGCACTTGGCTTGTGGTGCTCAAAATGCCAACAGTTTCATGTCAGAACTATTTTCTGTCTACCAAACTATACCCACCAGCCATATCACTGTGCAGAAGCAAGCATACATCTGCTTATGGAAGAGAGACTCCTGTTTCAGCTGGGTTTTTTTTGGGTTTTTTTTGTTTTTCTTTGGTGCTTTGAGCACCACAAACTGAGCACCATTTAGTTTCAGTATATTCAAAACATCTCTACAGCTGATATCTCTAAACCTCAGCAACTCACACCAAAACAACCCAAATTAGGTTGTCAAACTCATTTTAGTTTACTGGCCACATACAGCCCAATTGGATCTCAAGTGGGCTGGGCCAGTAAAAACCGATAAATGACAACATATCCATGTTTTCCCTTCCTTGTAGTGTAAAGAGGTACATGTACATTCTGAAAATGAAATTTGTCATGCCCAACAATTTCTGCAGCCTTCAGCATGCATGTTTCACTAACTCACCCTCGGTGTAGGCTACACTCTTTAACTGCCTTTGTACTTTTTGAGATAGACATTTAGCCGACACTTGACAGAGCTGTGTCATGTGTCCTGTATGTAAGCATGTGGGATCATGTAATAGCGTGTAACAGCAGGGCCTGCTGCTCTTATTACGATAGCACAAACCCAGTGGACAAATCAGGAATAGCAGCGGATTTCATTGAAAAAACTGTTAAATTCCTCTAGTTTATATGGATAAGTAGCACTTCAGTTAGGAGGAAAAATCTGTAATGTTTTGCAGTGAGCTGTCCCTTTAACAATTTGATTTTAACATCTTTGATCTCGTATTTGAAAACAAAAAGTTCACAGTAATGTAACTCAAACATTGTAAAATAATGAAGTATGGGTCATTTGTCTGCAGGAGTGCCAGCGTCTGGAGACCATCTTAAACCTGTGCACTGAGTTGGGTCATGTGGAGAGAGAGCCAGCGGGCTCAGCAGTTTCTGACCTGCAGAAGATCAATAAGGAGCTGGAGAAGTTGCAGGTGTCAGACGATGAGTCTGTGTTCTCCGACTCCCCCAGCAGCACCGCTCCAGAGAGCTGCTTTGGGGCCAAAGCCAACAGAGACTTCCAACTCGCTGAGGAGCAGCAGGTCAGCCAGCGCCAGCAGTGCAGCTACAGAGAGGCCAGATCCCACTCACCCGCTATCAGCCTGAACAGCAGCGCCCCGTCACCATCCACCCACCACAGAGCCAAAGTAAGTTTCACCACAATTCATGTTTATCATGAGATATGCATGATGAGGTCAGGAGGTAAAATTAAATAATGACAGATTTTAAGAAGTGGGAAATTAAATTAAATCTCAGTCATGTATCTCAACTAAAAAAATTTCCAAATTCAATTAGTGAAAGGTCATTTATATAGCTCAAAATCATAAATCCCAAGTTTTCATCAAAGTGCTTTACAACAGAACAAAAAACAAACAAACAGGCATAAAAACTACAACATTTCCTGCCTTTTTAAGTAAATTAATAGACCTTTTTCATTTTGGCATGAAATAGTAGCATAAACACAGATGTTACCAACAAAACTAATTCAGGTCAGTCACAGTCAGGGTGCTGTTATTGTTGGCTCACTGGAAAGACTGCTACATGAACAGAACAGGACATTAATTAGTCTAATCAGTCTTAGGTCTATTATTATTATTATCATTATTATCATTATTATTATTATTATAGGTCTGTTATAAATTACATTAACCTCAGGGGCCATCTTAACTACAGAAGGGATGTTTTTTCGGGGCTTTACATGTTTTTATGTCAAGTACTATATAAAACTGATGTCACATTGGTTAATACAGGGGTTCCCAGACATTTTCATGTCAAGAACCCAAACAATAGATGCACATTAAAAAGTAGAGTGAACGCTAGACTTGCATTTCTTTAATGGCCAGAGAAAAGACACCAAATGAATGAAAATGTTGCTCCCTAACTAACGGTTTGCTAGGCAGGTCTTTGAGTGGGTTGTTGGAGGTCCCCAGCAAAAGTGTGTATCTAATATTTTAACTTTTATCAAATCTTTTGTGAGTCAGAACAACAAGGGAAGAAACAGGGGTGTGACTTTATTATGAAGACTTTATTATCTTCAGACCTAAAAATTAAAAAAAAAAATACTCAGAGGGGCCTCCTCAAGATAAACTCCTCTCAATCTGGGGGTTTGTGGTTTATTGTTGTTTGTTTCTCACAAACTTCTCACAAAAATATATGAGTGTCTAGTTACTAAATGCTCCACTATGTTCACCAGCTAGCTAGTAACTTTGTCTGCTTTGCTCACTTTGGTGCTTGGCTGGTAGGTACAGCAGGTTTGTCAGAGTTTTTATTCTGCTAGCAGCTGCAGCTGAAAATTAGGTGAGTGAGAGTGAGATGAGATTGAAACAAAATAGTGAAGTTGTTGCACAAAATCAGTGAAATAAAAGAGACTAAAAAGCTACATCGAGGAGCATGTTTGCTGCCAAAACTTTTGCATTACTGATATAATAGAGCTCCAACGATTAGTCGACTAATAGATTAGTGAATAGAAAGAAAATGAGTGGCTTTTTATTTGATAATCAATCAAATAATAAAAATCTATTAATTGTTAAAATCATTTTTCAAGCAAAACAGTTTTCTGGTCCCAGCTTCATAAATAAGGGGATTTGCCACTTTTCTTTGTCATGATTGTAAATAATGAGTCTTTGGGTTTGGACTGTTGACAATTTTTTGAAGTTCTGTAGACTAAATGATTGATCAGTTAATTGTGAAAATAAACCACAGATTAATCAATAATGAAAATAAGCATTAGTTGCAGCAGTTACTATTCATAAAAATATGTGAAATTTTAATGCAAGTTTTTTTCTTTAACAACAGGCCATTGTGTTTTAATATTACTGCTAGTAGGGGACCACAGATATAAAAACAAAATAATAATAATAATTAATAACATCTGAATTCCATTTAGCTGATGTGCATGTTGTCATGGCTTACTGGGACACTTGGATACGAACAGGGCCATCGTTAATGTTATTAGTAACACCTGTGCTTTTCCTCCTGTATGACTTTTCAGAACGTTGTGAAAATGGCCTGTTAAAGCTTGTGTCTGACTGTAGGGTGTTAAATTTATGAATCACCTGGACTGAATATGTTGATCAAAAAGAGACATCTGGACCAAGTCTGTCCACACCTTGTCCTTCTCTTATTTGCTTTCTTCGCATCCTCCCTTCATCTCGCCTCAGTCACTTCCTGCTACAGAATGAGTGATAAAGTGAGAAAGAGAGGACCAAGCTGAAGTGAACACTAATGGGACACACCCGCACTGTGGAATGCAGATTATCACACTGGTGATAGAGTGTTGATCTTTGTTTGTTTACCTGTTATAATTTCAGGATAAATGCTTTCATTTCCCTTTCCACATTTCCAGAGAACCTCATTTTGAAATCTAGTGCAGATTATAAAGATACCAAATGCGTTAGTATGTGAACGATGTAGGAAATATGTCTACAATTATGTTAAAGGCACCTATCATTTTTGCAGCTTTACTATACTGGTGGATGTGTACCAAGTAGTTTGATGCTTCAAAGCATGGTTCAAGACACTGACATTTGAATTATAAATCAGCACTCGAATGCTGCTTAGCTTTTTTGTATGTCTGTTCATTCAGTTTAAACCCAGTATTTCTGAATAGTTGCAGATAAAGATGAGGCTACACTAATATTGTTAGAATTATACCATTTGTAGAATAGATTCCAGCGGTGGCTGTGTAGGATTGTTTCCACCTCGTGTGATCCAAACAGTTCCATTAAGTCCAGAGCATTATCAGAATCTATAGAAAAAAGATAAATGTAGTCATTTCCAAAATTCAAAACAGTTTGCTGCGCACAAAGGGAGGCATGCACCTGCACATTAAAGTGTCGGTCGAGCAGCAATGTAACAGCACCATAAATTACATTTATGTTTGATGAAAGTAACGAGTTATATTTATTAAAGACAGTTGATAAGAAAACACTAATGTTTAAGTTAAGTAAACTTAAAAAAAATATCCATTTTTTTTCCCTAAAGTTTTATGAACACCCAGCAGGGCTGAAGAGGGTTAATGTGGTTTGAAAACATAATCATAGTACAATGCACAATGACAAACTTTCCTTCATATTTGGTTCAGACCGGATTTGTCTGGATGAAAAGTGCAAACATGTGTGGCATGACACTCTTACGCAGACACTGACTCATATGCTGACAGCACATCCGTCGCATGATGATCACAGTAATTATTCAACACAACACAAACTTCTTTTGGCTGAGGTAGATTCCTGAAAGTCATTGGGCCGTAAGTGGTGCAGTTAACAGTTTGTACATTTCCTGTTTATGTGGGTTGTTCAGACACATAAACAGAGAAATCAAAGAATCAAACACACAAGATCTCCTCACAGTTTTGATGTTACTACGATTTAACCTCATGTTTTCCCTCATAAACTTTTTTCAATGTGTCAAAGTGGGAAACCTCGCTGCACATACTGAGATATGAATGAACACGTTTATTTACAAATATAAATACATCAGATGTGTCAAATGCTGTAATTTTATCTCCCAGGCAGTCACCTCCTCCACTGTCCCAGTCCTCAGTCCTCTGAGTTACTTACTGTCTCTGTAAGTGCAGCTTTTTTCCACTCTAGCGCAGTAACGACGTAGCGGTGTGTCTGGTTTTAATGAAGAAGCCCTAGTTTTGTTTCAGCACTCAGCCATTCAAACTGTTCAAGGGGGGGGTGGGGTGGGTGGGGTGGGGGGGGGTGTGGGGGCAGGAAATGACTTTATTCCACGGAGAATTAGTGTGTGCATGTGTGTGTGCACACATGCACGACCGTGGGTGTGTGTGTGAGTGGAACAATGCTAGTGTATATGGATGGAAAAGTCTTGCGTTTTTCCAGATGTTTTGAACTATATACTGAGGCTAAATGGCTGGAAGACCTTGTGAAGATGAAAATGTTGGTAAAACATCAACACAGGTGATGGTTTTTTATGTGATAGACACCATTTTCAACCTCAGACATTAGATTTCCAAGTTGAGACCACCATGTCTGCAATGTGTCAGTTGTGACAGTGAGTGTGAGCTTTACAGACTCTAAATACCCTCTCCTCCATCTCCTGCATTCCTCTGAGCAGTGTGTGTGCAGGAAGAAAGAGCGCTCACAATCCGCCTGGGAAACTATAAATCCTGGAGCTGCTGACCACATGAGGCTCTGGCCACAAAACAAACCTCCTGACTCCTATATGGACGAATACCTGATAATACAGGAGCTCTTAAATGCACCCACATTCTGTATATATGAGTATGAATGAATGCTGGTAGCCGCTGAGAGATGTGGGAGTACTTTGGCATGACTGGCAGTGGAGTGCACTGATAGAGATTTCCATTACACCAAGTGGAAAAGAATCCTGTTGTCAGTGATCCAGCTGTGGATGAGTTAAAACAGCAGCTGCTGTCGTCTAATTCAGAAAAAACGATTCTACTGGCTGGCAAATTAGTTTAACAACATACTGGATTCATGGAAAAAGTGGTTTCTCATGGTAGAAAAACTCTCTGGAACTTTGAATGAGAGCCAAACCAATATATTGGTATATATTAGCCTGATGTGGGCCTATTACAAATATATCAGCATCAGCATATATGTTTACAGACATGAAAAGTTTTTTACATAACATATAATGCAGGAAATGAGAGATTTACATTTAGATTTAGCAGAATGGAAAACATGCATGACGACAAGAAGAGCTCTCTGACAGGTGTTAATACAGTACTGATGTTTATTTAGCTATTTATTTTATTTTTATTCTTTATTTTCTCAGTTTTCATTTCTACAATGGTCGACAATATGTATATTAAAATATTTAACGTGTTAAAGAAAATATATAATATTGTTTAATAAAATTATTTGTTTAACAGGACAGCCTTGTGAGTACATTTGTACAGGCATGTCTGTGCAAAATTGGTGCACAGCGCACATAGAAAAGGTCTGTTTTAATTGCTGCTCAAAAATTCACTGTGTCAGCCATCGAATCTGTAATCTTTGAATTATTCCTCTCTAATCGGCCTCAAAAATCCTGTGTTGGTTGGGCTCTGCTTTGAATATACAATCAGCAAGAGAAGCTAATACATAATAAACTTCATGATGTGGATTTTTATGTGCAGTACATCTGTTTTTTATTAAATGTACAGTATGTCTCGGTAATAGAGATGAAACAGTATGAAAATTTCATATCATGATTATACTGACTAAAATACTACTATCCTAATTTTATCATGTGTTATAGTGAAGCTGGGTATTTGTTTCATCCCTAGTGAGTATGAAGTTGAATGTGTGTATTCATAAAGTCTGCAGAGGCAGGCACTGATACGCATTCCTTATGTCACTACAGGCTTTGGAGAGCATGCAGCTGAAACAGGAAGTAACGCATATAGAAGAAGAGAGGATCCAGGTCCTGAACAACATAGAGGAGCTGGAGCAGAAGATCAAAGACCTGGACAACCAGATGGAGGAGTCTGTCCGAGAGGTAGACAGACAGGCAGAGTGCAGCATATAAACACAGCTGACTCCTGTGCAGCCTGACGGTGTTTGTTTTTATCTAGTGTCACATAAACTCATGACGACTCCTTGACAACTTAGGAGCATTGTAACGTATTTAATCACTCACGCTCAAAACAGTAAAACTAATAAAGTGAGCTGCTTAATGCTCTGTGGTGTCACAGATCAAAGCAGCCATCAGAAATTGTGCATTTTGTTTCATTTTAAGTCGACAGATTTCTAAGGTTGTTGTTTTCACTCTGTGCTGGTGTTTGCTGCAGATGGAGGTGGAGTGTGCTCTGCTGGAGGGGGAGCAGGAGTCAGAGATGGCCCAGCTGCAGAGGGAAAAGGAGCTTCTGGACCAACTGAAGGAGAAGATTCATAGTACTGAGAAGAAGAGCCACACTGAGAAATCACAGGTATATAAATGTGTAAAATGGTCAAACCATGATTGGATTTTGGCTGAAATCTTAGATGACCTCACAGCTCTTTTACTAGTTTGTCCTTCAGCACACAGTGGTCAGAGGTGTAAAAGACAGAGACAGGACTAATCCTGCATTCATTAGTTGCCAACTGAGAAAATTCATGTGAACAACAACTTGGAAAGTCATCAAAGATTGTGTCACGCGACTTGCTGTTGAAGTCATATATGCAGAAACATGGTGGACGAAAGTGAAAGTTTTTTTTAATATGCTATAAGGTTGTAACCATCAGTTGCTGTCCACGTAGACCTAGATTAGTTAGAAAAGTTATTTACTAGAATTAACCCCGATAATTAGTCAGGTAAAACAAAATATTAGTGGTTTTAGGGAATGTACTAATGCAGCAGTAAGTCTGGGACAAAATCACTTTGTAACATAAGGCTTCAAACTGTTTCAGCAGACTTGGATAGCGACGTGAATCTTTTCTCAGCCAACCCATAATCCAGACGCTACAACAGGGGTCTGCAACCTTTTCTCTCAAAACGCTGATAAACAAATAAATAAATAAACAATCTGTCTGGAGCCACAACTATTAAATTCTCTGTTTTCCTCAGAGACTTTTCTTTTTTGGATTTGGCATCTGTAGCCAGTCTGTGGAGAGTCAAGACAGAGTAGACAGAGACACATTTTAGTTGACAAAACTAGTAACTTTTCGGTGTATTAGCTATGGAATTTTACAACTGGAGGCCTAAACAATAATATATAAAATATTTTTTTTTTAAGAAAGAAAGAAAAAACCCCAGCTGTTATTCATTTCCATGTATTTTTTTGTCAAAGCCACGGGGAGCCACTGGACAGGGGCAAAAGAGCCACGTGTGGCTCTGGAGTCGCAGGTTACTGACCTCTGTGCTATAACAAGTACAACAACTTTACCCTAGCCTACTTCATGTTGTTTCTACATCACTTCTTAAAAGCTCATTAACAAAGTCAGGAGAACAACTTCCCAGCTCAGGAAATGAGGAGCACTTGAATGCAATATCAGTGTGTGGACGTGTGTCCTTAGAGTCTAAAGCCACAGCTCTCAGGGATCAGTTCAGTTCAACCACAGCTTCCTCTAGAATGCATTCAGTTACATTTTCTTTAAAACCAAGCAAACAAATGATGTTTCCAAGAGGAAATGCTTACAACACCAGACCAAGAAGGTACATCACAACCGGGATCTGCAAAACAGCTTGAAACCCCTTTTAAAACACCCTCACCTAAAACTGTCTGCATGACCTGAAACGTAAAGTTGTCTCCAGACAATGTCATAAAAAGATGTTGTCTCTCTGCATCTGGACCTGTTAGCTGCAATATCTTTTTTTGATAAACCAGTGGGCAGAACTCCCTAAAACAACTTCACTGGACAAAACGTGGCAGTTTACTCTGTATTCTCCAGAATTACCTCATGTTAGCGGTCAGCGCAAAAACTCAAAAAAAAAAAAAAAAAACAACAAAAAAAACAAATACCCCTGTTCTCATTTTTCACCTGTACGTTCTGTTTTTCTTTTCTCCCCAATTTGTTTCTTTTTGTGCCTTTATTATCCCTCTTGACCTTGTTTTCTGTAATCCAGGATCCCTTCACAACTTCTCTTTCAGCTCTGGTACCTCTTAGACCCACATTTGGAAAGGGGGCCAAATAGTTAACATGTGTAAAAAAATTGTTTTCGCATCTGACTCCAATTTTGTGGAAAGCTAAAATAACCTTAAACCTCACATCACTTGGAAGGACATGGAATTTGGTAAATTAAATGCTTAAACCTTGTATTAAACATTTTTAAACCTTGAACCTCATATATTAATGTACTTTTACCTTATAATTTGGGTATTTTGTTTGTGTTTGTGTGTGTGCTGTTTCGCAGGAGGCTGAGGAGCAGACTAAAAGTTTGGAGGATTTGGAGTTTCAGAAGCTGGAGAGAGAAATTAATCAGAGTGAGGAAAAAGAGAATCAGAGCCAAGAGCTGCTGCGAGAGATCGCCGAGTGTCAGCGTCTGACTGTCACACGCAAGGTACAGTTAGTGAGTTTTTGTGAGTGTGCATGTAGCATGAAGTGCATGTTTAACACTGCAGTTAGTGCTGGCACCGCACCACTTTTAAATGTCTAGTTTTCAGCCAAAAATATTTACAGTACAATTACTACTGCAAGTATTCTTGGAGCACAATAACTGAATGCACCTTTTGACAAATGTGAAAATGTGAAATGTGTGCTATTTTATGGTTCAGCTAAAGTACTGTAGATCTTTAGTATTAGTGTGGACCTTTCTGGGAAAGTTCATACTGACAGGCTGTATCTTCATGGCCCCAGAACCTCAGGATATTTTCTTGCTGTCAGGTTTCAGTGATAAGCCCAAAAAAATATTCCAGTTCACATTTAAGAGAATTTAAGAGAGGGACTTCCTGTGAGTAGACTTTAAAAAAACAAAGTGCAGAGTTTTAGCATACTTCAAGTTTCTAATACTATCAGTTCAATTCATTTATTCAGTGTTTAATCTGACTGTATAGGGACACTTAGGATTATTTGTCGTGGGATTGTATGAGGTCCTTATCCATAGTCAGTGTATTACCTGCAGTAGATGACGTTCGATCGGCCCCCAGTTTGGAGAAGCAGAGAGGAGTACCAGCATAGAAGTTAAGCAATATGCTGCTGTGGAAGGGTCAGCAACAAAAGATATTTTTAGCCACTTAAAAAAGTTTCACCTAAAATAAATGCTATATTTGGAATATTTTCACAGCTTTACCTTGCTTTAGACAGCATTTTGTGCTATTATACAAGCCAAAATATCCCAATACAAGACCAAACTCCAAAGGCAAAATCAGTCATTTTACCTCACAGAACACGAGAGTAGCTGGTTTACTGCTGCCTCAATCTGAAACTTTGTTTTGTACTTTTGCTGTTTTAAAAGGTTAGTTTGGATCAGCAAAGTCACACAAACAAACTAACAGATCAAAGCAGCAACAGCAACTCATGTGTCCTTTTAGGGGCACCAGAGGTATATTAAAAGGTATTTTTGCCACTTAAAAAAACAGTTTAAGTGTACTTTATATTTAGAATATTGTCACTGTTTTACCTTACTGTCAGACAGCCTTTTCCAATAGGAAACCGCCTCCATACAAGCCAAATGTCATTCTCTCCAAACTAACCAAACCATAGATAAAATCTGTAATTTTTCTTTGCAGAACACAGGTGTGTTTGTGTTATTGTGTGTCTCCGAACAATTCTTTCAAACCCCACAGTCACGCAGTAACACCAACAAACTAACCGATTGAGGCAGCAGTAGACCACAAACTCCCGTGCTCTGCAAGGGAAAATTACTGATTTCAGCCGTGGAGTTTGGTTAGTTTGGAGACAGCAATATTAGATTTATATAATGGCAGCTTCAAGTCGGAAAAGGCTGTCTGACTGTGAAGTAAAATGTAAAATAAAAATATTTTAAATATAGCGTGTTTAAATGGATAACGATTTAGGTGGACTTTCTTTAGGTGCCAAAAATACAGTATGTTTTGTTGCTGACCCTGTCCACAGCAGTTCAGTGCTTAGGTTCGTGCTGCTGGTATCTCATACAACCCCATATTAAATCATTCAGATTATCCCTTTAGTCTGCTGAATCACATGAAATAAAACATAAATACAGCAGATCTGTTGAAGCACATATAAACCCTTTGAGAAGTTTTTGTGGTGATCACGTTAACTTTTTTCTTTTTTTTTTTTTTTACTTTTTTTCTCAATTACTACATTGTGGTCTGTTGTCATTAATCTTACTACAGGTTGTGCATGAAAATAAAGCTGCAAAATTGTGACATTTGCAGCACAAAGCATGAACTAATTACAAGAAACACCAGCAATGGTAAGCATGAAATACTATTTGCATAGAAATAAAGACAGAGAGAATTACTTGTTTTTACAATCAAGGGTGAAAGCCACAGAGAGGAGAAGATGCAGTTGTTGTAGCAAAAGAAAAATCTCACAAAAAATAATTTTCCCATCCCAAAATATGAATTTGCTCTTGTTCACTGCCGCTGCTTCATAATAAAACACCTCTGCTAATGTGACAGCATGACTTTTACTCAAATAAGTAAGTTGTGCGGTGTTGTGTAGTGATATCATGCTGTTTGTTTGTCACAGGAAAGAATCATGACACTGAAGAAACAGTCCTCACAGATTACTTTACAGGCTCAGCAAGAAAGAGAGAATTTCCAGAGAGAGAAAAACAATTTACTTGTCATGCTTCAGAAGGTAAGAGCATTCTTTGCGTGCTGATATTGTAAATATTTGATTTTATTTACTTGAACATCCGATCCTGACGTCTGCAGGAAAGAGAGAAACTGGCGTCTTTGGAAGGAAAGTATGCAGAGCTGTCTGAGGGGCAGACGTTCACCAGCAACCCTGTAGCCATCACAGAGGTGGGTGTCAGTCACAGTCAAAGTATCTCACACGGTCTCATGCATGAATCACTCAGACACATGCATATTTGTTCTTAAATTGCGCATGTGAATAATTATACTATTTATTCATTTAATAATTGGAAATGTTTGCACTCTGAGACGATTAGGTCACCAAGATTCTTTCATTCCTCTGTCCCGTTCAAGAAACTCAACTCAGATTAGAGAAAAAATCCACTTCATCTGCAAGTACTCAACGCTATCGCTCTCCTGGCTACTGAAACCTGAAACTTCCACAGAGTTTGGTCTGCCATATCCCGGTCCACTGTTAAAACTGTATTAATCATGAACTGCAGACATCATGGAAGTGTTGTGTGCTCCCAAAAGTTCTCAAATTAAACCACAATACATCCACTTTACATATACTACTCAGCACATGCATTGACCATCTCCACCTTCCTCAGTAGAAAATAAATCAGTTCAATAAGTTTGCACAGTTGCAACAGTTTGCACGCAACATTTAAGTCTGCTGTCCTTATTTGGGTTTATTGGGGTGTTTCAGTATGGTAAGTGCAAATTTCCTGGCGTGTGCATCCAATTTAAGATCAAACGATATTCATCAGCATACTCAGGTGGGAATAGACTTGATTATTAGCGCATGTTTCATGAATCCCATGTAGGATCTTATTTTCCTCTTATTATTATTATTTATCTTATTTTGCTCTTATTGCTTTGTGTAAGAAAAAATACAAGAGAAAAGTAAGAAAACATTCATGCATGAGGCCCACTGTCTCTGATGTTATGTCTCTGTTTTGTGATTCATCTTATTTCTGTGGTCACTGCAGCACTTGCAGTCTCTGAAGGAAAGAAGAAGAAGCAGCAAAGAAAACTCCTCCCACCCGAGTGACAGCCTACCTCATAAGAGGAGCCAGCAGCTCCTCAACTCTTACGGCAGATCCCTGGGACGCACGCTTCCTCCCAAGGTCATTACGTTCTTTTTTTTTTTCTTAGCAGACATTAAAGGTTGGATACAGTAGGATCAAACTGGGTGTTTCTAATCTGAAAAAATGTGTTTCTAATCTGCTCAAAACACCCCATTGATCTGTTTTCTCTTAGTTAAAGCGAGGATAACCCAGATTTTGAAAGCTAGATATTGGGATGTTTGATTAAAATCAGCAAAGTTTTCAAAAAATGGTTTAAAAATAATGGTGCTCATTCTGATTCTGGACTGGCAGAAGAGGGGAGTTTCATTTCCCTCATTACTTTTATCCAGAACATTTTTGTCCCTAGAGTATGATCCACCCAAACAGGAATTCTTAGTTTCATTCTGACTTGAAACACCCATCCAGCTCATGAAGGGCTTTGTGACTGAGAGAAGTTTTGTAGTGGCATGTGAACATTGTATAGCTTGGCCCATTTTTGTGATCATGTTTTTTATGGTTTATCTACTATAGAGGAGGCAACATCACAGTCACAAAAGTGACGCAAGGCAAAATATAACAACAGTCTCTTTGCCTCCCAATTCCCTTGTTTTCTTCCATCCAACCTACTCCACCCCCACCCTCTAACCCTGACATGATGCACCAAGGCAGTACAGCTGCAAAAATTAGTTGAGTAATCAATCAGTTGATCAGGAGAAGATTAATAGCCAATCATTGTAATAATCGATTGATCAATTCACTAATTTTTCAAGCAAAAATGTCAAGCATCTGCTGGTTCCAGCTTCTTGAATGTAAGGATTTGCTGTTTTCCATTGTCATTTATGACAGTAAATTAAGAGTCTCTGGGCTTTGGACTGTTCTTTGGACAAAAAAAAAGCAATTTGAAGATCACTTTAGGCTCTGGGAAACTGTGATAAACATTTTTCACATTTTTTAACATTTTATAAACTAAATGGTTTATCGATTAACTGTGAAAACTATCGACAGATCAATCAGTAATGAAAATAACTGTTAGTTGCACCAAAATACAAATACAAAATAGACATACAGACATAAACAAAACTAAAAGTACAACCTATCCTTTCATCTCAACCCTATCCCTTGTATAGCCTGGTCTTGAACAGTATGTGTGCTGCTGTTTCCTCCTCAGGCCCACCTGCCTCTGTCCCAAAGCTCCAGCTGTGGCAGTGTCATCCCACAAGGCTTCAGCTTCTCCCCCCGGGACCTGAACACTCGTCGCCTTCCCAAGAGTGAGTCAGAGCACCAGACTGTCGCATCTTGTCTGGGTCAAGTCTATACTATGTGTATGTGACCAGCTTTAGACCTCAGGCATTATACTGTATAGAAATCAGGACAGGAAATTCAGTGTAGTGATGCGCAAAGGGAGCCACATTTAGCCCAACTCTGATATCAAAGACTAAATGTTTGTTTTAACTGAGGTACTCTACATTATACTGCAAAAATAAATTGGAATTTGTGATTTTGAGGCAAATAACTCATTTGCTCAAAACAAGTACCACATTCAAGTATCTTCATTCATATGGCAGTGCATATAATCCTTTGATATGAGACCTATGTATAATTCATTAGCTATATGTAATGAGTCATGCAAGAAATACATTATGTTAAATACTGCAGCATTTGTATGGAAATGTTTTTTTTCATGTGGTCATTAAGTGTTTTCTTGAAGTCTGAGGCTCGTTTAAAAACCTTTAATATCATGGTTTAAGATTACATTTAAATTTATCTTTAAACCTCAGTTTAGTTTTTAAACTAAAACTAGATTAAATTTAATTATGTTGCATCAAACATTTAAACTCCAATTTTAAAATGTGATCCAATATTAACTTTGAACTTAAACTTGAGGACTTTTAAAATAGCTAGCTTTCTGAGATTTATTGACAAAATAATCACGCACATTTTTCTGACTGTGTAAGAATTGTAAGAATTAAGGATTCTTTCAATGTCTAGTCATAATAATGCTTAATAACTTTTTAGCTTGATAGCTTACAATAGCATGTTTTATTTAGAAATAAAGAGCAGCCATCCTGCCGTCTTTGATACACACTGGGTCACAACACAACTCAAATATTTTTTTTTTTATTTTACTTTGGCTGATTTAGCATCTCCATATTCATTAAACTCAGTTTACATCAATACTCTTAGATTTACTAAATGGAAAAACAGAGCTCTGCTTCATTTTAAATATGGATTTACTCATTTTAAACCCAGTTTTGATAAAGAACTAATGTGAGACTAAATCTTTGTTAGTACAACCCAGTCTGAAAGTCTTTTCTGCAGGAAAGCTAAACAGCACTTCTGCAAAGTCAGCTCAGCTTAATACACTAGACAATAACCCTATCTTTCTCTGTCTGGATGGACTAGAGTTTGTGTCTTGTCCCAGCTGCAGCAAACATATTTTATAAAATTATGATCACAAGATGCTGTTCCACTGGCCAGCTGGTTAATGAAATTGCAGCCCTGTTGCTGTTATTTGGTACTTTGATATTAAATCATGCATGCGGAGGGCATTTCCACTTCCTAACTGTAATATTCTCCTCTGTCAGCAAGCAACAGCCATGCACACATGAGTGAAGACAGACAGAGAAGAAGTGATTTCTGCAGCAGGATGGTCTCTGAGCCCAACGTGTTCTTGGACGCCTTCTCGTACCCGGACAACAGCCAGGCCTCAGATACAGTCAGTGTGGACAGCTCTGACAGCCTAGAGACCAGCTTCTCCGCCTGCTCCCCAGACAACATCTCTAGGTTAGAGACATACAGATGAAAGGTTACTTTGAAAAGTGTAGACAGAGCGAATATGTGTGAATCTGAAGAAGAGCAATTGTATTTTTAGAAAAGAAGTTAGAGCTTAAAGGCTGCAGACGATGTTCAGGAGAGATATTCTGAAGAGGAAGCAGAAAGGAAATACTTTTGAAAGGGCTGAGACAGAGACAAACCTATCCACATGATATCCAGCTGTTCTTATGCTTTCACACAAACAGCTGCATACACATTATCAAATTCAGTTATGATTCTTTGTATTAGTGTTCTTTGCGATGGCAAAACTGGCACTTTTATTATATTCATTCTATACATCAGACCACCATCAAATCATTAAGCGCCAAGGCTGCACCACACCACACTTTCACATAATGAGAGAAACAGGAAAATGCCAAAATGCTGTTGTGTAGCAGGCTGTTAAACAAATACACACACAATCTAGATCCTTATTTTCATATGTGCAGGTCTGATGTAAGTTAGTTATTTGTGCAAATGAGTTGAGTTCGTTTTAGCTTATGATAAATGTTCCACAACTGGAACTGCGTGTCTCCTTATCAAAGAAATCTCGTTTGTCTTGTTTCTGACAACCTGTCTTTTCCATCGTCCCTCAGTGCCAGTACGTCTAATATGGCGAAACTCGAGGAGATGGAGCGTTTACTCCGAGAGGCCCAGGTGGAGAAGCAAAGGCTCCTTGAGCATCGGGTACTGTGCCAAACCTGACCAGAACTTACTGCATACACTCATTTGCCAGTTAATTTAGTACACCTGGCAAAGTCCTGCATAACTCCAACTTTTAGATATATTATGATGTTTATTATTTGTTTATAATTTTTTATTTGTTTTGGAGAAGGTGTTGACAACTTTGTCTTCATTTAATTCATTTTAAGGCTGTAGTTCGGTGTGCTGTTAAATTGCATTGCATTATACAGAGAGATATTTCTATATTTTGTCCATGCCATACATAGGCAAACGAATATGGACACATGGATAGACTAAATATTGGAAACACATCACGCACACAATAAATAACAATACATTTCAGTATGGTAAATCATAGCCTTTGAAATGACCATAAATTTAACAAAAACTTCTGTGAACATGGTGAAAGTCAGATTTATTGCAGGGCTGTTGCATTAGACTGCATTAGTTTAGCCAGACTGATGGTGGCTAACTGAGCTAATGAGCTAATACCAGCTACAGACAGTGATTTGCCTACTTTAGCAACAAGTAAACTAGCTAATCACCTTGGTACTATGCTTTGTTATCAGACTGGCCTTATAACATTTAATAACATCCTCAAGTCCAAATGGTACCATTTTAGTTTAATTATTCATGACAAGATGGATGGATTTGGGGGTGTACCTCATAAATACAAAACAACTAGAGATTACATAGATGTGTGTGTTTGGTGGTAGATGTAATTAACACTCTGTGGCCTGTGCAGGAGCGTGAGATGGAGATGCGCAGGCAGGCTCTGGAGGAGGAGCGAAGAAGAAGAGAGGAACTGGAGAAACGTCTGCAGGAGGAGACGAGCAGGAGGCAGAAACTTGTAGAGAGAGAGGTGAAGCTCAGGGAGAAACAGAGATCACAGGTACTCACAATAACTGATGAGACGAGGTTCAAATCTGGTGTTTTTGTCTCCACATAAATTTTTCTGAACAAAGTAGCGTACAGTGTTTACATCTGTGAATCTCAATGTTTTTTCCACAGTCCCGGCTGTTGACTCGCTACCTCCCTGTAAGGAAAGACGACTTTGATCTTCATGGTCATATTGAGGCAGCCGGACACAATCCAGATGCCTGCTTCCATTTGGCCATCACAGATAAAACTTGCAGAGGCTTCCTGGTCAAAATGGGCGGCAAGATCAAGACCTGGAAGAAACGCTGGTTTGTCTTCGACCAGAATCGCAGGACGCTCACCTACTATGCGGGTGAGTAAGTCTTTCTCCCGGTTCTCTGTTAAAAGTGTGCAGTTTAAAATGTGAGATAAAGTTACTGCAACAGTAATGTCACTTTTTAAAGGGATAGTTTGGATTTTTTGAAATGGGGTTGTATTAGTTCTCCAAACTGGGAGCATGCCAACCAGCATCTACTGTAGGTAGTATATTGACTGTCGAGAAGTTCCTCATACAACCCCACTTTAAATAATCCAAACTATCCCTTTAAGCTGTGCCAGCGTACTTTGGATGGTGAGAACAAGCTTTGATCACAGAGAGTATCCATAAACAGTTCTGTTTACATTCCTCACTGCAGACAAACATGAGACCAAGATGAAAGGAGTCATTTACTTCCAGGCTATAGAGGAAGTGTACTATGACCATTTGAAGAATGCACACAAAGTAAGTCTGGTTATGTGAATGTGTGTGTCTGTGTGTGTGTGTGGTGTGTGTGTGTGTGTGTGTGTGTGTGTGTGTTTGTGATTTTTAGCATGTGGCATCATCCGCTCATGCTTCATTTTCTTTGAATATTGTTGACATCTGTTTCTATTCTCCTTTTCTCCCTCCATTTGTTTCTCTCCCTCCCACACATGCACATCCTCACCCCTCTCCCTTCTATTCTTCCATTATTTCACCTTTTTCTCGAAATTACATTCATTTCGGCATCCAAGAGCCCCAACCCCTCGCTGACCTTCAGTCTGAAGACCCACGATCGGGTGTACTACATGGTGGCTCCGTCGCCTGAGGCCATGCGAATCTGGATGGATGTTATGGTTACGGGTGCAGAAGGACACATGCATTTCATGGTGTAACTGATCCCTAAAGATCAGCATCCACACCACTAGATCTCTCTGTTAAACACAAGATGGTTTACGGAGCTCTGCTCGTTTCAACGTAACGCCAAACGCACGTTGTGTAGAGCTGAGATGGATGCTCATCAGGTCAACAAAAAATGAACTTCTGTTTACACTTGTAGTATTTGTAGCTCATGTTCAGAAGCACACTTTATAATATAATCATGTATAACAGATCAAAAGAATTGATATACAAGTTTCATGATTAAGCTATTTACTTAATTTTTTATTTGTTTATGTATCATGAGTGGCTGAAGCGTCACTAAATCTCGCAACAACTAAGCTGTTACAATTTCCAGCTTTCTTATTCCTTACAGAGTGTTTTTACAGCAAGTTAACAATTCAGAGGTCGGCCATGTTGGAGGTACTGAATGTAAACAACGTAACCAAACTTGCAACTGTTTCAAAGTAGACAAAAGAAGCTTTTAAGAACAAACTAGTCTCACATCAGCTGACCTCTTAGATAAATGTTTGAAGCGTAGTGTTTAAATTCTTTATGTTTATGACAGATCAACATTTTGATGCAAAAAGTTGTACCACTAGACTATCAGACTCAAAATCCTAAAAGTCTTAGTTACATTTTCAAAACGTAAAGATCAATTGATCACCTACCTTGCTGTTCACAGTACATGTCATTGATGAACTGATACTGTGCCTCTCTCATCATGCATGGTTGTAGGCTTCCAAACGTTTGTCACATTTAAGGTCTTCAGCTGTGTATGTGCTTGGTGCAAAAGGTAGTTAATTATGCTGGGATAGGAAATAGAAGATAAAAATTTGGGGTTGTCATTCCAAGACGAAGGAGCCACGGGATCTTCACCACATATTAGTTTCTCAAAATGTTGTAGCCTTTTCTGCTGAATGAGTCCTTCTCTGTAAGTTTTAGCAGCTTCCACGTTTTCTTTAACTGCTCTGTGGTTTAATCATCCTAAAATTGTCTTGAATTGAAGATTCAGGATGTAATTCATTCTGTTGTTTACATCCCAGTATCTCCAACATGTGCCGCGTATCTGGGGTACTGACCAAACCTTGACATAGATGCAAAATCAATGCTTGTCTCCCTCTCTCTGATATATTTGGCTTTTGTTCAGTCAAAACTTCAGGGAGCAGGGATGCTTCCAGCTTTATCAGAGGCCCAACATCTGCCACACCAGGTGTTCCCAAACATTTTCATGTCAAGGACCCCAACAATAGATGCACATTAGACCACTGACCCCTAAATTGAGAGGTCTCAATGAATCCCTTGAGTTTTTTTTTTTAGATAATAAAGTCTTCATAATCAATAACTGACACCAACGACCAAATACTTTTCTTCCCTTCTTTCAGCTTTCAAAAAATTTGATAAAAGTTAAAATATAATATTCCCCTTTTTGCTGGGGACCCCCTACAACCCACTCAAGGACCCCTATTGGTCCCCAGACCACCCTTCTAAACCGTTACACACTGATGCTGCTTCTCTATAACAGATGCATATCTGTCTAACAGCTTTCTGTAAACTATAGCTTTTTGTAATGTACAAACATGTTCAAACATGAGTTTAACTTTTAGTTCCACCGCTGTCTCTTCTTCTTCTCTCCTCTCTATTTCTGGTTGGACTGACATTTATATGTTTTGAACATCTGGCTGACTCAGTGGGTAACAACTTCTTGTAGATCTTTTCTCAGATAAGATCATCCTCTCTGTATCAGTGGTTGCAATAATGCACATTTTTATTTTAAGTCAGATCTATATTGTCACTAATATTCAAATATAATTAGTGTGAGTATTATTTTACATTTTAACTCAACCATTTTCATTGCTGCTGCCAGACTACCAGCATAAGCTGGTCTGAATGTTCGCAATCAATATTCCTGCAAACCAGTTACATCTCTCTTTGCATCGCTCCCATTCCAATGAGTCTTAATTTGGCCTTTTATTCATATACACAAACTTCATTCATGAAGGAGATGATTATAGGCACTTTTTACATTTTATTGTTATGAATTATTTGTAATTTTTGGCAAATATCCTACTCATAAAAGTAGGCAATTTGCCCAGATCACAATGGTACTGTGTTTCATGCCTACCACTGTGCAGCTAGCTCCCTCTATCTATAGCAGAGGCCACAGGCCTGATATGATGAGGCCATGTTGTGCAGCAGTGATGCTGTAAGTTACTGCGTCACCCACATGTTCCTCAGCATGTCATAATGTTATTTCACCAGCAGAGGTCCTCAGTGCAGAGGTATTGCACTGAGGTGACGTAATGCTCTGGCTGGTCGGCTCATAGTCACTTAAATAAATGAGCTGACAGAGAGGAGCCTCAGTGATCCATATTTTCTAATGCTTATGTACCAAATATGTGCATTTATAAGCACATGTATTATCAAGCTAAAGATTTGATGTTTGGAAGCAAAACATAAATCATTATTGTTATTGTGAACTCAAAATGTTTTCTTTTATAATTGAGTTTTGAATGTTTTCTAAAATCCATATATTTGATGTGTATATTATTTGACTGATTGCGACAGTCTGACTGTATTTGATAAAGAAATATAACTGTAATACCAGGGGACCAGCTGTAGGTTTACAGGCTGCACAACTGACAGTGATACAGATGAGCTGTTGCTGTTGCTGGACGCTTCCCAGTGAACGGAGGTATTTGTCATGCTAACATCTCAACCACAAACTGTTGTCCCCCGTATGAGACACAAGCCTCGAAACCAAACACATGGCCGCATTTATATATATTTTTAATAAATTTCGTATTTTATATTTTGTGTATGGACAGTGGTAATTATAGTCGACACTATGCTACAGGATTTTATAATTGACATTTTTCAATATGAATAAGAATAAATAATTTTGATTATGAATCATATTTGTGAAATGGCTTCTTTGCCTGTTGAACATGAACATTATGTTTCACAGGGATGATTTGTTAAAGGGTGGTGGTGGATAAAAGGGCTCCTGCTTTGCTGAGGTTTTTCTTTGTTGAAAAGACACTTTATTAGTCCCAACACACCATGATGATGATGTTTTCCCATGGATATTGAGTGCTTAACAGTATTTTTTACACTGTTATGTAATGTATCATCATGGGAATTGATGACCTTGTAATAAAGGGCTACACAATACCCATGTAGCGCACTGTAAATAGATAATTTCATCAAACCTCTGCAAGGAGTCTGCCTTTTATCTGTCTTCTCTGTGATCAGGGACACTTAACTTCACACATCTTCAACAGTGTATATATTTTTACACTTTTCTCTTTCTTAATAATTCAGACAATGAGTAAAACATGTTTTATTCTGAGTTATAGAGAAAACAGGCCTAAATGAGGTGATATAAGTACTTGCAAACATCAGAACTTTCACTGGGTTTCCCTTTTTTCTGTCAGTAGGTTTCCTTAATCTCCAATCACGCCAGTGTGATCAAATCACAATAGGTGAGGTCAAGAGGTTGCAGCATAAAGTGCTGGCTTGAAACCCCATTGTAGTTTTTGTTTGATGTTGAAAGATGAAGTAATAACAGAGATATAATCAGAAATCTGATAAATTTGATCATATTTTATGTGTTTTGTGTGTTTTGGGGCCCAATATGTTGATATAGTAGGTCAAAGTGAAAAAAAAATCAGGTCATATAGATGTGCTGATAAAAATTATACCAAACACTGGCATGATAAGCATTTTTTTAATGTGGTATATAAAGACACCTTCAAAAATGGGCCAAGCCTAAAGCTGCAGTGACCTCAGTCACTTGTCATTTCTGTGAGAGGGAGAAAAACAGGTCAGAAAATGACAGCGTTAATAACAGAATGTAAATTGCTCTGATATTCTGGGCAAACAATGTTTTGATTCTACAGAATGATGTTATAACTTTATTGCTGGCTATATAGTTCAAAAAGATTTTATTTTTATTTTACAGAAATATTACTTACTGCCAGCTATCGTAGAATGGAAAAATGTTTGGGCAGGAGCATTTCCTGGACTCAAAGTGAGTTTGTTCACGTGGCTCTTAGGATAGGGACACATGTACATACAAATTCACAAAAAAGAAACTCCAAGGCACTCTCTTTTAACTTTACTTTATGACTTTATTGCCTTGCTGTGACAATAAGGTCACAGCAAGACAAACAAATCCCAGCAGGGGTTAAACAAATCCCAATTTAACCCCTGCTTATTATTTGCGTTGATAAGAGTCAATGCCACCATTATTGTGGCATTTACAGCTGCTTTATCAGCTCCTAGTTTATCTAAAAAGTATTTGAAATGTCTCAAAGACTTTGCATTTCAGTGTGATGCAATGTTTTTCAGAAGAAGCAAGAGTTGCAAATCCCCACATCAATTTTCCATATTTTAGGGCTAAATAAATCTCTTCTAGCCATGATTTTTTTAGGTGCTCTTTCAGGACCTCAGTTTACTTCAGTCTTTATTGCCCTGCCTGTAATTTGTCTTACATCAAAACCATGTGTGCAGGGTTTTAATAAAAAAGAAGAAAAAATTAGCCATTTTGTGTCCCTAAAACTTTATTCTTTTTGGCATGGTAGCAAAAGAGGTATCGAGTATTGTTTTTTTTGTATTAATATGGTAGCAAAGCTTGAAATTGAAGCTATTTTGACAATTCCATTTTTCTGCACCCACAGACAGAAAATTCAGTAGTTAATTTTTTCTGCTCGGTGGTTCATTCCAGGTAATGCAAAAACTGAGCGTGGAAGCAAAGTGTTAAAACATGTCAAAATTACAGTGAAGCATTATTAACAAGACACTGAAGTGTTATAACTCAATGATCCATTTAAAATGTGTGTATGAAGTAATAAGTGGTCTTATTAGCATGTATACAGTGAGTGTGCTCATTAAGGCACTCATGTTTCTAAACTCCTCCTCCTCCCAACACTCACAGCCTTTCATTGGTTGACCTAGTGGGGTTGGCATGGAAACACAGAATGAAGCATGCTAAATTAGGTTCTAAAGAGGAGCACCGTCTCTCCAGAGGCAGAAACAGACACAAACACATACGGACTATAGAAAGCCAGGGTGGCCTCGGTGCATTATGGGTGCTGCTGTAATTTGTGTAAAATATTTGGGGCAACAGGCTTGTTTGTCTTTAAACAAACAACCAACAAACGGAGGTACTCTTATGCAATATAGCTCAAAAGTTTATTCCAACACGTTCCCTGGTCGTACTTCACTCAAGGCTGTTGTTAAGCATGAAAGCCACATTGCTGGGAAAATCATGTGAATGGATGTTGACAAAAGGCAGCATTCAGTAAATATGCCTGTTTTAGTTTCCTCTTTAACACTGCAGGAATCATATTTATATGTACATAATATCATTTATTACACTGCGAGCCCTCATAAGCAGCCTGATCACTGCTCCAACGGACCTGATTATAAATGTACATGCTGTTTAGGCCCATTTTTAAACATTTTAATCCCAGGTGAGCCCCAGAAACAAACCTGTGTTGTGTCAGGGCCTCAGGGAGAGACTGTTCTTTTCCCAGGAAGATGCTTTTACCCTCTCTGTGCTCTGTATCAGCACCTGATGTGCTGAAATCCTCGTGTTTTTCTCTGGCAAATGATGGTCCTCTCCTCTCAGTTTGCAGCCCCTGGCTTCCTAAAGTAAACAGAGGTCTTTTTGTGTCACCTCACCACCCTTTGTCCTCTACTTCTCCTTACTCTTAACACCAGACTCCTCTTAACATCACCCCATGACTCCGATCAGCTTTCCATCCTCAAACCTGAGGTTTTATTCTCACCACAAACAGCTGGTGGAGCTGCTTTTAGTCCCCTATGGTACACATGATGATGGCCAGCTGGTAAAAAAAAAAATATTTGTTTTGTTTTCATAAAATAGACCAAGTAAACATAGTTTAAAGAAATTTTCAAGACATTATTTTTTAGGGTTCATTTAAGGATTGTTACTGTGAAACAACAGAGTACAATGATGATGAGGAGTTATTGTTTAAAATTTGAAAAAAAAAGAAATAGAAATAAAGGTTCCAAAAGAGTTCTTGAAGAGCCCTTTTTGGAAAACGGGGTTGTCAAGGGTTCCATTAAGAACCCTTTTTCATTCAAAGAAACCTTTTTTTAGAGTTCTTTATCACTGAAGAACTCGTTCATCAAGGTTTCATCAAGGGTTTTATTTGTACCAGAATATAAACCATAATATAAAAGGGTTCTCGGTGGGTTCTAGATAAAACTCATGAAATATAAAAAGGTTCTTGGTAGAACCCCTGAGTGTGTTCTATATGAAACACTTGGAACATAAAAAGGATCTCAGTAGAACCCTCTGAGCGTGTTTTAAATAAGACCCTTGGAATATAAAAAGGTTTTCAGTAGAAATCCCTGAGTACGTTCTAGATAAAACCTTCAGAATTTAAAAAAAAAGTTCTCCGTAGAACCCCGAGTGCTGTCTAGATAAAACCCTTGAGATATAAAAAGGTTCTTTGTAAAACCCTCTGAGTGTGTTCTAGATACAACCCCTTGAATGCAAAAAGGGTCTCAGTAGAACCTCTCATAGGAACTCTTTGTGGAACCTTTCACAGATGGTTCTTTATATTGGGTTCTAGGCAGAACTCTCTGAAAGGGTTCCAAGTGATGTCTTTATTTCAAGAGACAAATGGCTCTAACAAAAACCAAAAAGGGTTTGTTTATGGCAACAAGCCGAAAAACCTTCCATGGTTCTTGTTAGCACCTTCATTTCTCAGAGTGTTTTGGTTCCCCAGTTTGAAGTTTATTTGGAAACTTACAAACAGTAAAAGTGAACCCCTTCCATAAATTTGTTTAACTGGATGTTACCGTCAGATAACAGTGTAGCATTGTGAGAAAGGGAAACATGGCCTTCAGAGAGTCATGTGACAAATTAAAACACCGCTATTGGTTGCCTAAGGAACCTTTTTAATGTATTGCACCATAATTGAGGACGTGTAGTGCGACTGTAAAAGGCCAAAAAGGAATTTCAGGAATCTTCTGCCCTTGTGCAGCATTGTAAATAGTAAGGTTGTCAGCAGTATTGATACATACACTGTCTGATACTACCTTTTCCAAATAAAAATAAAATTAGAAAAGTGAAATAAAATGATTACAGTATCTGGTAATTATAGTATCAAAAGTACCAGTGCTATAAAAAAGATCAAAGTGCTCATTGAAGACCTCAGTTCAGTTCAGTCTCTGTTGTCTTGTCTGAAATTTGTCTTGCAGCAAAACCAGACAGAGTTCAGAGACTTTCTCTGTACCAGCTCTGTGTGCAGGTTGTTTTAACAGCCTATTTTTATTATTATGGAAAAATGTTGTTAAATGAAGAAAAAAATTAAAAATGCTCCTGGACTTTTTTTTTCTTTTTGCAGTGGTATTGATACTGATACTGTTTTTTTTGTATTAGTATTTAAAATTCTGGCATCATGACAAACCCTATAGTCTTTATAGTTCACTCCAGCCTTCTGTGTTTAAATAATTATCTGCATTTGGTTCTCGTCCAAATCAAATGATCCACTTTCTGTCTGAGAGAGGCATTATTCAGCGGATGCATCGGGTGCATTTCACACTAAGAATAGCAATGACACACATTCCCAGACCCTTTTCCTGATAATAAGGTATGCATGTTAAGCGTTTGCCCTCGCAGCTGATTGGCCAGGCTCTGCTGACATTCATGTGCTCGCTTTTCAGGTCAGTGAGCTTCCAGTGTGGATGTTGTTGGAATCATCTTCCTACGAGGACACTCTGAGCGCAGCAGGCTGTAGTAAGACGCAGAGCCACTGTGGGGATTTGTCAGTGGAAATATAAAATGTTTGACATTTCTTTTACTCTCATCTTCAGCTTTGACAGAGTTATGTAATTTCCTTCCACATAAGATTAACTCAAGAGAGGATGTATTCCTACTTATTACAGAGCCAGTAAATCCTTTTATATGTGCTCAGTAAGGCTGCAGCTAAGGATTATTTTCACTATCAGTAATCTGTTCATCATTTTCTCAATTAACTGATCAGGTTTTTGGTCCAGAAAATTGTGAAAAATGTTGATCACTGTTTCCAAATACTTAAGTTGGTGTACTTAAGTAGAGTTTTCAGATATCTTTACTTTAGATATCTATACTTTAATTTTTCTGACAAATATTTAATACTTTTACTTTCTACTCCCTACATTTTAACACACATATCTGTACTTTCTCCTCCTTAAATTTTCAAAAGAGTCTTAATGCATCTTCCCAACTTCAAGACCAATTTCAACCTAAATGGATGGGACAATAACACGTAGATAAGGCACATGACAGATGTAACGAGACAAAAACGAGGTTCAGTTAGCTCTGCACAGAAACAGTCTGAAATGTCTTTCAGAAGGTGGCTGACTTTTACCTTGAGTACATTTCAGAGCCTGTACTTTTTCACTTTTACATGAGTACAAACGTTGAATCGGTACACTGTAAAAAAAAAGAAAAAAGTTGAGAAAACTCATGATTTCAAGGCAACTGCCTTCACTAAATTTTTGAATTTTGAATTGATTGAAACTAAATGAACTAAGCAAAGTTCTTTTTTTGAGACAGATAAACTTTAGATAAACTCAAAAATTGTTCACAACAAGAAGTGAAACTGAATTCTCATTATTTGGGTGCTTGAAAATTAAATTGATATCTAAAGTGGAAAACTAAATTATCTCAACAAAACATTAATCGATAAAACTTTAGAGTTTGAGTTGGGTTCAAAACTCAAAAATCTATTGAAGTAAGTTGCCTTGAAATTTGAATTTTACTTTTACCAATTGTTTTATACAAGCACCTTCACTTCTGCTTCAGTAAAGACTGTGTGTACTTTTGCCATCTCTGCTCAAACGTTTTGTTTGTCCACAACCCAAAGACGTTCAGTTTTCTGTCATAGAGGACTAAAGAAGCCAGAAGATATTCACATTTAAAGCTGAAATAAAAGTTCACAGTTATTATCAGGTGCTTGAAAATAAATATTAAATTATTAACCGTATTTTACTTTCCTTCAATGAGTTTACTCAAACAACTTTTTGAAATACAAGATTTTTGGGGGTTTAAAAGTCAAAGATTCACCTTTATCTAAGAAGATAAGTAAAGAGTTGAGTTCAAAACTCAGTCAGTTGTCTTGAACTTTTGAGTTTCTCAATGGTTTCATTTTTATAGTGAACGTCTTAATTTTACCAGATCCATTTTTACACCATTTTAAAAATCAGATAATTTGAACATATTCTCTTATAAAAAAAAAAAAAAAGGAGTAATCAATCATCAAAATAGTTACCATTTAATAGTTGACAACTAATCAATTCAAGTAGTATAGTTGCAGCTCTAGTGCTCATATTTCTTATCTGTCTGCCACAATATGAAAAGGAAGACATAATGCACAACTTAAACAGATCTCATCTTGCTAAGTAGTCATATTGTTTTATTGATTAAATAGGAAACAGAACAACATAGATGAGACTATACACAGAGATATTGTTCTCATCTGAGTATAAGTGGGGTATACGGGTAAGGATGTGCCAGTGTACGAGCTGGAGATCTCATCTGAGCATCCTCTCTGTCTCAAACGTCCACAGAGCCATTTATAATGGCTGCTGTCCATTGTCCATTTCACTTAAGGAGTTATTTCCTTTCCATAGTTCACAGTGAGATCAGATCATGTTACATATCAGCAGGCGGACACAGACAGGCGCTGTACAGTTCAACATCTTGTACAAAAAAATTAATGGCACGTTTTCTGCTACATACATCCAGAGATAGGTGTGGAATGTAAATTTGGTTGTTTTGCATTTATTTATTTATTTATAGACCTCCTTGCGGTTCTTCTCTTGACATAAATAAAGGGACTGGTTATTATCAAAGAGACTTTGCTGAAAAGAAAGACAAAAAAGATTTTGACGGTTTCTACAAAAAGTGGGAGTAACAAAAGTTAAAAGTACTGTAGAAAAGACTGAACAAATTCTGAGAGTCTGTAGGAAAAGCACCCTTAAAAAGGCACTCGCCCATGTGGTGAGTGTGTGTGTGTGTGTGTGTGTGTGTGTGAGACTGTGTTCCCAGAAGACCTTTAATCTTGCTTATCCTTAGTTACAGACGCTGCTGCTGCTGCTGCTGTGTGTTCAGGTGTGACCCTGAACCTTTCCTGAGTGCATGTCCAGTTGGCTCAGCACCAAAAGAGCCCAAGCTTGTTGCTCTGGCTCCCCGTGGAGATGTTTTGTGCTTGAGTGCTGTCAGCCTCCTTGACTGTGTTACTGCTGCTTATGGTGTAGAGATGACAGAGATACAAGCCAAGAATTATAGTATAGAAAAATGAATTAAAAAAGAGTGGCCATGTAGTTATATTGGAAAAATGCTGCATTCAAAGCCATAAACTGTGTTGATTGGGTCAGTCCATCGTTTTATTTTCTCATCTGGGTGCTAACACCCGCTGCAGCTGCAGTTTTATTACCAACCCTGCGGACAGGAACCTTGGACACGGGTATCTTGGTGCGAGGGGGCTCTTTAGCTTGAGGGATCTGGCAGGCAATGTGAGCGCCGTGCTTCACAGGGATCTTGGAGTCACGCGGTAAACTGGTGAGGACTTTCGACTGCTGACTCTCCTCCTGGGTGTGTTTTGAGGTGGGCACAACAGCCCTGACATCGCTGATTTTATCTTTGCTTCCTGCATCATGTGAGTTGAAATGAGGCCTCTCTTCCTCCAGCACAGGCGTAGGTGGGTCCCTGCTCGCTTCCTCATCAACGTGATGGCTTTCCCGAACAGGTATCTTGCCTGCTCTGCCCCCACCAACGACAGGTATTTTGCTCAGTCCTGATGCCTTTGCTTGTGGCGTCCTTCTTTCTTTGGGGGCAGCCTGGAGGCTCGTTCGTGACTCATTTTGCAGTTCATCTGTTTTGGAAGCAACTGTCTGGGCCCCCTGGGCATCTGTGCTACTGGGACTAGTCAGTTGCCCATCCACTGATGCCTGTCTCATCTTAGTAGGAGCTGGGGCCTCGCTTGACAAAGGTGCACGGGTGGAGGGAAGAGAAGGGACAGGGCATGGGGCAGAGGTAGGTGCAAGAGGGGCTTTAGATTGAGAAACTGTGATCTGAACAGGGGCAGGAGAGTCCTTAGACACAGAAATTGGTATCTGAGTAAGGGCGGGTGGTTCTTTAGATACAGAAGTTGGGATATGAACAGGAGCTGGGGGGTCTTGAGATGCAGAAATTGAGATCTGGGCAGGGCCAGGAGGGGCCTTGGATTGAGAAACTTGAATCTGAGCTGGGGCAGGGGGGTCTTTAGATACAGAAACTGGGATTTGAGCAGGAGCAGGAGGGTCTTTAGATAGAGAAATCGGGATCTGACCTGGGCCAGGAGGGGCCTTGGATTGAGAAACTTGAATTTGAGCAAGGGCAGAAGGATCTTTAGATACAGAAATGGGGATCTGAGCAGGGGCAGGTGGGCCCTTAGACTGAGAAACTTGAGTTTGGGTAGGAGCAGGGGGATCTTTAGAGACAGAAATTGGTATCTGAGCAGGGACAGGAGGGGATTTAGATACAGAAACATCAATCTGAACAGAGGCTGGAGGGTCCTTAGATACAGAAATTGGGATCTGAGCAGGGACAGGAGAGGCTTTCGGTTGAGTGACTGAGATCTGATCTGTAGCAGGAAGATCTTTAGGTACAGAAATTGGGATCTGAGCAGGGGCAGGAGGGGCTTTTGATTGAGCAACTGGGATCTGATCTGTGGCAGGAATATCTTTAGGTACAGAAATTGGGATTGGAGCAGGGGCAGGAGGAGCTTTAGATACCGAAACTGGGATCTGAGCAGAGGCAGCAGGAGCTTTTGATTGAGAGACCTGCATTTGAGGAGGAGCAGGTGGATCTTTAGATACAGATATCGGGATTTGAGCAGGAGGAGGAGGGGTTTTAGATTGAGTGACCTGGATCTGACCCAGAACCAGAGGTGTTGGGGATGCTGTAGTAACAGCGTGAGTGGTTGGGGCTGGAGTTGTTGTGGGAGCAGGGGGCGTCTTATCTAAAGAGACCGGCGCAGGAGCGGGTTTAGTTGGAGGAGGAATCTTATCTAAAGAAGTTGAGGGTGGAGTTGGGACAGATGTGGCACTGAGTTGGGTTTTGGCAGTCGAGGTAAAGGAAAGACAAGGATGTGGAGCCGTTCCAAGCGAGGGAGCGGTCTTATTTAAGTCCACCGGGCTTGAGGTGAATATAGGCTTGGAAAGGGCCATGGGTGCTGAGCCTGAGGTTGTATTTGAGGTGGGAATCGTTGTCATTGATGCAGGAGAGGAGGTTGATACTGTCACTGGGGTTTTAGAGACTCCTGCAGCTGAACTTAAGGAAGGTTTGTAGGAAGTGGAAGTCAAACTGCTAGCGGAACTTAACTTAGCAGTTGGAGGCTGGCTAAAAGCAACAGGGGTGGGAGGGCTATGGGTTACTGGTGGAGGTTTAGCTGGTGCAGGAGGTGGTGTAGCTACAGAGCTAGGTTTAATTACTGAAGGAATCTCTGAAGCTAATTTACTAACCGTAGAGGAAAGAGTTGGACTAGCTGTGGGAGCCTTGACTGCAGTGGCCGGCGTGTTCGGAGGAGCTGTAGTAGTAGTAGTGGAGGTGGAGCTCAGTGTCGATTTAGTTGTCATTGAAGGGGAAGACGAAAAACTTAGCGTTACAGTGGTTGTTGAAGGTTTTCCAGTAGTGAGTGTAGGAGTTGGTTTAATTTCAGAGGCTGTAGCAGAATCTGAGCTCAATTTGACTGAATGAGTTGTCAAAGTGGAAGATTTGGTCAAGGTTGTGATGATGGTGCTCGGCTTGGCGATGGGAGAGGAGGATAAAGTAAAAGATTTAGCGGTGGCTGTTGTGGAGATGGCAACAGGAGAGGGTTTTGCCGCCGCCGCAGCAGTGCTGACAGATGTAGAAGTCAGCGGAGAGGAAATGGAGGGTTTGGAGAAAAGAGATGTGGATGACGGTGTAACTTCACTCACAACAGCGCTGACAGGACTGCTGGCTTTCCCCCACTCTGCCTCCACATCAGCCATGATATCACCACCCCCTGTGATTGAGTCAAAGGTCAGGAGAGAAGAGATGTCTGCCAGCAAGCAGCTCAGGCTGTTATCACCAGGTACCAGGGGTGGTTCAGAGATGGGTGAAGGCGGCACATGCTCATTAGTTCTACTCACATTGGCTCCTGTTGCCTGGGGAGTTACAGTCTCTGATGGGGTGGTCGCTGCACTGTCCTCTGTACTGAAGCTCTTGATGGGCTCACAGCTCTCAGTCTCCGGGCTGTCCAAAGAGCGAGGCTGAGCTTTAGGGGTGAGGGTGAGATCCTCTTTGATGATTTCCACACTGTTGGCACGGGACGACATGAGAAGCGGGCTCGGAGGGGCTTCTTCCTTGTCCTCTTTATCCTTTGATTTGAACTTAACATTGCCAAAGAGACCCTTCAGCCCACGACGTTGCCGGCCCACTGGCTGGGACACAGTGTGGACTCGGCGGTCACCTGTCCCCCGCCGGCCACCCCTCAGCAATGACAGGAAGCTGAGGGACTTGGCTGAGCTGGCTGAAGAAATGGAGGTGCGAGCATGGGCGGCAGCCAGAACGCCATCTTCGCCGAGTGCTGCCTCTTCTGCCTGCTCCATCTCTTGACTCACCTCCTGTCCCTTTTCCTTGTCGGGATCCTGCTCTGAATCCGGTGCATTCTCTGATAATCCATCCAGGGTTTTGCTCCTGTTAACAGGTGACTTGTTGTTTCCGTCCCCTTTGCTTCGAATAGAAAAGATGTTACCTGGCTTGCGTTTGCCAAACAGCTTGAATCCTTTTCTGATTTTCCCACCCGACTGGGATTCACAAGGCGGGGGGTCCATGTTCTCCGTTTGTACATCCATCTTCTCTCCGTTTCCCTCCTGTCACTTGCCTCAGCTATTATTCCCCAGTGCCCAGTGGTGTGAGCATTTATATCCAGACCTTGTCTTTATCTCCGTCTGCAGCCTTGCTTTACCTCTCGTGCTCTTGGTGCGTTTCTTTATCGGCTGTCTGTATCCCTCCCCTCTTTCTATCTTTCCCATCCAGCCCTTTCTCCTCTATTTCTCCCTCGAAAGCCCCTCCCCTTTGCCTCGTTTTTGTCTGGCTGCTCTCCCTGGTTGCCATAGCAACTGAGGAGCTAAGCAGCTTTCGTCAGCAATGCAGAGCCAGGGGCTGTCATCAACCCACCCTGAACGCAGCTCTCTCTTCCTCCCTCTCTTCCTCCCTGTCTGATGACTCTGTTTACATAAACAGCAAAGACAAATACTCCATTAATAGGGCCAAATTCTGAATTTCCGAATGATCTGGCTTTATATAAACATCTCATCCAGATTAATACAGTGTACCTCGGTATGCAGCCTAATAATCTTTTAATGGAACAGATTTGCCTCTATTCAAAATAAAGTGGTCTTTTTAATAGCTACTGTGTCCAACCCACCCCAGTATGTCAAACATCTGATAAAACATTTTACAAAATTGATTTTTTTTAAATACTTACTACACTCATGCTGGGAGATAATTAACAGATTAACCTATATAACTATTTGTACAGTATTTTCCTCTTTCAGTCTCTACACTCTGCTGAATATTACTTCATAAATTATCATTTTAACATCTATTAAAGCAGGGGTTTCTGAACTTTTTCATGCCACAACAGATGCACATTAGACCCCCAATTTGAGAGGATTCTCTCTTGAGGAATATCCTCTGAGTTTGTTTTTATTTTTAAGTTTGAAGACTATATAGTCTTCATTGATCAAACTAGAATCACTATAAATTAAAATCAATCAAACCTGCCAGCCGTATTTCTTCCCTTGTTGTTCCAACTTCCAAAAACTGCGATAAAAGTTAAAATGTTTTATTCCTGCTTTTGGTGGGGAGAAAATATTTTTAAAAAAAGTGTAATGCTTCCTGTGAAGTGTAAATGTTTGATATTACTAAAATCGCATTGAAAGCAATTGAGTGTGTGACCTTTTGAATATCTCAACAGAATCAACAACAGACCAGAGGACAATCAAGCCATTGAGAATGATTACATAATCATAGATGAATGAATAGATTTCATTTTAAAGGGAAAAAGGAAAAAAAGGAAAGGTAAAACAGAAAAAAATGTCATTAAACTCTCTTGAGAATGGTAGTCTAAATATGATCTCGCTAATTGTCTGGTTTTGTTGAAATTACGATGTCTAAATTTTCATTCATTTTAATTTCTTTCATTTCTTTTAGAATTTTAGCATTAATTAAAAGGTGAGATTTGTTTTTTGGAAAATGTGACATCAAATGCATTCCTCTAACTGACACAGTGCTCAAGCAATTATTAATTTTCACACTTTTTTAAGGTGATATGAAAAAATATTAAACCAAGTCTATATCAATAAGTTAGTCTGAATTGAGTACACTGTAACAATTATACAGGACTTTAGTGGAATCAAATAATCTTTTTTCATTAACTTAAAGTAGATATTTGAGTTTAATTTGTTCAAGTTCAAATTTAACTTTAAATTTCTATTATTTATTTTCAGAACACTCAAAAACTTAAAAACATGACTTGTTCAAACTTGAAGTCTTTTGACTTGAAATGATGAGTTGAATGAACATAATGTACAGAGTTCAATCAACTCTTTACATTAAGTTTCTAAAAAAAAACCAAAAAAAAAAACCAACACGATCAACTTTCCAGCATGCATTGTTTGACAATTAAAAGTCTCCTGAGACCCTTCTTTTTAAAGTCAGCTTAAGTCATGGGTGCTTGTTTTCACAGTAACAAAAACACTGCAAAGCACGATGAAGGTTGGTATTGAATTAGTTAATTAAAAGTTAGTAAATCTGAATAAATGTTAAATGTTATAAATGTTTGTGAGTGTGACTAAGGAGTTGTTGGTTCATCTTAATATCTTAACCTTACGTAACATTTTTTCTCATGCACAGCTGAATTAATTAATGTAAAGTTTATTTGTTTTAAATTATGACAAAATTCCACCTTGTCTTTTCAAATTCAGCTTAAAATAAAAAATAAATAAATAAATAAAGGCAGTCCGAACACTACGTATTTGAAGAAATGGTTTATTTTTACAGTGTAAAGTCCTGGTTGTTCATCTTGTTCGATCATCATTAAGTGCAGCTTACTGGATATTCTGCTTGCACAAGCATTTAAATTTACTGTTAAAATAAGCAACTGTGACAGCTTAACCCCAAAAATTCTACTTTGTTGTGTATTGTTTTAAAATGTTAACTTTTTGTTCATGTTGAAATTAACTGTTTGTTTGTTTTTTTTATAAATTAGTCATGTGAAGCAACTAGATGTTCTTTATTACCAGGTAAATAGATGAGGGTTTGGGGTGGAACAAGCACGACCTCTTGTGGTTGCAGAAGAAACAGCATGTGGCACCGTTTGGCTGCAGACGGCCGTAAAATGAACACCCAGTCTGGAAATAAAGCTGCTGTCTCATCGACATGTGTTCCTTGCCCCAAATAAGTCTGAGTAAAGTGGGTCACCAATCTTTGAACAAATCTGGCTGTTTTTCCAAGCTGTGTTAAGACACAGTCAGAGGTTTAAGGGTACAGTCACACCGGTACTCTGTTGACAAAGAAATGTGTTTTGGTCTGTTTTTACAGGGAACATAAATGATTGCAGCAGAGATGGATGGGCATGACATTCACACTAAAATTGAACTGAAACTAAATTAAAAATGAACAGTGTTAAAAATACCTCCCTGTACATGCTGCTCAGTGAACAATCGAGAGAATAGATCCTTTTTATTTTTTATGTTTTGGGCCGTAGATCATCAGTAGGGGTTAATACATGCAACCTAGGCACTGCATGAATACTGCATCAGTATTTATCCACTTTACTACAAAAAATACATCAGAAGTCATTGTGGGCTTCACTTCAACATCTCCACAAGTTGGTTAAAGTCTCTCTCACACACACAAACACATACATGCATTAACATGAATAAATAGGTGTCATTATTCATTATTATTTTTTATGCAAATGTAAAAATGTCCTACTTCCCCACACAAATATTCATAAACCTGCCCAATCTCAGTCCAGAGGACCACTTTGCTAATTTTCAACCCTTCATCTTCAGTACAGTATGCTGTTACACTTATCTGTACGTTCTGTATGTTGCAGGAGGGCTCTGTTCTGCTCTTCCAGATCCTAGTTGCAAGCTGAAAAAAACATCTAAATGTTCTCTAATATTTCTCTATCTTTTGAAACTAGTAAAGATTAAAGGAATAATATGTCATCATGGGAAATACACATTTTTGCTTTCTTACAGAGACAAGAATATTGATACCACTCTTGTATCTGTATGTGGAATAGATATTTTGGATTTTTTGAAGTGGGGTTGGATGAGGTACTTCTTGATAGGCAGTGTATTGACTATACAGTGGATGCCGGTCAGCGTGCCCCCAGTTAGGAGAAGCAGAGAGGGGTCCGGCACAGAAGCTCAGCAATGAACTGCTGTTGACAGGGTCAGTTAACACTTAAAGTCCACCTGAAAAAAAATTCACATTTTGCCTTGCTGTCAGACAGCCTTTTTTGACAAGAAACTACCAACATACTGTCAGCCAAATTCCAAACCAAACTCCACTGGCAAAATCAGTCATTTTACCTTGCAGAACGCAGGAGCTGCTGGTCTACTGCTACTTCAATCTGCTTGTTTGCATTATTGTGTTTTGATTCGTTTTTTTTTTTTTGTTGTTTTTTTTTTGAGGCTAGCTTAGATTCACCAAAGTCACAAAATAACACAAACAAACCACCAGATCAAGGCAGCAGTAAACCAGCAGCTCCTGTGTTCTGTGACGTAAAATTGCTGATTTCATCCATGGAGTTAGGCTCGTTTGAAGAGTAATATCTGGCTCATATAACAGTGGATGCCAATCAGAAAAGGTAAAGGTGTGAAAATTTTCTGCTTACTCAGGGAGGTGCCAACTGGAATCTATTGTAGTTAATTAATTTAATTGATAAATACTTCAACCCCACAGCAAATAATTTAAACTATCCCTTTAACATGTCACTGTGGGTAGCCAAGAAAAAATCACTCCTGTAACCCCTTGCCAAACCACAACATGCCATTTTAACATTTGGACTTGTACAGATTAAGCAAACAAGATATAATGTGTTAATTAGTGAGATTTAGAGGTAAACAGACCTAATCTATGGTAGCTTCAAATTTATTGTTCACACATAAGAGTGGTATCAATCTTCTTATCTAACACTTAGCAAGTAATGCAATAAGTGCATGTTTCAGAATGTCAAAGTATTCCTTTAAAGGGTCAGTTCACCCAAATCACAAAAGGGGGGGAAAAAAAACAAAACAAAACAAAAAAAACCCTCTATTGCCTATCTGTCAGATAGTATTGGTTCAGCTGGTTCCAGTACAACAGAAGTGAATTATATTTAATAAATTAAATCTCATTCACCTCCATTGTGCTGGAGTCTCAAAATTCAAAATGTCACTTTTTTCATTGTCACTTTATATTTTCAAGTGACTTAATGATTTAGTTTATTATTTTAGAATGTAGAATGTATTAACTTGGGTGAAGTAACCCTTTACATTCTGTGTCATTACCAACAGAATACAAATGTCAGTAAATGCTGCATAAAAAGCAAAAAGAAATATGGTTGAAACTGTGATGTTCTCTCCCTTTACTGCAGATGTGAGTGAAATAATAAGGTTAGAAGATTTTAGTTTATCTGACTCAACTTTGACTATTTGATGATGTATGAAAGCGCAGTGTTGACTCTTTTACACGCATGTTTTAGACGTCATGCTCCACAACAGCAGCCTGCAGGTCAGCTGTGGCCTTCAGGTGACTGTCATGTTCTTCAGAGGGAAGTGGGTCATATGTGCGACGGAACAAAGAGCGGTTGACTAAAGTAATGATGAACATCTCCATGATCATCATCTGCTGACTAAGCACTGTGGGATAGAGAAGGAGAAAAAAAAAATCAGGGTTTCAGATGGATTATTTCACTTTATATGTCAGCAATGGCTTCAGATATGCATTCAGAGATGTTTCTTACTGGATCCACGAGCTTGAGAAGAGAAGGGAGGAGCACAGGCGATGGTTCCATCCAAGGCCAGGATGTTAATGATTGAAGTCTGCAGCTGACTCAATACAAGTACTAGCTAAAGAGAAAACAATACTTAATCAGTCACATAACATAACATACAGTATGCATGTCCAGTGAGCATTTTTCCATTGAAAAGCTGTTTAAAAAAACAACTGCTCACCAGTGAAAAGACATTCAGAATCGTTCACATTTAGACCATATTTCACTAAGATGCGTTCTTGAGATATCTCATTCCCAAGAATGGGATGGTGGTTCCTATGTCACACCAGCAGTGGTTATTTGTAGTGCCTGTGTTTCACTCAGCTGAGACTACATTTCCCATAAACCCTGTCTTTCAGTGTAATATTTTCTCTTTCGCTTCCTCGAATTGAAGGAACATTGGAAGAAATTTCTCCCCCAGGTTCTCACTGACTTGTCATTTGTCATAAGAAATTAAAAGGGACAGTTCACCCCAAAATCAAAAATACATATTGTTCCTCTGACCCGTAGCACTGTGTATCCATCTAGATTTTTTTTTTTTTTTTTTTTTTGGTGTGAGTTGGAGATACTGGCCGTAGAGATGTCTGCCTTCTCTCCAGTATAATGGGACAAAATGGCTCTTTGCTTGTGGTGCTCAAAGCACCAAAAGAATACATTTGAAAAATTCAAAACCAGCATCAGACAGAAAATAGTTCCTACATGAAACTGCTCACAAGCAAGCACCACAAACTGAGTGCCATTTAGTTCCTTTATACTCAAGAGAAGGCAGACATCTGTATTGCCAGTATCTCCAAAGCTCAGCAACTCACACACACTATGAAGATGGATAAATAGCAAGCAAGGGGAAAAACATGTCTGTTTGATTCTGGGGCGAACTGTCCCAACACCCACACAGGTGTTTTCAGTTACTCTGGCTAATTAGACCTCTGCTCAGGTTGAAGGTGGGCCAAAGGTTTCATAGGAATTTATTAGGTCACAAATCTCATCTACCAATTAAGAATTATAAAGGATGATTTGTCCCAGCTAACAGGAAACTCAAGAAGATGTCAGTTAAGTACAGTCTACACACACCCATGAGAGGAGGTCTAAACAGCCAGATTAACTGAAAATACACGCAAAAAAGATCCTTTAAAAAAGAGATAAAAATAAAGTTTGTGCAGTAAAAAAAGCAACACTCTTATCATTTTGAGCCATGAAGAAAGGCAATAAAACTATTTGACACAGAAGCTTGGGAGAGGCTGCTCTTAGTCTTAGTTTCCTTTGTTTTCACCAGTGTGACTAAATGAATGATCAAGCATAGCAAGTTATTTAAAGTGGGGTTGTGTGAGGTTCTTATCAATAGTCAGTGTATCAGCTAGTTTAAATGGTGATCAGCATGCCCCCAGTTTCTAGAAGCTCGCAGGAGTACCAGTGTAGTAAACTAAGCAATATGGACAGGGTCAGCAGCAAAATGTATTTTAGCCACCTAAAAAAAAAAAATCTGCATCAGTTTAAGTGTATGCTATATTTAGAGTAATTCACCACTTTATCTTGCTGTCATAAGGCCTTTTCTGATGGGAAACCGCCATTGTATAAGCCAAATATCACTCCCTCCGAAGCCACCATGCTCCTTTGGCAAAAACAGTAGTTTTACCTCGCAGAACACAGGAGTTGCTGTTCTACCACTGCCTCGATCGGTTACGCAGTTTGTGTTATTGTGTGACTTGTGAATCCAAACAAACCTTTTAAAACACAGAATAGCACAAACAAACTAACAGTTCGAGGCAGCAAAAATCAGCAACTCCTGTGTTCTGTGAGGTAAGTTACTGATTATATCAATGGAGTTTGGTTGGTTTGGAGAGAGCGATATTTGGATATTTTGATTTTTTTAAGTGGCTATGTTTTGATGCTGACCATGTCCACAGCAGTACATTGCTTAGCTTGGGTGCTGGTACTAGTCCGTTTCTACAAACTATGGATAAGTACCGCATGCAACCTGGTCTCTAATGATTCAAACTATTCCTTTGAAGTATACGGAGAGGTCTTCCCTTTGGCAGGTGAAATAATGAAGGAAAAGTACAATAACGTCTGATACATATGGTATTGATTGCGCTGACTCACTTGATACAAGGCATACTTGGGTATGATATTGAGGTGGCGTAGATAGCTGTTAGTGTTCATGAAGATGATGGCAACAGGCCAAAGGGAGGTGATTGTGAGAACGCCAATGAATGGGTTAATCCAAATGGCTGTACCGGTGATCTCTAGCTGAAAGACAAGCAAAGAGATATAGATGTAAATTACTGACATGTTCATTTCATTTTCGTATGATTATACGTATATGTAGAGAAGCGTTTCGAATGCTTACATCAGAGAGATCAAAGTTGCCGTTTGTCCACAACACTACGGAGAGCACACTGAGCACTGTCTTTAGGATTGCATACTGAAGAGCACCCAACTTCAGCCAGAATAACAATCGTCTGAATGATCCACATAAGAAATGCAGACAATCATGAGACCAGTGTTGGAGAATATATTCAAACTCTTTACATAAGTTCAAGTACCGGTAATACTCCATTACAAGTAAACATCCTACATCAAATCAAAAACAAAAACAAAACAATAACAAAAGACAGTTTGATGACATTGTGAAGTAGCATGGGATCATGGGAGTTGTTGTTTTTATTGTTAGCAGCCACAGCTGATGAAAGTCTATCTGACATGACTCAGGCAGAAATCATGTTCATGGACGAGTTAATATTTAAGTTTTATTCACACAAAGTTACCTTCCTCACTCTGACATATCTGACATGTCTTGAGATTTTCTAGCTATTACCTTGAATAAATTATGGATTTCTCTCTGTTTGAATATTATTGGAAACATTTAGAATAATTTAAGTCAACAAGTTAACAAAATATATATGTCCGGTGTTTTAAGACATTTTAATGCAAAAATGTTATGTATTAAAGCTTTAAAAGTAGAAGTACTCACTGTAAGAAAATGGCCCCTGGCTGTGACTGATATATTACTATATAATCAGATTATTATTACTCATTAAAATAAATGTAACGTTTTACTGCACTTAATGATTAACTGTTGAAATGTTTTGTGATATGTTTTGCACACCCCAGCCACAGCCGGTTCCGAGGGAGTAGGTTTGATTTTGACATTGGTGGGGACACAAAAGTGCTCCAAGGCAGCACTCCTGAAAGTTGATGTTTTTTTTTTGTTTTTTTGTATTTGCAATCATAATTTCATGTCATGTAGAGCTGATCAAACAAGCAAACAATCATAGTCAGAAAAAAAAAATCAGTAATTAACATGTTTATAATGCATATCTGAATACCTAAAGAGAATACAAGAATTGAATGCATTCTGCAATGTCACTCTTAATATTGAGAGAATGTTGATAAAATGTGCATTTAAAAGCCACAAAAACAGTCAGTTTATCACATTAAAATCCCACATAAGGGCAATTACTGTTCAGAACACATTAATTTAAGGTTAGACTGATATTATAATCATAATATTCATGTTGATTTCTGGAAATATATTTTTCGGTTGCCCTCCCTACTTACACTCGCGGTTGCAGATACATGCACTGTCTCCTGTCCTGTCCAACTAACAGGTCACAAGTAACTTTTACAAGCAGATGGAGATGAAATTAGACTGATAGTTGATATAATAACAACTGATTGGAGCAAGAAAAAGCCAATAGCCAATTAATCGGCCAATATCAACCAAGACAACTCACCAATATCATCAACAATTGAACTGAGCATCTAAGTCAAAGTAATAAATACCTACATAATTATATAAATCTGGAACTGAACATCAAACTCTAAGCAACTCTTCTAGTCGACTAGAAGAGTCCTATCCTATCAGCGCTGAATAATCAGGTGTCCAATTAATCAGTCGATCTTTAACTGAAGCAATAATTTTTTGTCAATCAACTAACTGATGAATCCACTAATCATTTCAGATGTAGATGTATAAACTGTTGGGTACTTTGATTTATAACCAAAATTAATATTTTATAATTTCTTCATTTGTTTTGTAATGAAAAAAATCTTAATTTCTACAGTAACTAAAGCTGTCAAATAAATGTAGCGGAGTAAAAAGTACAATATTTCCCTCTGAGATGTAGTGTGGTAGAAGTAGAAAGTAGCATGAAAAGAAAAATATTCAAGTGAAGTACAAGTACCATAAAATTGTACTTAAGTGTAGTACTTGAAGAAATGTATGTCGTTACTTTCCTCTGCTAAGACAATGTGAAATGTACAGAACAGAGTAGGATTAAATTACTCTAAAATTATTCATTTATGAGCAATAATGAACAAAGGCTTGAATTATTAGAGCCAGAAACAGACTGTATTTGTATAAGCAGGTATAAATACCGTGACATGGGCACGTGGGGTAAACAGCGGCAGCAGCAGCAGCAGGGTCCTGTGCTAATTCTAAAGGGTTCACCAGTAAACCGCTTCAGAAAAGCATTGCTGCCCCCCAATTCCTCGATCATCAGAACCAGTACTTTGTACACAACAACTGCAAAATAACTACACAGAGAAAGAGAAGCAAGTCGGAAAAAGTGTAATATGTAATTTAAATATTTATTACGCAAAACACACCTGCTCTTGACATCAAAAACAGCCCATGTTAATGGGTTTTGACCTGCCTGTTGAACATAAAGTATTGTATTTATGGTACCACATAAAATGTATCACTGCAGGTGACAAAATCCTATAAAGATTTCCTGTATTTTATTGAAGTAGCGCATGCCCTTTGTCTGTGTAATGATTCATCCAGTGGTGACACTACACAGGAATCTGCAGCTAATTCACACAAAGCTTTCATGTTGTCATGGCTTTTTTTTAAGCTTTAAGAAACCCTCCGCTGCATGACGGGTGTAGTTAGGTGTAGGGGAGAGAACACGCACCAGTTAGACGTCATGTCTGTGATCATGACTGCCTTCGGGATCCACATCCCGAAACAAGACATGGTGGCAATGACCTGAAACAGACAAATTCAATGATGTGCAAAAAAAAAAAAAAAAAAAAACTACAAAATTACAATATCAGCAGTACTTAAATACAGAAGTGTGGACTCAATAACATTGTGTCACTAAGCTCCAGTTGAAAAAAATATACCAAAGATAATTTTTGCTTGTATACTAAAACCATGATGTGGTTAACAAAAACAAATTCAGAGAATGGCTGAAAATTACAGACTGAGACTTTTGAAGTTGCACAAATAACAGTAAGGCAAGGCTCTCTTGTAAAAATGACATTACATTGGGCAAATAGCTCATTAGGACTTGTTTAGAACTCAAAACTCAAAGTCTAGGACTTGGGGCTTGTCCGTCTTGACTTGGAACTTGACTCACCTTTGCTTAAATTTGACACAGATTCCTTTTGATGTGTAATTTTCTTTGTTTCAATCAGATGTCATGTTGTGTTCTTGAAACTTGCTCTCCAAATAGCGTGTGGTTGATAATGATTACATTTCTGTTGGCAGCATACTATAACAACAAAACAGGCTTCAGTACTCACTGGTGCTGCACCGGTTATCCAGATGATGGTCGTCTTCTTGGGGTAAGGCATTTTTTTATAAATATAGACACACTGCTCCAGGTACAGCAGCAGGGAGATGCAGGACATGAAGGTGAGCATGGCGTAGAGGCAAAAATTAAACACATCTAACTCTGATTTAAAACAGTAAGAGAGGGAGAGAGAAGAGTTCAGATTATTACATAGTAGCACAAAACAAAACACAATTTGTTTGGGTCAAAAAAGATATTTAAAATGGCACAGGAATGTATGCATTGGTTTTATTTGTTTGCTTAAATTTATGTTTTTTTGTTTGCAGTGCCTGTTTTATATTGCATGATTTTACATATTTTAGTTTTATATAATATATAATTTTGTATATTTTCCTTTCTTATACCTTGTGTTGTGGGCAGCTGTAGTACACAATGGATGGTAATTAACTATGATGATTTAACATATCATGATTGGGAAGACCAGATGGAAGGGTTACTGGAAAGAATTATCAGAGGCCAAGAAGGTTGCTTTTGAGTTGGAAGCATGAGCTGGAAAAGTGATATACCAGGTCAGTGTGTTGGAGGATGGTGAGAGGGACCAGGTTCACAGAATTTTGGCTATTTTATCTACATGATTTCATATATGTACTCCTTGGTTATGCAGTTTGCTCACCACCTGATTTTTTAGCAGAAGACATAGAAGAAGACATCACTCCATTGTTAGATATTCACACATAGTCTTGAAATACACACATGCATAGACTTGCAGTTAGTGGGAGAGGTGATAGAGTGATGGGGTTGCCCTGATCAGTTAGAGGTTCTCCATACTGTGGTCCATGCTAGACTTGAACGAGCAACCTTCTGGTACCCAAGCCAAGTCCTTACAGACTGAGCAACTGCTGCCTCCAAATTTCAAAGAACCCTTTTTTAAAAATCAGACTTCCCTTTCCTTGTTTTACAATGCAGCTTTTAGAACACTTGATTTTGTGTTCTAGTAAATTACTATCAAATTACTTATTTTACTTTGTGGGACAGTTAGGGTTAGGGTTAGGGTTATATTTTGGAACAGAGGCAAATAAACAATCAAAGAAGGAACCTCATAACATCATAAGATACATTCAAGACTCTCAGATACAGCCCCGACACTGCTGAGTGAACTGTTATTGTCATTAACTCAGACTGGTTGATAAGCAAACATTATCAGCAAGCAGGATGTGGTTATATGGGTCACTTACGCTTGATCACGTCGATAGCCAGCGGGGGCTCTTGTAAACAAGCTGGATCAATGGTGCTGTTGAGGGTCTCCTCCATGGTGTGCAGATGTTCCTCCTGACAAATTCACTGATGGACTAAAATTGGTCTGGATAATTTAAAATTGGTCTCAGCCTTCTCTCCTGGTAGAAATGACTTCAGTGAAGTACCTGATCAATAAATTGTGATTATAAAAATTAATCTCTTGTCCCCTGACATCGCACTGTGTCAGTCAGTGGAATCCAGTAGCGGCTTCAGCAGCAAATGTACTTTACCCTGTAGGTGACTTTTAAGGAGCGAGGGCGGCACAGTGGGCTGAGAGCTTACTTGTTTTTTATGAGAGCACTTCCATAAGTTAAGTGTTGCTCATTCATTCACAGACTTAAGACGCAGTAATTAAAATGACACAAGGTCAGAGTTTTAGTGAACAGGGTGAGACTCAATGAGTGTGTCAGCAGAGATGAACTTTGACAGGGTGTGTTGTTCCCCTCCTAGTAAAATAAGAGAGCGTAAGGAATTTCCTTTATGCTTAAGCTGTGAGGAATATGTACTTTATAATGCAGTTTTGGTGCCTTTAGTGCATATACAGTACCTCAGAGTTAAATTACGCTATCTTCTCCACATTAGTTTGTTATTATTTTTTTCATGTTGTATGGCCCACCAAAATGTCCAGGATACAACTCTTGAAATATTAAATAGCATATGTTCAGCATCACTTTTATTTTATTTTATTTTATTTTTAAGACTAATACAATCACTAAATGACACTAAGTTGAAGCAAAAGAAAAAAAACAGTGGTGGAATGTTTACTAAGTACATTCACTCAATCATTACTGTATTTAAGCACAAATTAAAGGTACTTGTAATTTATGTGAGTATTTACATTTTATGCAAACTTATACTTTTACTCCACTACATGTCAGAGGCAAATATTGTACTTTTCACTTAACTACATTTATCTGACAGCTTTAGTTTCTTTTCAGATTATAATTTTTCATACCCATGGATCTACAAATTCGCTGATTTTGAATTTAAATGTTTGTGATTAACAGAAGGACGAGTGTTCTTCTGGAGATCGAGAAAATCCTCCTTCTTCATAAGCTAAATGAACCACTTAAAACCGTCTTTGATTTGCAGGAAAATGTATTGTAACAAAACTGAGAACAGGGCTGTTCTCTGAGCTCATGAAAAGTTCACTTTTGAGATATACGTGGTTCTCACAGGATGATGTTATAGACTATAATGCATTGCTGTTGACTGAACTACCCAACAGTAAATAAAGTGGCTGAAATGAGCTGAACCCTAAACCTAAGAAGCTGAGAGAAATGAAATTTAAGCGGTTGGCCAAATGTTGTGTTCACGTTGTCCCAAATATTGTTAATCTTTTGTTCAGTGCTCCCTCACTAATCCCTCAAGAATGCCAGTATTAGATCAGTGTGTAACACCTAAATAAATAAATTGTAGCGAGGTCTCAGATACACAGTTCGTACCACATTAGTTGATCTTCTACATAGTCAGTGCTTCACGAATGCAGTCCAAAGATATTGTTGATAAAAGTTACTATATTCCTTCTTTTTAACTTTTTTTCCCTGAGTTCTTTTTGCTAGTATTTTTTTAAATTAATTCTCTCTTTATTTTATTTATTTCTTACATCTAATACTGCTGTGAGTTTGTAAAATTGCGGTAGTGTAGCTGTCTTTCTTTTTAATTTAAGGTGGGTTTCTTTTACAAGCCCTCAGGTTTTTGTTTCATCCCACCTGTTTCTTCTCTTTTGTTTTATCATATGCACAAATAAAGAACTAAATAAAGATTTAAATTTCGAGATCGATAACCAGAAAATCCTGGATAATCCTTAGAAAAGCTATAAACAGTTCGGAGGGTTTACTTTGTTTGTGAACTGCTGAGTGTTGAGACTCTTACAACTTTATCTGTTGCATTGTTACGGAGAGATGAACAGCACTGAGGTCATTCAACTCTCGCCAGCCATTCAGACACTCTTGACAAAAGGTCAACGATGTGTAATTTAAGTCATCTTGAAGAAGTGAAGTGTGCAGTCTCATGTCACAACTGTCTCTGTGATGTGTCTCTCAGGTGGGGGGTGGGTGGGTGGCGATGAGCCTGCTAATGTCAGCATGCTAACATTCTAACCTGATTTAATGTTTACCGTGTCCCCCTATGGATGAATAGTAGAAAACCTAGACTGGCTGTTGTTGCTCAGTCTTGCTTCCAGTTTTTCCCAGTGGCCACTTGCACTATTGCAGCAAAAAAAAATTGCCCCATAATCCAAAAAGCATTTTCCCCCATAAGCCACCATTATAACAGAGACATCTGTAAAACTGTTGCCAGACACCTCAAACTGTAAACAAGATCAATTATGACTCTATCTATTGTGTATTTTTGATCCAAGTAGGTTCTGTATTTATTTAACTTTCCTGGAGCTGAAAAAAGCAACTTAAAATCTGGGACATCATCACAATGTGAGGTCTATGGGTCAAGCGGGAAATTGTAGGTAGCCCCAGCAAGCCAAATTGATTTGAAAGGTGTCATTTACACCATGTTTTTAGCCTAAATCTTCACTGTAGGTCCTTAGCTTGGACCCACTGTGTGTTCATGTGCGTGTGCACATAATCTGAACTGGGTGTGTGTGGTGTGACGTGTGTGCAAGTGAACGACATGTTGGGGTGTTAGGAGACTTGGATTACACCAAATGAGCAGTATGGAGGAATTTTGTGTTTGTTTTCGGTTGCTTTTTCGTTTGAACACTCGTCACCATTCACTTAAATTGTTTGGGAGATTCTGCAACGCTGTTTTGTTGTGAAAATCCAGCTGTGTTTTGTGGACAAAAAAGACCAAACCCAACTTTCAGCATGAGGGTGAGTAGATAATGACTTTTTGAATTCTTATTTGTGGGTGAACTATTCCTTTAATAATACATCCATGTGTTCTCCATTGTTTAGCATGTTAGCATGCAAACATTTGACAATTAGCACTAAAGACAAATTACAGCTTAGAGGGGAATATCATTAGTTTTGCAGGTATGTATTAGACAAATTGAAATTTGGCCTAATGACACACATGAGGTTAAGAGGTGCAATTCATCCTGAGGTGAACATGAATGTATGTACCAAATTTTTTATGGTAATCTATCAGTTGTTGAGAAATTTCACTAAAAGCCAAAAATATCAACCCACTGGTTGTGCTAGAGTACAAGTCACAGGACACCAGTGTATAAGATGAAGAATCACACATTATAGTTTCTCACATCACATTTATTGTTACAGAACAATGAAGATCAACCTGCATGAATAATTTTGTCTCATTAAAACAGAAGTTCTTTACAGGCGTACCTACATTAGCAGCTCTAGCTGCCTGGTTCAGTCGGTGAGGTTAGTTATTTAACTATTGTGAGGTTCTGTGAGTACATTCACGTGTGCTACTGCTCAGTCATTAATATCTACACTTTATTATTATCTACTCATCACTCAGGCAAACTCCACACTGTGCTGTGCATTATTTCCACTAAGAGAATGTGATATAATGAAACAGCTTCCAGGAGTATTTATGATGACACTCGCCTGCTCTTTCATCACTAGCATAAAAAATCCATCTTATCTATCTTTGTTCAAACTCAAGGACACAATAGATCAAATGTCCTTGACCTTTCTGGAAATATGTTTTTATCAGTTTTATTGTGGTTCCATTTTGTGCTCTTACTTTCCAACTTTCAAATAAATCTTGTCATCAAACTGGAAAAAAAACAAATGGAAAGAACACAGATTTAATCCTTGGCATTAACACTCAAGACTGATTAATTTGAAAACAAACATGTACTGTAGCAAAGGATTGATCATGAAAGTGAAAACATTCTGTGGACTTAATGAAGAGGATGAACATAACCGTCTTAACCTTAAAAAAAAAAATTAAGCCATAACAATAAAATCATCAGATACTAAAAGACAACACAATTAATTTATAAAAACTTGACAACAAATAAATTACAAATATTTATAGTGCAATCAAAAAATGGCATCTCATCAATAATAACTTTGCAATATACGAGATCTATGGGTCTTAAATAATTATTCGAGATGAGATGAAACCATTTTGACTGTTTGGTCCTCACATTTTAAGCTTATATCACCTGTCTGTTTGACCAGAGTATAAAATTTGAAATGTAAAAAATAAATATATTAAAAGTGTAAACAGAAAGACCCTTAAATATGTTCAATCATGTAAACCATAAGCTAAATCAGACCATTTGATGACTATTGGTCTTAATTAATAATTGCACTGTGCTTTGAGTTTTAAACTGATAAGACATATTGAACACACTGTTCACAGTGTTGAAATGTTTCACCATTTTGTTTGAGGAGTTACACAAATCTCACTTTAGTGGCTCCCACTGCTCCACATCAAACATAACTAGGCTTAGTTATTAATGCTTGATTAATACTGACACAGGATGATTCTCTAGGTGAAATGTATAATGGGATTAATCCATAAAGACAACGTAGACATGTTGGCTCCAAGGTGAAAAAGCAGTCCCAGAGTTTTTTCAGATGCAACAATAACATAACATTTAAATGTCTTTGGCTCAAAACAAAGACAAAACCTGTGAATCACGTCTGCTTCAGACTGGTGCAGTCTACGAGGTCACTGTGCAGTCTCTGTTGATATGATAACAGTATGTTGGTTGTGGTGCTGGTTTAAAGCAGAGATGAAGGATGAGGATGGAGGATGGCTCCTGTGGAGGTGCTGATGCTCCTGGTTTAAGGCATCACAGTCGATGAGGTCTTTGCTGATGTGCCTGCAACCTATAGCAACAGCCAGCTAAGTACAAATAAACACAGGAGGACTACAAACCAGCAAAACTCTACAGTATTCAGGTAATGTGCTCATACCTGCTATGGCTCATTCTCCATAGTCACTGAGACTATCTGGCCGCCGTCTGAGAGGAAACAGTGAGGACAGAAGAGACGTCTCAGGAAGGTAATTACAAAAACACTTACATACAATATTTAAGTTTTGCAGCTAGGCGTCTCTCTCACATTAAAACAATAACAAAAGACATAGTTTGATTATGTTTTGAGGTAGAATAGGATCATGGGAGTTGCTGTCTGTTGTTAAATAACCACAACTGCAGATGAAAATCAAACACGACTCAAGTAGAAATCATGTTTACAGATGAGATAATATATTTAAGTTTAAGTTTATGCACGCTATGTCAAGTTATGCTTGACATCTTGCTTCTTCAAACTGACATATCCGACGTATCCTGTGTTTCCCCCTAGCAAGGAAACAGTTTACCTTGAATATATTATGGCTATCTCTGAGTCTGAACATTGTTGGAAACATTTGGGATAATGTAAGTACACAACTCAACAAACTATATGTCTATTGTTTTTAGACATTTTCAAGATTCTAATATTATATAATATTAATATTTAAAGTGGTAACCAGCATGACATGATGAGAGACTTTGGCCAATCACAGGTCGGTGAGACAGGTAATTGCTGAGTCTCATTCCCAAAACATCAGTATTTGATGACCTGGAAATTAAACTGTCTTTCTCCAGAATTGCTTACCATGCTTTTAACAGGCACAAATTTCCGAGATTCTCACTTTAAACATACAGGCTGTAGTGCAAAAAAACAAATGTGAGAAACAACATACCAATTTTCTCTTTGCAGTCGTCCTCTGTGTGTACACTGTTAGCAAGCACACAAGGGTTGGTCTCCCCATCAGCAGGGCTGTGATTAAAGACACATGAGAGATGAACACCCAGCGAACAAAACTGAAAGGGTTAAATATTTGAATTAAATAAAGGAAAAAATAGTCACCCTTTGCCATTTTGCTGGAGGACACTGTTTGCTTGTTCAGGATCTATATGGACCAATCTGGTAACAAAGGAATGTCCATCTCCAAGACTGATAAAATAGAGACAAAGGCAGCATTGGTAAACATGTTAGCATTGGCTAGATTCAGCATTAGTTTGACTTTTTTTCTTATTTTCTCCATTCCATTAAGGCTGCTAATATAGAGCATTAAACACAGTGTAGCTTATTTTTTTGTATAATTGTGATTGCTAAGGTGATTTATAGGTGTATTTTTGTATTTTTTTTTAATCAGGTCAGAGTTGAGTCACCTTGAGAGGGAGAACTTGGATTACACCAAATGACAGTATGGAGGAAATTTTGTGTTGTTTTCGGTTGCTTTTTCCGTTTGAAACACTCGTCAACCAATTCACTTAAATTGTTTGGGAGATTCTGCAACGCGTTTTGTTGTGAAAATCCAGCTGTGTTTTGTGGACAAAAAAGACCAAACCCAACTTTCAGCATGAGGGTGAGTAGATAATGACTTTTTGAATTCTTATTTGTGGGTGTAACTATTCCTTTAATAATACATCCATGTGTTCTCCATTGTTTAGCATGTTAGCATGCAAACATTTGACAATTAAGCACTAAAGACACAAATTACAGCTTAGAGGGGAATATCATTAGTTTTTGCAGGTATGTATTAGACAATTGAAAATTTTGGCCTAATGACACACATGAGGTTAAGAGGTGCAATTCATCTGAGGTGAACATGAATGTTGTACCAAATTTTTATGGTAAATCTATCAGTTGTTGAGAAATTTCACTAAAAGCCAAAAATATCAACCCACTGGTTGTGCTAGAGTACAAGTCATCTTATACACCAGTGTATAAGATGAAGAATACACATTATAGTTTCTCACATCACATTTATTGTTACAGAAACAATGAAGATCAACCTGCATGAATAATTTTGTCTCATTAAAACAGAAGTTCTTTACAGGCGTACCTACATTAGCAGCTTCTAGCTGCCTGGTTCGTCGGTGAGGTTATTTATTTAACTATTGTGAGGTTCTGTGAGTACATTCACGTGTGCTATGCTCAGTCATTAATACTACACTTTATTATTATCTACTCATCACTCAGGCCAAACTCCACACATGTGCTGTGCATTATTTCCACTAAGAGAATGTGATATAATGAAACAGCTTCCAGGAGTATTTATGATGACACTCGCCTGCTCTTTCAATCACTAGCATAAAAAATCCATCTATCTATCTTTGTTCAAACTCAAGGACACAATAGATCAAATGTCCTTGACCTTCTGGAAATATGTTTTTATCAGTTTTATTGTGGTTCCATTTTGTGCTCTTACTTTCCAACTTTCAAATAAATCTTGTCATCAAACTGGAAAAAAAACAAATGGAAAGAACACAGATTTAATCCTTGGCATTAACACTCAAGACTGATTAATTTGAAAAACAAACATGTACTGTAGCAAAGGATTGATCATGAAAGTGAAAACATTCTGTGGACTTAATGAAGAGGATGAACATAACCGTCTTAACCTTAAAAAAAAAAATTAAGCCATAACAATAAAATCATCAGATACTAAAAGACAACACAATTAATTTATAAAAACTTGACAACAAATAAATTACAAATATTTATAGTGCAATCAAAAAATGGCATCTCATCAATAATAACTTTGCAATATACGAGATCTATGGGTCTTAAATAATTATTCGAGATGAGATGAAACCATTTTGACTGTTTGGTCCTCACATTTTAAGCTTATATCACCTGTCTGTTTGACCAGAGTATAAAATTTGAAATGTAAAAAATAAATATATTAAAAGTGTAAACAGAAAGACCCTTAAATATGTTCAATCATGTAAACCATAAGCTAAATCAGACCATTTGATGACTATTGGTCTTAATTAATAATTGCACTGTGCTTTGAGTTTTAAACTGATAAGACATATTGAACACACTGTTCACAGTGTTGAAATGTTTCACCATTTTGTTTGAGGAGTTTACACAAATCTCACTTTAGTGGCTCCCACTGCTCCACATCAAACATAACTAGGCTTAGTTATTAATGCTTGATTAATACTGACACAGGATGATTCTCTAGGTGAAATGTATAATGGGATTAATCCATAAAGACAACGTAGACATGTTGGCTCCAAGGTGAAAAAGCAGTCCCAGAGTTTTTTCAGATGCAACAATAACATAACATTTAAATGTCTTTGGCTCAAAACAAAGACAAAACCTGTGAATCACGTCTGCTTCAGACTGGTGCAGTCTACGAGGTCACTGTGCAGTCTCTGTTGATATGATAACAGTATGTTGGTTGTGGTGCTGGTTTAAAGCAGAGATGAAGGATGAGGATGGAGGATGGCTCCTGTGGAGGTGCTGATGCTCCTGGTTTAAGGCATCACAGTCGATGAGGTCTTTGCTGATGTGCCTGCAACCTATAGCAACAGCCAGCTAAGTACAAATAAACACAGGAGGACTACAAACCAGCAAAACTCTACAGTATTCAGGTAATGTGCTCATACCTGCTATGGCTCATTCTCCATAGTCACTGAGACTATCTGGCCGCCGTCTGAGAGGAAACAGTGAGGACAGAAGAGACGTCTCAGGAAGGTAATTACAAAAACACTTACATACAATATTTAAGTTTTGCAGCTAGGCGTCTCTCTCACATTAAAACAATAACAAAAGACATAGTTTGATTATGTTTTGAGGTAGAATAGGATCATGGGAGTTGCTGTCTGTTGTTAAATAACCACAACTGCAGATGAAAATCAAACACGACTCAAGTAGAAATCATGTTTACAGATGAGATAATATATTTAAGTTTAAGTTTATGCACGCTATGTCAAGTTATGCTTGACATCTTGCTTCTTCAAACTGACATATCCGACGTATCCTGTGTTTCCCCCTAGCAAGGAAACAGTTTACCTTGAATATATTATGGCTATCTCTGAGTCTGAACATTGTTGGAAACATTTGGGATAATGTAAGTACACAACTCAACAAACTATATGTCTATTGTTTTTAGACATTTTCAAGATTCTAATATTATATAATATTAATATTTAAAGTGGTAACCAGCATGACATGATGAGAGACTTTGGCCAATCACAGGTCGGTGAGACAGGTAATTGCTGAGTCTCATTCCCAAAACATCAGTATTTGATGACCTGGAAATTAAACTGTCTTTCTCCAGAATTGCTTACCATGCTTTTAACAGGCACAAATTTCCGAGATTCTCACTTTAAACATACAGGCTGTAGTGCAAAAAAACAAATGTGAGAAACAACATACCAATTTTCTCTTTGCAGTCGTCCTCTGTGTGTACACTGTTAGCAAGCACACAAGGGTTGGTCTCCCCATCAGCAGGGCTGTGATTAAAGACACATGAGAGATGAACACCCAGCGAACAAAACTGAAAGGGTTAAATATTTGAATTAAATAAAGGAAAAAATAGTCACCCTTTGCCATTTTGCTGGAGGACACTGTTTGCTTGTTCAGGATCTATATGGACCAATCTGGTAACAAAGGAATGTCCATCTCCAAGACTGATAAAATAGAGACAAAGGCAGCATTGGTAAACATGTTAGCATTGGCTAGATTCAGCATTAGTTTGACTTTTTTTCTTATTTTCTCCATTCCATTAAGGCTGCTAATATAGAGCATTAAACACAGTGTAGCTTATTTTTTTGTATAATTGTGATTGCTAAGGTGATTTATAGGTGTATTTTTGTATTTTTTTTTAATCAGGTCAGAGTTGAGTCACCTTGAGAAAACAGGAAATATCCAGTACTTTGCTTGGTCTCCAAACACCTCAGCTACATTTCTCCTGAAGCCGAGAGAAAACCCGTTTTTGTCTGGACCATTCGGGAAGACAGGAGCCCTAAAAGCCTCTGGAAATGGAGATTAAAATTCAGTTAGTCATGATGACTTTTAAAGGATATAATCAGACAGAATTAAATGACATAATTTGTTTATAGCTACCTATAGTGGTCCTGTTCTTTCCCACAAGCCACAGATGGTAGATGAGAAGTGACACAATGCTGATGAAGAACAGGGCCGCCACAAAGAACAGAAACAAGATGTGGAATTTGGCGTGCGTGTCAGGCAGCTGCTTCTTCAGAGGGGACAAAAAAAAAGACAAAAGTGTCAGTCTCATCAGTCATGAGAAATAATATTTCTCTTCCTGATGTCGAGTCACCCTTACCTAAAACTGAGAAGAGGCAATTCACCTCTGCACCATCCATTACGGTTTTCTTTTTTTTTTGCTACAACACAGTGTACTCCTTCACTGTTGAACTATGTGACAGGAGCCATTGTGTCATGCACAGCAGCACGCTGAAGAGGATCCTCTGATAAGTGATCACATGACACACTTGTGCACCACAGTGACACATTTGTAAACCAATTGGTCGATATCTTACGATGTAGATCAGTCGCTGATCACATGCCTCACCACAGCCTGACTGCACTTTACTTAAAATTTTCCATTCAAGAAGATGTAATGTAGGAACCATGTATTTGATTTCTATCTAATGTACTTTATTTCTGTTTAATATGTAATAACTCCTCCAAACACTAGGGGGGTGTAGTGGATAGGCTGAATGCCAGAAGAGATCCAAGGTGATAGCATCAATCACAGGTGTTGGCAAGTGGGAGGAAGCAATCAGTTTTTGACTGTGCTCGGTCAACATCGTGGCTGTATTTTATTATTTTTAAGTTGTTTAAAGTGCCAGATTATTGAATAACAAATAAATGCAGTGTGATGATGAATAAAGAACACTTGAGCCTGGACATCGTTTTTCCGAGTACACGTCTAAACAATTGTAGCCCAGTTAGCAGCCAGTAGCAGCTTAAGTATAGGACCTAGTCACTACATGTAAGTTATTAAATTTTTTGTCAAAAATATCAGTATTTCTAAGTCACCAGTTTTTCAAAGCTAGGCTGCTGAATGCAGACAACCTTCAATAAGCTGTGATCACAGCAAAAAACATGCACACGCTAGAGGATGCAGATAAAAAAAAAAGAAGAGGAAGTTTTAGTACTTACTGTCCAGAATTTGATGAAATACTGAATGACTGTAGCACAAATGACTACACAGTAGAGTGATGCGTAAGCCAGGAACAAGACAAAGTACTTGTAGTTTGAGAATCCAACGCAATTATTCACCCTGAAAGAAAATATGAGACAGAAAGTCAAATATGCTTATCGCTCTAGATTTTCTTTAAAAGCAAGCAGAACATTTTCTCATGGACAGCACAGAAAAAAAAAGACTTGAATCATGATGGACTAAAAACCAGCTTAATAGCTAAAAGAGAAAAGCCTACCAGGGGCAGTGATGGTCCATTTTCAGCACACACCTTGAAGAATATGAAAAACATACATCCTTTTAATACCATCTAGTAGTATCATAACATTTTAAACATTTTGATGATCCCAGACTGACTTACAGTCCATGAGTCAGAGTGTCAACATAAGAAAGGACATAGTGCTCAATATTGTCAAAAAAAAAAAAAAAAAAAGATAAATGTGAATTTATCTGTGTTTATGTGGTATATCAAAAAAGGATGAAGATCTCATTTTAAAACCCTGGGGCCTCATTGTGGAAACTTCCTCAGTCTGAAATCCTATCTTACCTCAGTTTAGCATGACATCTATAATTTTTGGTATTACAGAAACAGGTTTTAAACCACCATTTGCAGAAGGAAAACGATTTACTGTCTTATTTCTCAACAGCAGCCCATTTGCACTTGCTCTTCACTTTGTGTTACCAGTAGCTGCTGCAATTATTAATTTTTTGTCCAGAAATAACAATGCCTGGATGTTTGGGATTATAAAATCAGAGTGAGAATCAGTTTAAGCATATAGCATTAAAAAACAAGTGATAAGCCTTAATTATACAGTGTGTACTCACATCTCACAGGTTGAGCAGTGATGGCAGCGGTCCGGTTTGATTACCTGGCAGTGGTCACAGTATCGGATGGCTATTTTAGAGAAAATGAAAACAGAATTATTAAACACAGGAGTTTTATATGAAAGAGTGCACAATCACAGTGCATGTGAGTTTAGTTGATATTTCAAAAAGATACCAATTTGAGGTGCATTTCTGCAGATATTCATTCTAATGTATATTTGTATTTTAAATGCTTTTAAGACTAGAATAAAAATTTCCTGCCGTTTTCAATATTTAAACCAGAAATTAACCATCCACGTCTCACATGAATTCCATAAGTTTATTTAAGGGATTGAGGCCCAAATCCCAAAGTCCACCACCAGACTCGCACACTTTGAGGTATGTTCCCGTTAAGTCCGTGACGGCTTAGGGCTGTCCCACTGTGAAATTGTCAAGTCCATGAGGGCTCTCTTGCAAACTTTATGAGTCCTTTATACACACTTCCTGTAAGTCCGCATCTCTGCAGACTTTGCCTGAGGGAATTACCCACAGTTCATAGCATTGTAAAGTTAATCACAGGGTTACCAGGGAAACCCCAGATGCCTTTCAAAAAAACAACCCATAGATGAGAGCGCTCTTGAATATCTGATTAATTTAATTTTTCTATATGCAGAGTTTTTTATTCACCTCTATTTACTCAGCTTTTGAACCATTATGGAAAACTTTTTCCTAAAACCTCTGAGTGACTAGTTACTTACTTATGTGCAGCCTTTTTTTATTGTTTTTCTAATTGTCTTGTAATATATTTTATATATATTTATTTATATGTTAACAGAACTCTCTCTGCACAGCCAGTCTCAAGAATCAGGTGCTGGTCGGCCGCAGGAACATCTCAAATCAAATCATCAACATAAATCACTCAGCAGCTGCTGAGCGAACCTGAAGAAGCCACGGGTGAAACGAGTTGTTCGCTGTTAATAAAATTACAGCAACTCAGTTCAGCGTGCGGTGGTTTATGGTGATATTTATTTATATATTTTATGTTCTTCATTATGTATTTGTGTTACATTGATATGTTGCCGAGCGTCCCATTCTGAGCCCTTGCAGCCTCTCGCACTCCAGCTGATGTCAGCTAAAGTCTGTGACGGTTCAGGTCTAAGTGTCTTTTTCAAATGTCCCAGAGAAACCAAGTGTGTGACATCATGATAGTTAATGAGTGGAGGTGTGGCCTGTAGAGATAACGAGGTGCACCTGAGTCTAATTAACCCTGCTGACAGATGCAGTTCAGTAAGCACAAGACAAATGAGCCTGATGTGCATTGGCAGAGAAATAATAGCTTATAGTCTGTATCAGTGGTTCTCAAATAGTGGTCCACGGACCCCAAGGGAGAAATGATTTCAGATGAATTCATTTTAGTATAAAGTAAAGTATAAAATGAAATAAAATAAATGTTTATTTATTTATTCCAAACGTTCAATAGGACAGCAAACAATATTTTATTTTTATTATCCACAATAAACAAACAATAATAAACAATTCATACTCCTAATAAATATATTTATAAATGTATAAATCTTCCTCCCAGCAGTGAAGCATGTGTCACCTATTAATGGCGGAAGACTGCACCTGCTCACTCTACATGGGTATTCTTGAAATGGTACAAATATTGTTAATCCATACATGTCTAATTGTCTTCCTAATATGTTTCTCTTGTGTTGTTCTTTCACATAACTAAGTAGAAGTGTAAAAAATACACTATGTAAAATCATTCTGAGGGACACACATCAGATACATATTTGGTATCTTGGTAGGGGTTTTTGGCTAAGAAATAATTGAGAACCTCTGATCTTTATCATAGAGTACTTCCTTTCATAAAGATATAAACAGTGTTGCACTGTTAGCTAAGAGGCAGTGTAGCAACACATTTGTGCAATTTTATTTGTGTTGCTTATTTGATGTTGTGCATGTGAGTGACAAACAAGATCTGAACGATGATGAAAGTCTCTGTAACCACAGTTAGTTTTGCTGCTGTGGTGAAAGGCTCACCTCCTCCTGCCGTGCGTGTGTACACGGGTAAATTCCTCGCCACTTTCTTCAGAATCTCCTGTTGCATCTCAGCCCGCTCCTCTCGCTCATACAGCTCCTTCTCTGCTCGCGGCAGGCCGAACTGACAGGAGGAGAAAAGACTACAGTCAGAGGAAGTCCAACACGTAACATTCATTCTTTTGAGAAATTAGGAAATTTGTACATGTTTATGCATGAACATAGGACATATTTATTTTTTTCTTTTGACTTACTGCTTTTGAGGGGCTGGCAGGTTTGGACCCGATAGTTTTCCAGTAGGACCATATAAACATGCCAAAGAAAATGTGAAAGACGACCAAATAGCTGACTGTTGAGAGAAAGAAAAGGTTTGATTTGCAGTTATATTGGCATCTCTGGCATCATCTTGGCTAATAAATAATTAACATGTGAGGAACTACAACATGACTTACTTCGTTCTGCATTATTTGGGATTGTATCTAGATTAGGCACAGAAAATATATATTAGTGATCATTGATGGAAGTCCTAAGAATGCATGACTACACATCCCCCACCACACACATACACACTCACACACACCACCCCTTTCTCGCACCATGTGGCAGCAGCCTGGCACGGCCAGCAGTGACCCACCCATAACAGAGAGCTTTGTTTAAGCAGCAGCAGGGATGTCCCTGTCCTGACCACAGCCGCTGAGTTACAGACATATCTACATTCCGTCTACATGCTGATACACGCGGTATCATCAGTTCCACGCTCATACAACCTATAAAAAAATTGCTGAGACAGTGTGGACAGTGCATGTCACGACATGCGCAACTGATCAATAGATATCTGTAAAAACATCAAGACCATCAACACTCATGTGAGCTGAACTACTTTCAGACCTGCTCCAATGATATAAAAAACAGTGTCTTCGTCTCAATCAATCATTTGCTTTTACTTTTTTGGATTTTGTCGATTTTAAAATCTCACTATTTGATCCTAATCCCTTATGAGCACTGTTACATCAAGTCAACTAAATTATAGCTGAAGGACAACAGAAAGCAAGTGTATTTTTATTACAAATGTTTAGGTTAAAGTTGGTTAGGTTGCTTGCACAAGAGTTGTAATCTCTTTCATTCTTCTCCAGCCCTCATTAAAGCTTCCCCTAAACAATGAATAACATGTAACCCCTGACGGTGGTTAAATTATAGCCATCTTTCACTATGATTTCCATAATGATTTTACTGCAGTTTCGTCCATTATCACTCAAACAGCGACTTAAGAAAATAATTTACAATCACAGACAAAAGGTTGGTATAGGCAAATGTGTTGTTCGATACATGCCTATAAAGATCCGACTTTTTTGAAACAGATCATAATGCAGATTATTTTTTGTTGTTGCTGTTGGCTTTATAGGCAGAATTTTATGTATATTTGATCCTTTTTCTTACTTCATGTTTAATATATACCTATATTGTGCTCTATTTTGAGCTTTTTTATTTATAGTTATTTATAAATCTTAAATATATCTGTGATAGTTTACCGTTTTAGTGGCCTGATGTTATTTGGACAGAAAGAATATTGTTAAACTGTAAAATATTCTGCTTCCATTTCATATCTTTGTCACTAATGTAAGCCTTTTTTAGAGGACCTTTGCAACAAATGTGCGATTATGTATATATTCTTTATTCTGTGCATAATATTCTGTATAAAGAATATCAGTAGCGCCCCCAAAAAGGCTATATATACACATACGTGTGTATATACGTGTGTGCGCGCGCGCGCAATATGTCAGAATTAAGCAAAAAATAAAATTTAAAAAATTTATAAAAATACTGCCATCGTTTTGTGAGCCGAATTAGAAAAAAAACAACAGAAAATAACTTTTAAAATTGAACTACAAGTTTAAAACAGAGAAAACAAGGTGTATCATTACAATGGACAATTCAATTAATTTTAATGAACATTCATTTGCAAAACACTGCACATTTAACTGAAATAAACGTGAGAAAGCGACAGTTTTTTGTTTGATTCCCGTTAACTGGCTGTGTAACTTATTAATTATTAATTGATGATTAAGCTTCCCAGAGACTGTTTTCCACCCTCACAGTCTAACAGCAAAAGTTTCCCTGTTATATCAATTGCTGTCATCACAGACAACATGAATGCCAATAATTAAACAATCAGAAACAAAAAGGGTCTGGTGTAATATTGTCGTGAGATTTAAACGCATATGTATTATGCAGCCTGGGGATGATTTTAAATCTCACTTCAACTAGCTTATCAAAGTTGGCAGCACAGAAACTGTCAACAGCTGCAGAAATATCTACCGGCGATTGATAAATAATTTATAGAAGTAAGTGTACTTACAGACACAGAGCTCCACAACATAAGCGTAATAAGACCAGCCAACGACCAGGTTTATAAACAGCACAGGTACCCAGTTCAGAGCCCGTTTACAGCACCTCAGCGCATGAGAGGGCGCCATCTTTAATCCGTGTAGGACATTAGCTGACGGTGACGTCATATCCATGGTTTTATATGGGTGAGCCAAAGACGTTACAGGTCCAAGATAGTTCTCTAAAAAACACTCAGGGACATGCGCAGTTATGTTTGTAGTTCTCAAACGTCCTGCATGTAATTATATCAGAGTTTTAGAGCTCGGTTAATACCTTGTATCTATCAGTCTGCTTTGATTTGAGTCGTAAGACGATAAAATACGTGCCAGAACAAAGCGATGTTCTGTTATGAATGGCGTACTTTTAAACATACCAACCAATTATCATGCACAAGTGAGTTATCTTGCATCGTGACTATCTTTGTTTGGCTGTGTAAACCGTAACTTTTAGTCTTATAAAAAAAATCTTGAATCGTGGGCAGTTCATTCATGTTCCATTAAATCATTTTATATAAACTCACTGAAGAGTCCAAACAAATCTGTAGACAGTATAAACGGAAAAATTACTCCTTAATTTATCCTATTCATTAAATTCAGTTATTCTAAAGTAGAGTGTCAAAGAGTTCAGTTTAAAGCTGCACCAATTGATTATTTTGGCCATGTGAGGGCGGAGGAACTTCACAACAAGCTGAAAACTCAATATTTGACAAACCATAAAGCATGGCAACCGTGGTAGCAAACAATTATAGCAGTAAAATTTCAGTGGAATATGTGAAATACAGGATGTTTTGTGATCCAAAAAAGAATCTCTGAAAAATTCTGCACTCTGATGATGAAGTGAAATTAAATGTTTCTGGCTAACTGATCAATTTAGGTCCCATTTTTATACTTCTTTTAGCTGTTTTGGTTTTCACAAATTCTGTCTTAATTCTGTCGACTTCCTGAAAATTAATAGCAACAGTGGTTGACTCAGGAAATGAAGGCACACTTTAAATAGACTTTTTTATTTTTGGGCTTTTGGGGAAGGTCTAACCTGATATCAAACGAAAATTGTCAACTTGTTACCCATTTTGTTTTAAAAAGAATATTGATTAGAACAACTTGAGACTGGCAATATCTGATTTTTTGGCCACACAACATTGACATATCATCAGTTTTTCAGTTGATATGGTGAAAGTGTTGGCTGACTGTTGCTTCACTGACACATGCAGCAGTACAAACCAGAAATGTTCCACTCTGTATGAATGTATATGATGTATAAATACTGTTTTATTAATATGAAGCCACTTTTCAGGGTGATTTATTTAGCTATTAGACATATGGAAGAGTAACAAATGACAGAAGACAAATAACACTGAAGCAAAATTTTAAGTTTTTTCCTTTTCTTTTCAGCAAAGACACATTATGCACATCATGATATATTGCACTTGAATAAACCAGTTCCTCTTTATTTGTTAATACACGTTATGTACCAGATTAATGACTAATAGGCTGTAAGAAGACCAGTAAAGACATTCAAGTCATTGTGAATGTCTACTGTTTGTGCGAGAAGCTTTGCGAGAGGAGTGTTTCCCCTTTTTAGGTGAAGAGGGGGAGGAAGGAGGGGAGAGAGAGGATGGGGATGGGGAGAGTGAGGCGGACGCCGGTGAGGAGTCAGGAGAAACTGAGCGTCTTCTGGTGGGACTGCTGCTGGGGGAGCCGCGGGGTGAGGAGTAAGGTGACAGGGCCTGCAGCATACGGCCACTCCGCTCCTGGATTGCATGCTGAACAAAGACAGATAAGCAAGTTTAATGTGTTGTAATGTTGTGCTTTATTGCAATTGTTACTGTCATGAGTATCTTGAGCTCAGGCAACCTTGCTGAGGGTGTAGTCCAATCAGAGAGCGGCTCATTTGTAAACACCCTCTCAGAGCCAGTCGAGGACTCTGCACCACCTACCACGCCAGGATGGTTCCATCTATATTAGTTAACCTTTACTGGTTGTATTTGGGACCTTTTTGATGAGAACTGAACATTGTTGTTGGATGAAAAAATAAGATGATGATGCGATAATGAAGACGATGACCACTAAAATGCAGTAGGCATGAATTCCCTATTATATATTTGTCTTTCAAAACTATATAAATACGTGACCAAACAACAAACTCAACCTTGAGATGGCAGGGTCCGTAGCTGTTAGGGTATAAGAAAGATATTTCCCCTTCAGTTCATGTGTTTTATTGATTAATGTAAAAGTGAACGTACCCAGGCTCCATCAGGTCCAAAAAGCTCCAAGAAATTGCCAATGAATTCTCGTGACTTCTCCTCCCACTTGTGGATGAGGTCTTGGCTCTTCTCTTCCACTCTGTAAACAAAGTGTTTGGACTTCTCCTCCACTGTTCGGACCGTCTCTTTCATCTTGTCCACCTGGTTCTGGAGCCGGTACTTCTTCTCCTGCCAGTGAAAGACCAAGCAAGTGACCACTGGTACGTTTGTTTAGTTAAAAAACAACCCCTCAATATTCTGTTTTTGAAATCAATTAACTATAATTTCACTGACATTAATGAATCCAACATTCAGCTCTCGGGCTGTGTAGCCTCTTTGCAGGTTGCGTCGAACATAGATGTCGTAGTCTCGGACGATACGAGTGATCAGATCAGACGTGGAGATGCCCTCTGTCCTCTGAGTGGCCACAAACATCCCTGACATTAAAACATAAAGGATTAATTTGAGTGATATGAGAAACTAAACGTCATTATGATGGGCACGTATATGAATAATCATATCTTCACCTGCTTCCTTGATGTGTTTATAAACGTCCTCCGATCCAGCAGAGGTGTATGGGATGTCATCATGGGCCACAAAGTCAATCTGTGAGGGTAACATTACAGTGTTCAGTCTGGTTGAACACCAGATATCTTTGCTGGTGTCACTGTACAACATTGTAAGAAGCTGTGTGTCCGGTGCCTGTGTGACCTTTGACCTTATGTTTCTGAAGGAACTCTGTGGTGAGGGTCCAGGGAGCGTCCCGCACCACCTCGTCAACGTAACGGCAGTGCCTCAGGGCGTCGTAGCGCTCATCCTCAGTCATCACCGTGTAGCCTTTATACTTGTGGGTGAGTTCATCGCTGCAGACTGGGGACACAGAGACGAGGAGGACCTGTTACATGGACATGTCACTACGTTTGGGTTGCACCAACCAGGTTTCATCTTTAAACCCATCAATCATGGTTTTTAACTTTAAATTATGTTACACCAAACTTTTAAACAAGTGCAAACATAAGCTTCAAGGAAACTTTCACATATTGTTGATTTTGGAAGCCCTTGTGGACAAAAGCAGCAACAATTTCAGTGTAATAATAAGGATAAATTTATATAAATAGCCTCCTGCTTCTTTTTAACTGGCTAATGTACAGCTCTTCATGTTCAGCTAATGAAAGTTCATTTAATTTGCACATTATATAACTTGCAGTGTGTTTTTGCTGCAGGTTCTCATACCTCCCACTATCAAATGTGTGTTGGGGAACACATTTTTGGCCTGCATCAAAGCTCGAGCATGTCCCGAATGGAAAAGATCAAAGATCCCGTCAGCGTAGACTCGCACTGGACGATTAGCTACAAGAGAAGAATACATAAAAAATATATTTAAATATCACTGTTACATAACCCCACCTTCTTTTGTTCCATTTCTTCATATAGATTTACTGATATTGCATGTTGACTGCCATTTACTTTAGTTAATACACTGACTATGGAAAGTAGTCCATACAACCCCACTTCAAATAATCCAATCTGTCGCTTTAATATTCTGTGGCTAATTCTTTAATCAAATGGCGTGACACATTCCTGCAGAAAAAGATCTTGATAATACCAATCAGCCAAATAGCAATAAAACAATATTGTACTGATATGAAATAACTTATTACAGCTGATACCAGCTGATACCAGCAAAGCAGTCCTCCCACTGGTTTTCCTTATGCCATGCTGCTACAAGCTGGGACTGACAAGATGTGAAGACACTCTCAGTTGCATTACAATTAGCAATGGAAACAAAAACACTATTGAGAAGTGTGACCTGGTGTTCCCCTCCGCGCTTGAGCGAGGGTCAACTTTTCATGGGGGACGTCTGATTCACAACCTGTAGGCTTTGCAAAAGCAGCTGGCTCCCGCAGAGCCTGAATGCAGAGACAAGATGGAGAGAGAGCAGAGGGGGAAAAACACATATGTTAACTTTGATCAAATCAGTTAATCCATCTTTTAACCAGTTATCCTGTTCAGGGTCTCAGCATGCGTTAGATGACAGGAAAAGTACAATATCTACATTGTGGAATTGATTGAAATATATAACATGAAATATATTTTGTAAATTTGCAGGTTATGGGAATCCTAATCCTACCTGGTTCTGTTAAAAAAAAAGTATTATCAAAGCTCATTATTCACATCTTATCAAATGTGAATAACTCAGTACTCTGAAGTAATGAGCATTTCAGGCCTGTCATGGACTTTGTGTTGTGTGTAGATACATATACACAAATGTATCTGCTGTGTTGTAAGATATACTTTGAACTCTGCTCAGATGTCTGGTGTTTCTTGTCCTGTGTCTAACTATAAGATTGTTTAGGTCTTTTATTATTATTTGAAATGATGCCTGCTTCTATGCTTTCCTATATTTTTCTCTCCTTGTAGTTAACAATGATTTCCCACTTTACACCTTCAGGTAAGGAGCATCATTAGTGTTGTCATAATACTGGAAACTTTAATTCCTAACTTTGCTACAATGTCTTGAAAAATAGCACTTTCTGATACCATTTTCAATACTTGACAACATTAAGGGCATGAAATTTTAGATTTTTATGAAAAGAAAAATATAACAAGACTATAAAATGACAATGAGAAACCTGACCCTTCAGAAACATTTTGGTTTTTTTTGGTGTGTTCAAGCCTTTAAAAATAACAAAAATTATCTAATTAACTAATCTTAGAAATTAAGTAAAGTTAATTGTGTAAACTTGTTGCAAGGAAGAGAGGAAAGCCAGTGGTACCGGTGTGTCGATACTGTAGAAAATAAGTTTTGATCCATTTCAAATATAACTTAGAATTGAAATGTATCAATAAATTGATATTTTTGACAACAATAATCAATTTACATGCAGTCAACTTACAATTTATTTTCCTTCATAAAGACATGCATGTTAATATGATATTAATGTGCACCTTTTTCACTTTTGAGTGTGACTCAACAGCAATGAAAATGGAAGAATTATTTAATGTAATGTTACTTGTATTATGCCAAATAAGTGATTAATTTAATATGACTTGAGAATAATCATGTATTGCTGGACTGTGTTGATGAAATTAACATGAGTCATGGCCACATTGTTCCACCCAGTTAATCAGTTAACTCTCCACTCCCAGGCAGAAGTCAAATAACCACAGAAGAAAAGTTAACCATAATCAAAGCCTGTCACATGAAAACACAAAATAAAAGTCTGGTTGATACAATGCACTATGCTCTTATTCCCAGTGTCTTCTCTGAATACATACATTTCAAACAATCGCAATCTGCTCTGGAATATCATATGATTAGTATTTTAAGTGTAAGAGTAAACATGGTGGCTCTGTTTCATGTTGACAGAGCAGGACTTACCCTGTGAGGGCCTCTTCTCTGGCCCTGTGAGGCCTGTTGTTGATGGTTGTTGTTGCCTCGGCCTCGTCTCCTTCCAGCCATCCTGGATGTTCAGCAGCTTCCCTGTCTACTCAAAACACCACCGCAGCTGCCTGCCGCTCCTCTCAGCCGGTCTTAGTACAGCACACGGGGGATCTCTAAGCCTGTGTGTGTTTTTAAGTGTACATCCCATTGGCCGGCCTGACCCTGATGACGGAAGAGTGTAGTGAGCAAAGTTCAGGCCAGCCTGGTGAACGTAGTATTCACAAAGATACACTGCACTTGTCATTAATACTGAGCTTGTGAGGATGTTCTCTTTCTTCATGTACACAGAAGCTTGTAGAAATAGGATATTGTATGCAATGTTACACTGTCAGCACCTGCATATGTAACAGTCAGGCTGGAAGTGAATATGAAAAATGCTCCTGTTTCAAAATGTTTCACACGTGAATAGAAGCTGCAAAGGGGGAAGCTCAGTAAGCTCAAGTATGAAGTGAATATGTTCCCAGAGCCTTTACATTGTCAGCCTTTGGAACCAAACACAGAAGGACAACATGTTCAAACAGATCACAAAATTGTCACAAGTCGCCCACAGTGCTACTATGCTGCATATTATGTAATTCCTGTTATGAATACAGCTTGGATACATCTTGAAATCAATGCTGCCCTTTCCTACTTGTACTTAGATTTAGTTTTTGAGACCACTTGCTACGTACATACAGGTTGTTTACATGGTCACAAATACTGCAGTATGACCTGACAGACAGTCAACATGATTCATACACACACATACTGTCTAAAACAATCACACAACAGCATATTTAAGACTAAATCTTTGATATATCACAAATATACCACAACACTTATTTGTGTAAAATATAAAAGAAGAATTGTTAGACACCCTAGCAGCTAAAAATACTTTGGTCAGACAGTTCACCATGTTAGCTCAGGCTGGCATATCTCAAAGGTGACATTTTGTTATAGCTAAATAACTTGTAACTAGGCTAACTAACTTTGACTAGCAGTTTTTTTTTTTAACATTTTACCTGTAGTTAGCAAGTAATGTAAAATTTTGTTAACTTTTTAGCTAGTTAGCAAACAGTGTAACATTTTCCTAAAGAGGAGTACAGAGAAACTTTTTAAAACTACTAAAGGTATTATAATCTAACTGTTGCTTAGAGGGATCTTTTTCTCTTTCTCTCCTTCCAGTTGTCAGTCTGGTTCAACTGTTGCACAGACTCTTGTTTTCCATAAACAAAAAGACAAGATCCAGTGAGGACTTTGTAAAACCTTAAGGCATGAAAGACCATTCAGAAATGCAGAGTAGTCATCTCTCAACCATCTGATTATACTGTTTTGAGATACTGAGGGAGGCTATTTCAGATTTTCAAGGGGAGTCAGTTGGAGGGTCTAAAGAAATTGGCTATGCTGGGGAAGGCTTTGTTTTTATTTTCTATAAAACGAAAGATTCAACCCCTCTCTCCATCGCAGAGTTTTCATACCATCTCTTACATGCTCATACAATGCTAGCATGCTGACGTTTAGCAGATATAATGAAAAAACAAACATTACATGGAACATATATGCTAAACATAACTTGATGTGCACTTCACTTATAAACAATATAGTCCAACATAATGTTAACTTGATTCAGTCTTAATTCTAATAGTAAGTCATAGCAAATCATAGTCTGAGACAAATAAGGCTTATATGTCATTCAAGACATATGGTGCATGAACATTTACTATTAGAGGGATTAGAATTATATACTTATTATAGATTATAAGAAATCTGCAGTCAATTGAAAAACAAATTGGGAAGCCTCACATCAAAATCTGTGCAGATTTAAATAGGAAGCACTGTTGGAACTGGATTACAGAATATCAGCTGAACATACTGATGAATCACATTTTAAACCTATTCAGTCTAACTACTGAGTAGACTGCAGAGAGTCTGAAGAAAATTTGGTTTCCCAGATATTTAGAGCTCAGTTGAAAGCATCATTGTAGTTTAGTTCTTGGGTCACTTTTGTGGACTGGAAAACAAATTCAAAATCAAAGGGTATTTTAGGCAAAAAATGGTTAAAACAGTATTCTGCCCTGTCATACAACACTGCAGAGACATCGGCTAAATGGAAATTTAGATAATTTAATTGTTGTGGGGCCAAATGCTAATCTCATGAAAGTCACACGTGTAAACTGTATGTGAACACCTAAGATTACATACTTGAATTGAAAACTGTGGTTTTTGGACATGTGTTTTTTCATGTTGCTTGTCCCACAAAGAACTGCAAGCATGTGATTATTTTACATGTGACACATTTCAAACGTGAATGATGTATTTGATTTCTAAATTACACTACATTTAAAATCTGTTAAAACAAATTGAGAAAATAAGGAAAGCTAAAACACCCTCAACTGTTCTCTCATAAAAGTCAGACTCTCTCTCAGCCCTCCACTATATGATTCTTGTACAGTCCTTCAGTATGCTGACGTTAGCATGTAGCTCTGAACACTGCTGTGCCTACAGTCTTACAGAAAAGGCTGAGGAGACACTTGGATATATTTAATGTTCATGAGAAATATTACACATAAAGTTTCATATATATATTTTTCATAACATTTATGTGAATATAAGGTTATTGTTTAGTGAAATGTCATCATTTTGTTGGAGGAATTTTTATTTTAATTATTTTTCACAGAAATGGGACATGTGATCAAGGACATGCACATTTGTAGAGATAAGATAAGATAAACAGTGAAGTTTGAAGTTTATCTCTTTTATCGTAACTTATTTGTCTTATCTTGATCATTGTTCTTATTTTCAAGCGGAAACTGTACACATTAATCACCTCCCTTTCAGGCGGAGTTGGTAGTCACAGAGAGAAAAATAGAAAAGAGTGATTCACTCTCTCTCAGCCCTCCACTATATGATCTTGTACAGTCCTTCAGTATGTGACGTTAGCATGTAGCTCTGGCACTGCTGTGCCTACAGTCTTACAGAAAAAGCTGAGACGACACTTGGATTATTAAATTGTTCATGAGAAATTACACATAAAGTTTAATAAATATTTTTCATAACATTTATGTGAATATAAGGTTATTGTTTAGTGAAATGTCATCATTTTGTTGGAGGAATTTTTATTTTAATTATTTTTCACAGAAATGGGACATGTGATCAAGGACATGCACATTTGTAGAGATAAGATAAGATAAACAGTGAAGTTTGAAGTTTATCTCTTTTATCGTAACTTATTTGTCTTATCTTGATCATTGTTCTTATTTTCAAGCGGAAACTGTACACATTAATCACCTCCCTTTCAGGCGGAGTTGGTAGTCACAGAGAGAAAAATAGAAAAGAGTGATTCACTCCAAAATGAACAGTCAACACCCATAGCAACGGAAACTCAAGTCGAGTGTTACCATCAGCTCCCACTCTATTTATTTTTTTCATTTTATTTGCTTGCACATTAAAAGAAAAATACAATTATTATAAATCATATTATGTGTACACAGAGACACACATACAGCTGTACAGACATACTTTTACCTATATATACTCAGATATACATATATTTAAAGAAAACAAAAACTTTCACTAGAGAGAACAATAACCTCTCCTGAAACTCAAGGGAAGATAAACATTAAATAAAAATAAAAAGGGACCAAATGGCTGTCACAATTCTCCCAGAGCTCTGAAATGCTTTACATATTCTCCAAACAGGTTGTACACAGTGATACTTTACTTAAGTTTAAATATTTTCTAAGTATAAAAAGTGCAGTTTTTCCTGACTCCAGGTGAGTAAAGCCTCACTGAATTTGAATTTTTTTGGGTGAAACATTATTTCTGTAAATGTAAAACATTTTTGGAAATACCCTCACCATGTTTCACTTCCACTCTAATTCTTGTACATGGATAAGAATGGGCTCAATAAACAGAAACTAGATTGTTTTTGGAAATTCAAGTCAGGTTCAATGGAAGTACAAGGAATAGTCACATAACCGGTTCAGGAGTGACTTCACAGGAATGTTTCACCTGTGAACACAATGACCTGGAGCAAGGGGTGTGGTTATCCTCGTGAGAACATGCAGGGTGGGAGTATTGCTCTGCCGTTCCTCCTCTCACTTCCTGATCACTGCCCAAATATGTGGAGCTACAAACACAGGACAACCTTTAATATTCGGGACCTTTGACACCCCAGGACCAGGAAATAACATCCTACAGCGAAGGTAAGACTCTGATAACAATCAAGACACAATACACTTTCTTACTGTTGTTAAATTTGTTCAAGTTAATCCTGGAGAAAGACACTCAACTCTCAGGGTACGTGAGGTGTATACTGTAGCACAAGAACCTAGTCGCACACCAGATTTCTGCAGATTTCAGTTTCACTTACTAGCATGATGCCATTGGTTGAGATTAATGACAGTGGGTGGAGCAAACACTAATTTTCAGCCTAAAAGTTGCCAGAAATGTAAATTATTGTTTTCCACTCATTCATGACCAGTTTCAATATATTAGAAGGTAAGTAAATAAGAAACTGACCTCTTTTTTGAGATTTTGCTTTGGACATCTGAATGTTGTGTTCTCCCTCTGTACTGTGTGTTTATGTCACATGGGATTTACTGTTAAGTATATTATGACCAAATAATGTCTGACTATGATGTATGATGTATTTTTATGTAATAGTCTGGCTGTAATAACTCTGCCCACAGATTATATCCACAAGCTGGTGTAAAGCATGTTCCTGTGGCAGTACCTGGCACTGCTCCTGCTGATAACTGTTCAAATATGGAAAGGTAAAGCCCAAAACATAACACTCTGAAATCTAAATGTATATAAACAAACACAGTTGATTTTGGCAGTAAGTGTACTGCAATTGTTTTCCTTGGAAAAAAGGACACTCAAGCAACATTTGAGGAACTGAAATTTCTTGGGAAAACCAACCCCTTTGAGTCAACGGCCATCACTGTGGTTTGTAAAAAACCATACAGACCTGCGCAGCTCTCAGCTGATATGCTACGGTGATTATGTAAATGGTAATTCCCATCTATTGTGTAACAATTACTTAGAGCAGCTGATGGCAAATCATAAAAATAAAGCTAAAATCTTCCGTCTCAGTAGAGATTAAAGGGGCAGTTTGGGTTTTTGAAGTGGGGTTGTTATTTACAGTAGATGGTGGTGCATTGGAGAAGCAGCAGTAGTATCGGTGTAGGAAGCGAGAAATAAACTGCTGTGGATAGGGCCAACTGCAAAATGTATTTTAGCCACCTAAAAAGGCCTACATAAAAATCATTATTAGTTTAAGTGTAGGCTACATTAAAAAATGTTAGAAAATTTTCACCGCTTTACCTTTACCAGTCTTTTCTGATGATGATCTCCAAAACCAACCACAAAATCACATCTGGCAGAATACTGGAGTCGCTGGTCTACAGCCACCTCTGTCGGTTGGTTTGCTTGGCTTGGTGTTTTTGAGGGTTAGTTAGGTTTCACCAAAGTCACACATTAACACAAACAAACACAACGATTGAGGTCACATTAGACAAACAGCTCATATGTTCTGCAAGGTAAAATTACTGTATTTGCCAGTGGAGTCTGGTGGCTGCTTGTATACCAGCAGTTTTCCCATCAGAAAAGGTGTCTGATGCGAAGGTAAAGCAATGAAAAATGATAAATACCTAATACATCCCCACTTCAAAAAAATCCAAACTATCCTTTTTATATACTTCTTCATTTGTGCTCTGATAAATCTGTGGGTATTAAACGTTCAAACAATGTCAGGTCGATAAAAAAGCAATCCAGGAATCACTGCCAGTTCGGATAGAAACTATCATGTCGTTGTAAACACACCTCATTTGCATGGCAGTGTGTTTGCAGTGACAGAGATGAGTGTTTTATTTTGAGTGCCTTGATTATTATTGGTTATTTTTTTCCATTATCATGTAGTCTGGCAGATGGGATTGACAAAATGTAACTGTTTTTTCTTGCTGAAAGCGATTTATCAGATTGCTTAATGCAAGCAAATCCAGTCTCTCTCTCAAGTATCACTATGAAGCTGTTAGTCATTATACTTAGTTTGTCATAAACACATCCTATGCTATTCTTAGACTCTATGATCATACTGTATGTGTCACTGATCTACTTGCTATGAAATGTCAGCGTTTTGTATCTATATTGGCTGAATTTGTCCACAAACCCTGACAAAATGTGTTACAAGTATGTCCACTTCACTTTTAAATCTATTTTCTTCTTCAAATTTGTTCATGATGTGCCTGTCTAAAGGGCAACTCTGCGTTTTTCAATGTGGTAATGCATCAAATACTCCCACACTGAGTCATATGGGTTTTATGTCACTGATGATGGCAGAAACTCTGGGTGATAAAGATGATGCAACCTCTCTTGAGCAATCCTTGTTAAGATGAACACCGTCATGTCTTGTTTATTCTTTTCTTTAACACACCTTTCTCTCTGTTTGCTCCCTCTTCTTTCCTCACCACCACTCCTGAGCAGCTCAGGGATGTGATGAATTCACAGATCTAGATCTCAGTCACGCCATCATTGGAACCAGCCTCAAAGTTCGGTTGTTGCTGTACACCAGGGAGAATACCACCTGTGGTACACTCATGTCCCACACCAACCTGTCCGCCCACCCCGAGTTCAACTTGTCCAGACCCACCACCTTTGTCATTCATGGGTACCGGCCCACCGGATCGCCCCCAAATTGGCTGCACAACATCACAGAGCTGCTGCTGGCCAGGAAAGACATTAATCTCATCGTGGTGGACTGGAACAGCGGAGCTGCTAATGTGAATTATTTTAAGGCGGTGGAGAACACGCATAAAGCAGCCGACAACCTCACTGCCTTCATTAAAAAGATGCAGGTACTCTCTCTCTGTGAACACTCTCTGTGAACATCTCTGCTGTGTTGTGTGTAAATAGACTAATGACTGGTCTGTCCAGGAACACGGTGCCTCTCTGAGCTCCATCCACATGGTCGGAGTCAGTCTCGGGGCTCATATATCAGGCTTTGTAGGTGCTAACCTGAATGGGTCAATAGGAAGAATTACAGGTAAGCGTGTGCTCATGCTGGTACAAATTCAGTTCATTTTCACTGACGGACATTTGAATTAGAATTCATAGCCCAGTTTTTTTAGCTTTCCCACCCTTTGGACAGTTTTTGCCCAAGGAGGCTGAAGTTTGGCATTGGTGTCAAGTGTGAAGGTGTGTTTGTGTTCATGCCAATTCGTTAAAAAGAAGTGTGTGGGAGTGGCCTTTAGCTTCTAAATGGATTCACATACTGTGGCCGAACCCATGAACCATTTGTTGTACACTTTTGTAGGAGCCATTATTGAAGAGTTCCTTTATCATTAATGATGTACACCCCACCCCTATACTTTAGCCACTCCTCCTTTCATAACGCATTAATCGTTTCTCATAGGCTCTTGTGGGAGGTATCACTGATTGTCGCAAAGAGTTTCTATTTTAGTTGTGCAAGTTAGAGCTGTCCCTGTACTTGAGCTACACCCCTTTCATAGCTCCTGAACTGTTTGACACTTGGGGGGGGAGTGGGGGGGGTGGGGGGGGGCTTCACCTCAGCAGAGTTTGTCATTGATGATGATTAGCCTATACTTATTCGCAGCCCCTTAGATAACCCATTAACTGTTTGTTTTAAAGGGATGGTTCACCCAGATATGAAAATTCAGTTGTTATCTACTCACCCTCATGCTGATTGACATTTAGTTTAGTTTTTTAGTCCACAAAACGCTGCTGAATTTACACTGGAAAACAGTGCAGCAGAAACTCCCAAACAATGTAAATGAATGGTGACAAGTTTTCAAACAGGACATCTGTGGAGAATTGTGTATTCTTTGAATTATATGCTGACACCTACATCAGTAAAAGGAGAGGTGGGAGTCATTGCTTTGAAAGTCACAAGTAAGTCCCAAGTCCCAGGTCCTAAACTTTGAGTTTAGACTCCCAAACAAAGTCATAATGTCACAGAAAGTTTCCAGCCTCCAGTTGCTTCTGCAGCTTAACTGGATGCTGTTTGATTTGTTCAAACAAAGTGGATTTGGGGAATTAAGTATCAACTTGCTGAGAATGAGTAGCGTTAACTTGACCTGATTCAGGGAATGAAGGGGAATTAACTGATTCATGGCACACTTTATAAACATCATACTTTTTAATGTTTGGGCTTGGGAGAAGGTATCATGTATTTTCAAGTCAAAAGGCTCAAGTCCAAGTGAAGTCACAGGTCACTAGAGTTGCAAGTTTCTTTAAATTTTATTTTGTCGAGTCTAAAGTCATTATATTTCTGACTTTAGTCTGACTTGGAACCAAGTCATGTGACTCGAGCCCACACCTCTGGAAATACCCCCACAGTTGAATTAGTCATACAATCTTTGAGCTCCTCTGCATCAGGTAATAAACAATAATTTTTGGCACGGAGCTGGGATACTTATCAAAGACCTTTCATAATAACTGTGACACTTGGATGAACTTTCATTCCTATATTGCTAACATTACAAGTAACTATTAACACAGAGTGGCAAATTCCCTGCTGATTAAGTGTTTGGCAGATGGAGTACATGAAGGATTTTAGTGGTTGAGCTACAGAGTTGCTGCAGCATATCACATTTTTGCCTGTCTAGCAGGAGTGAAAAATGTCTGCACAGTTTCTGTGACTCCACCTGAAATCGCTGTGGAGGGACTGTAAAGTGAAAGCAGAAATCCACCACACTGTCAGTGAGGTGCTGAATCTCAGATATCCAGGCCAGCTGCACTAATGTTTGCAAAACGCTTGTTCAACAGTAATTAAGATGCAGTGCAGAGCAGCAGTGATCATTAGTAAAAGGCTAAATCTTTACAAGGTGAACATTTCAGTCTGCAAGGCTGCTATTTGTTCCAGTTAATGTTGGGTTTGTGAATAAACTTCAACTAAGAACCACTGATGTGATGTCTGCAGCTCTGGATCCTGCTGGGCCTCAGTTCACCGGCACTCCTCCAGAGGACCGACTGGACTTCAGAGACGCCCAGTTTGTGGACGTTCTGCACACAGACATAGACGGTCAGTTCAACTGTAATAACTGTGTTATACATTCATTTAGTTGCTTATAATTGTTTTAAATTTGATATATAGTTTCTATATGTAAAATAAATATTTAAATTGTCATGTGCTGGCTGTGTTCACAGCTCTGGGCTTCAGAGAACCTCTGGGTCACGTTGATTTCTATGCTAATGGAGGACAGACCAGCCTGGCTGCCCAAAGACCATCTTCTCTGGTAACAACTTTAAAACTATGGAAAAAATTAAAAACACAAAAACCAGTATCAATTTGATTAGTGTTAATGTTTGTGGGAAAATGTTTTGTTTTTCTAATCACAAGTGGTGATTTGTGTTATAGGAAATGGAACAATATTTTATGGTAACGGTACCCTCTTTGTCAAACCCCTTTTCAGGAGGATCCTATTTTAAATGTGACCACCAGAGGTCAGTGTTTCTCTACCTTGAATCTGTGAATCAGACGTGCACCAGTAAAGCCTTCCCCTGCTCGTCCTATGAAGACTTTATGGATGGGAAATGCCTGAGCTGTGACCAGTTTGGCGCTGCAGGATGTCCTGTCTTTGGTTGGTACTATAATGATTTGTTAGTAATAAAGAAAACACGTTGTTTCTGTTTTTTTCTTTTCAGAATTAAGTCTTAAACTGACAGACATTTTTGAAAATCCATTTTCATGTGCAGGGTAGATGGGTTTTATTTTTAAAAAGAAAATACTTTCAATGGAGGACCTCAGTGTGGTTCTGTGGCGATATTATTTACTTCTTGAGAATTTTCAGTGTGTTGTTCTTGTAGACCTGACATAGCTGTTTCACTTCAATCCAGGTTATGATGTCCCTCAATGGAGAGACGTCCTGGTGAGACTTGGCCAAACAAAAATGTACTTCAACACAAATTCAGTGTCTCCCTTCTGCAGTAAGTAACAGAACACTAATAATCAATCAGAATCAGAATTTCTAGTCTGTTTTTGATTTTATTGCAGGGTGCATTACTACAAAACAAGGTGCAGACATTAACTGAGTGACAGCAGATATTACACAATGGAGCTGTACTTCTAGACACAACAACAAGAAGAAAGACAAGCAAAAAAGAAAACAAACAAACAAAACAACAGAACACCTACTAAAAACGCTGTGATGACAACAACAACAAAGGGAGAAAAAAAAAGAACTTTAATCTAACTGGACAGAAATACACAGCAGGACCACTTAATCTGAGTGGGGCAATGTAATAATTTCACTTTCACTTTGTGCACTTTTCACTTTCACTTCTAGAACTTAAATTGGTTAAAGTGTTAAATGTTTAAGGCTTATGTTAAAACAGGCCGGGGATTTACAGAAAAAAATAAAAATAAAAATGCACTTTATGTAAATACATGAAACACTAAAAACACGATCTTCCAAAGTTCCAGTCTTTTTAGTGCAAATGAACAGAGAATGATTACATCAATCAGCTGTTCCATTGCTCATCTTGTTCTTAATGTTCACATATTTCACCTGTTTATTGTTTAAAGACAGACTTGAAAAATTGGGAACCTGTTATTGAAGATGTATTTTTAAAGGAAGAGCTCAGTTTAGTCCATATTACACCCATCACTCTTGTACTACAGGTTTCATTTTCAGTGTCATCCATCTTCCCATCACAATAGAAATGCAGCTGCAGCTCACCATCAGTTCAGTGAAAACCAAAATCATCTGGAATTCTCTTGTTTTAAAAGCATCCAGACGAGGTGCTTTCTGTATTCTGAGCATCAATCGGTTGCAGTTGATACATTCTGTGCTTGTGTAGTGAATTCCTCAAATAATCAGTGGTGGGGGGGGGGTAGTGAACTCATTCAAATAGTAGTTAAACTACATTTTGCAGCAGCTTGGTGGTAGTTTAACTACATTCATATATTTATTGTCATCAAAGTATTTAATTACTTTTTGAACATTTTTTGTGTAGATAATTACTGAAACTACAACCAATTTTGTGCAATTTTTATTTTATCATTTACCACCATTTACCAAGGCTGACGTTTCTTGCATTTTCCTATAGTGAATAGTAAATTTAATTGAGTGGCTTTTTTTGCAACTGTTTTGTATTATATTTTGATTTAACTTCCTATCACATGTACTTATCAGTTTGATCTTTTTTTTAACAAAGTAGTTTCAGTAGTTTTAGTTAACAAACTAGTCTTCTACTTACAGAAACTTTAATATAGTTGAACTTTCCTTTCCTGTTAAGTAATCACGTGCAAAGTTCTGCTTCCAGAGTAGTTTCACTCAACACTTTTTCAGATTGCTGCATCATGCCAGATTTGGGTTAACTGCTGAGTGTGTTTTAACTGAATGCAGATTATTATTATTTGAAATGTTGCATCTTCTTGAACAGTATGAAAAAAAAGGAAGGCTGACAGTCACCATGACAGCCACCTGTAGTTACATGTGAATGAATATCCTCTTTCAGTGACAAACTACAGGGTGGATGTGATGATATGGAATACGGATGGTGGCTGGGGATACATTACTGTTAAACTTCACGGTAATGGTAAAGAAGCAGTGGCAACAATAAACCAGTAAGTTGTCACTTTATTTATTTATGATAAGTTCTGTAGCAAATATTCCAGCAGGACTTCTGTACTGCTTTCTCTCAGTAATGCGTGTTGTTTTTTACATCAGTAAAGCTACGCAATTCAAGAGGTATACAGAGACCAACTTGTTCGCCCAGTTTGACAAAGACATCCAGTCAGTGAAAAGGGTGTCACTCATATTCTCCAATGGGGACGTATTGAAGCCCAATTATAAGCTGCGTGTTCTCCGACTCCGTCTCACACATCTGGAACACAAGGAGAGGTATGCGACAGACACTGATTTTTAAAATTTTTAAAAAACACATCATTTTTGCTGTTTTCACTTTCCCTTGCTTCTCCCAGATTTACAGTAATACCGACTTTGTCCCCCACAGGACTCTCTGTCGATACGACATCCTTCTGGAGAAGAACAAAGAGGTCACCTTCAGGCCCCTCCCCTGTGGAGAGACCAACTTCTGAGACAAAATCAGAATTTAAAAAATCCAAAAGATTTGCTGCTCACACTGGAAGAGATGCAGCTTCAGTCCCTTCAGGAGTGAACAGGAAAACAAAAAGGACTGCAAACCTGGCAGCAATGTGATCATTTGTGATCTGGAAATGAAATGTGACATACTATATTGTGCATATGTGTATTTTTAAGAGAACATATACAAATGTTTAGCCCAAAAGGGAATTTATTTGCGTTTCATTTGTTGGGGAAATTAGTTTTTTATTCACACATTTGGAAATTAATTAATCTCAGATGACTTATGATAACAAGCTATCACAGTAATGGACTTGATGACTGCAACAACAAAACTAAGGCTGGTTTTAAAAGAATAGTGGACTTTTTTGTCTTCTGGTCTCGGTTTGTCTTTGATAATCACGTTGGTACTGTCAATTTTGGCTGAGGTCACAATTTATTAAAACAATACAACAAAAAAGATAGAAGAACATATTCCAGACCAAAATTATTGTAGAATCACTTGTTTATCAGTAAGACTGAAAAAGTATTAACAATTATTGCTTGATACCCGACTCTTTCCATAAAAATAACTGGATCGCACTGTTTTCACGGTGTTCCAGGAGATGCTTCCTCAATCAAATGTGGATTTTTTTTTAAATATAATTATATTTATTAGTGTATATGAATTCATCCTTATTGTAAATAAAATTTTATGTCTCTTGTTAATATTTTTGAGAGTATTTTTTTTTTAAATCATTGTGTTTTTACAGCACTCTTTCACATATTTTTCAAATATACAAGCACAAACTATAGAAAAACAGAAAAAGTACAAAGCAAAATATAACATTCAAACAGACAAAAACAAGCAAACAATATGAAATAAACAAAAAAAGAAGAAAACACAGGTAAGGAGATAATGTGAATAGACCGGAATAAAGACTACTTAAAATCTGAAGTCAATAAAGGTCGACATCTTTAATGCATTCACACTGCTACACATCAGCAACTGATGAATTAACTCACAGCTCAGTCAATCCATTTTTTGTATGAAGACAAGGCAAACTATTGCATTTCTAAAAACAATATGCATCTAAAATATGATAGAAGCTTCATGTTTGTGCCTCCACATCCATTATTATAAACAAATTACACTTCAACTCAGCTCACATAGCTGCAGGTTAACTGCAGGTTCTCATTTCTCCTCCTGTCTGCCTGTTTTGCTGTTGAATGTTGGATAAATAAAAAACGACTGAAAACCAATCAACAGTGATGATGTCCAACATTCATTACAAATCTCGGCCCCACTCCTTCAGGAGACAGAAAACTAATTGTTGTCTTCATGGAAACCTCAAGAGAAAAAAAGAAGACATTCCTCCACCACTTGACGCTAAACATGTCAGAGTGTGTCCACAGAAATAAATGAAACAGACTGATTGTATAACAGGACCATGCACTAGTCAACAGATGCTCCTCTCTGAGTGACATCGGCTTGAGGAACAGTTGCTTTGCAGGCTCAAGTCTGCTCCACTGTGCCTCCTCACCTTTGCACTTTGAGCAATGACTCGGTCCTCTCGGCCAGCCCGTTCAGGAATTCAACAAAAAAAAAGTAAATAAAATGACCGCCTAAGAGGATTTTTTTTTTTCTTCTAATAACAGGATTATTTTCATCAAGAAGAAGCATGGAGGATTTTTTTAAACACTGAAAAAATATCATTCATCAGATGTGTGTACAACAGGACCTTCAAATCCAGATCTCTTGTATTTGTGGATGGTGAAATTCTCTACTCCGCTCATCACTTAGACATGTGCTTCTTCATACGCTGAATCTCCATCTGAAACAAAACAAAATAAAATAAAGCCATGAGAGCAGCTGGAAAATATTAAAGGGACAGTTCACTCAATCTAAAATACAGATTTTTCCTTTAGTCTTAGTGCTATTTGTCACATCTAGTTCGTGTATCCATTTAGTTTGTTCCAACATGGAGGAAGAAGTACCTCTAAAGAAAATAGTTACCACATGAAACTGCTCACAACAGGGTCTGTGAATTATCTTGAGTAACCTGGTCGTGTTTCTGGAAAGAAACACTGCTGTTGAGTTTCAAAGTATTTTTTGGTGCTTTGAGCACCACAACCATAGAGACATCGAGTTCCATTATATTTGAGAGAAGACACTCATCTCTGCGGCCGATATCTCCAAAACTCTGCGACTCACACCAAAACAATCTAGATGGATAAATAACATTACAGGTAAGAGGAAAACATGTATTTTTGATTTGGTGGTCAACTGTCCCTTTAAGTCTTATATTTTCACCTTACAGTTATTCTGCCCAGTTTAAAAACTGTTATCTGTTCTCATTTTAAATATTGTAATATTACATTTTTCAATAAAGTAGTAACATTTCTTCATGGCATACCTGTAAAGTCAAGCGAATCCTTTTCTCCTCATCAAGCTCATTCATCAGCAGTTTAATTTCTTTGCTGGAACACAAGATAATTGTCAAATTAATGCAGCAAAAAAAAAAAACCCTCCTCTCCTGGATCTGAACAGAGACCACATAAACAAATATTAATTCATTCAAGTCAACAACAAGAGACATTAGCAACTATAAATCTAGAAAATGAAATATAAATATTGGATATCTGTTTCCAAAACAAATAATGTCAGAGCAGAAAATCTGGCTGTTCCGTATGCAACACTACAGAGAATGAGTAGATTCAGAATACTACATTTCCAAAAGATACCATAAATATAACATATATAATGAAATAAACTTAATGTCAAGAGTACAAAATCTGGCAACGCCATCTCCAATGCAGTGGATGAGTAGCTGCAGGATGCATACTTTTAATAAAATACATAAATACCACAAAGTACGAAGCACACGAATATCCTGATATTAAGGTACATATCAAAAACTGTTAGCCATACTTGTGCTGAGTCTTCATCTGATCAAACTGGTCCCTCAGGTCTCTCAGCTCTGTCTGCAGTTGTACCAGGTTCGGTGGACCTGTGTGTTTGGCTGGACTTCTGCTGGGCTGGGGGTCGGAGTTAAGACCTGGGGGCAGCGTCGGGTGGAGCACGGCAGAGAGAGCCTTTGGTAACAGAGAGGAGAAGGGCTGCGTGTGCACACTTTTGGATCTGCTCCCTGTGAAGAAAAGCTCATGATTACTTGGAACACAACAAAACACACAACAAAAATCTGAATTTTAAGGGTTTCTTTTACACTTACAGGCACGGCAGACCCATTTTGACTTGTTTCCTGAGAGTTTTCTTTAAGTGTTGAAGAATCCAGCTCTTCACTCTGGTTTTCTTTTCTTTCCTCCTCCATCATGAGCGTTACCTGTAAGTCAAGTCTAGTTTGAGACATCTGATCAGTATAATACATTCAAAGGGTAGGCTACTTCACCCATTTTAAGTATGAACAAAAATTGCCCCAGCTTTCTCTTAAGAAAACTGTCAGCATGGACTTTCAAATTTTAAGAAAATTCAGAAAATATTGCTCAGATTTATCACAAGGCAAGTACCTTTTAATCTTTCAAGTAAGGAGTTTAAGTAGATATTCTTCGCTGCAGTACGTGGCTGTGTGTGTATGAGGCAGCTTAGAAAAGTTAAATTTATCCCAAGGACAGATGGGACACACACCACACACTCCTTTTCTAACAGTGAGCCAAGTAATAGTTGTATATCTAATTCTAGAAAACTATTATTAAAAGTGTATACTTCCCAGAGTCTGAAGCTCTGACTGTAACCTCTCATCTGCAGCATGAGCTACCTGCTCATTCAGCTTCTCCGCCATTGACACAATTGAATCAAACTCCTCAGTGTCTTTAAGAGAAATGGAGAATAAACGTTACTGTAATCACCTTACAGAACCTAGGCCATTTTCTTTACAGTAATTAGCCTTTGACATCTTTGTGATTCCAACACCTGCCTTAACATTCAGCCTTTTTAACATGCAGCATTCAGGCATGGTAGTATTTCAAATTATGTTGCAACAGATGTGACAACAGTAGTTGCGAGGCTTACCAGGAATGAGGGCTGAGCTATAGCTGCCCATCGCGACAGAGAGGAATAGTAGAGTAGAAGAGGAGGTGCAGAGAGTGAAAGACAGAAAAACCTGCAGAATCTTTAAGTCTACATCTACAAATGACAGATTGGAGCAAGTCAGTAGAACAGAAATCACAGAAACAGGCTCAGAGCAGTCTTACATCATGCTACACCTATAAAAAAAAATGGAAAAATAGTTTAACTATTACCTGTGCTCTTCATAATATAACAGCAACTTCAGTTTGTACATTAAACTGAGATAATGCTTTATCAAAGTGGGGGAGACTTAACTCAGGGGGTGTTACAGTAGAGACAGCTGTCTTTCGTGCCACAGCAGTGAACAAACGTGCAACACATGCTGCAACCAATGCACACAAAGGATCACAGTGACAGATCATACCACCATTAGTAAACATTGTAAACCAATTACCAGATTATTGTCAGTTACTGTCAAAGATCTGCTGCACACACTCACCTTGTTTGGCCAGCGTCACCGCTGAGATACAGCAGCATCTGTGTGGTAACACGAAACCATCCATTGTAACCCAGTGAGGTCTGCAGAGTATGTTGTGATGAGGAGGAGTGATACTGTCAGGGCTAAGTTTAGCTCAGGACAGAGTGGAGCTCCACTCTGCTCCCAAATACCACTGGGGCAGAGCGAAGGGCGTCACAGACTGAAGGGCGAGAGCTGTGTTTAAAGGGACGAACTGGAGTGCAGTTACACAAGGAAGAAAGCAGAAAGGGTGATGACTTTCATTTATTGTGAAACCTCAGGAACTGTTGTCAAAAATACCTACATAAATCTGCTCACAACAAGGTCTGTGAATTATCTTGAGGCCTACCTTGCCTATTGCAGCTTAATAACATTTTTCAAAGCAAAATTGCAAGGAATTTAGGGATTTCACCATCCATAATTAACAATATCATTACAAGATTCAGAGAATCTGGAGAAATCACCGCACATGAGAAGAAAGGCCAAAAAACATCACTGAGGAGGCACTGCATTAAAACTGTCATGATTGAATAATGGATCTTACTACATGGGATCTACCATACAAACCAAAAAATGTATATTTACAACATCAAGAAAGAATGAAAGAAAGAATCTGTGAAGGCTGCACTGATGCTGAAAGGTACATACAGCTTTTTGAATAACATATGCTGCCAATCCAGATGTCTTTTCTTAAGATATCCCTACTTATTTCAGCAACACCATACCAAGCCATTCTACACATTTTGCTGTGTTACAATAGCGTGACTTCTTTGTTAAAGAGTTCTGGCACTAGACTGGCCTGCCTGCAGTCCAGACCTGTCTCCTACTGCAAATGTGTGGTGCATTATGTAGCACAAAATACAACAGAGACCCTGGACTGTTTAGCACCTGAATTCATATAACAAGCAAGAATGGGGAGGAGTATCACTTTCAAAACTTCAACAGTTAGTGTTCACAGTTCCAACATGCTGACTAACTATTGCTAAAAAAAAAAAAGAAGAGGTGATGTAACAGTGGTAAACATGACCCTGCCCCAACTTTTTTAAAAACATGTTACAGGCATAAAAAAAAAATCTTACCATCTTCAAATGTACATAGGTTGAAAAGTATTTGTAAATCATTACATTGTTTTTCATTTACATTTTACACATCATCCAAACTTTTTGGAGTTGGTTGTATTAGTAAAACTGACAAATTACTTTGATATAAAATTTAGGGATATAAACACTGGTTCAAAGGGAAAATAAGGTTAAGAAAACTTTAATCTGAGAACCCACTGGCTATCGTCATTCATGTGCAGATATCTGTTTCTAGAGATTAAAAACGCTTGGATTATAGGTTTATGATTGTCATTCTGTCTTCTGTCCAAGTGTACAAGACAAACAATGACACATCTCAAACAGTTAGTTAAATGTGATTTTATTTCAAGTTGCAAATGACAAACTGAACATGTGATTATACAAGTTTTACAAGTAGTAGCTAAGTGTCTTTCGACAGGCAGCGGTTTCTAATCAAAACACCCATGATTAATCAAATATCTCATGTGATAAGTCTTTACAAACAATAAAGGTGAGATATTAAACTAAACATGTCTTGAACTTCACAAAATCCGATTGCTGCTGGTCAACAAAGAAAATGCTAAAACTATTTCCATAAAATGAAGACTGCCAAGACCACGAGCAGCAAATCCCAAAATATTATACACTGGAAAAAGCAGGACAGTATCATGTACTGGCATCTATTACAAATATTCTAAAAACAAAAGTACTGCAGCACTTCAAAGATGCGACTGAGACACTCATACCGGAGAACAAATGTAAGCAACAACACTTCTACAATGTACAGGCAGGTTGGGGTTGCAGTGAGCGAAGGAGGATTTGTGCAGTCCACCCAGCAGAGATCTTCACATTTTGCAGTATCATGTCTGCAGAATGTGGAACCTGTGCTGAGACAAAAAAAAAAAAAATCAAGTTTGTTTACAGTGAATAAATGACAAATGGAGCTACACAGCTGACTCATACCTAGTACCAAATACACCTAGAGGAAACTGCTCGTGGTAAAATGAAATTGCCATGCTGCCCCACAACAGCCACACCATCTTGATAACTCACCAGAGATCATCACCAGCGCTGTTGGTTGGGTCCTCGGTTGTATGGTGGACGCTGACGCATCACTCTCATGGTGCGGTATTTGGACACGATACTGTAACTTTTTCTGAACACTGGCCTCTGATTTGGGAAGGGACGTGGCACTATGCTCTCCTTATTTGACACAAGAAAATCAAATGTTAGTTATTGAGAAGGCAGAATCAATGCGCCATTTAACAGTTCCCACTTCCCAGGCAAAGCAAGTGATCTTTAATGATGCATACCATGAGTGGTCTTCTAACATTTCCAGACATTTCAGGGCCTGGCTTCCTTGGACCACCGGGGAATTTTGGTCTCTGTAAAACACAACAATGAGGGCTGAGTACATACAGTACGCAAATATCCTTATTTATTCCTTAAACATCTAAAGCAATAACAAGCAGATGTAAATGCGTATTCACACCATTTTGCTCACAAAACAGAAATAGTTACCACCAGCGTTACAGATTACACTGATGATGACACTGATCATTTGATAAGAAAAGTGAAGAGATGACGCTCAATATCTGTGATGTTAGTTCATTTGATCTTTAGTGTTAGAGCTTTAGATCTTCCCCTTATTTTAAAGAAAGTGCTTAGAGGCTTGGTTCCTTAAGTTTTAAGTTTCCAGGTCTGTAAAACACCCCCACACTGACCCAAACAACTCTAGCCGACATCCATAGACAAACTGTAAAGGAACGCTAATGTTTAATACATGCCAGTTGTAATATTAGCTACTTGTCAAGCTAGCTTGGTTTAGCCAAGTTAGCCTTAGTTTTGTCAAGTAAGCATCAGTTAACGGTTTTGGTAATGCACTAAATAACAATACTCACTTTGATGTCTGCCCACAGTCATGACTGTTTGGTGAAGCTGGGGCTCAGTATAACTGCCCTTCTCGCAGATTTCAGTCTGTAAAACTATATACAGTTGTCAAGCAACCTCACGTCAGGTTGTGATTAGCCTACGGCATTACGCTTAAAAACTCACTCCTACTACTCTGTGCTGCACCTTCGCTGCCGCACGGAGCACGCACTTTCAGTTTAGAATTGTGTCATCCCTCAGCCACAAGTACGGTAACACACTTCAAAGATGGGAGTGGTGAACAAGTAATGTAATCAGTATATGCTTGAGCAATTAATAACAGTAACACCTACTACCACCCCAAACCTACATGCCAGCCAACATACTTTAGTTGTCATTCACATGAAAGAGTCCTACTGTAATTGCACGGCTCTATTTTTGAGGCCAATAAGTGAGAGAGTGTTGATCTTCGTGTTCACTCACCTGCATGGGTCCGGGTCCAGGTCCTGGTCTCCTGAAAGGCCTCCCAGGTCTGTGGTTGTCGTGCATCATATCAAATTGCCTGCAAAAAATAAAAAAATAAGCATCAGAAACAGGGCAAACTCTGCACAAAGATTGGAAAACACTGCACTTCCAAATGAATTAGAACCTTGTTTCAAACACTGAAGAAAAAAAAAAAAAAAGATTCTAGGAAATGTACCTGAACACCCTCTTATCCAAATAGCCCCGTTTCCTGTCATCAGGTGATGATCTGGAATCGTTTGTCTTTGAGAGTCGGGAGTTTGGTGAGGAATCTGCATCTGAACAGCGTTACACAAAAAAAAAAAGAAGAGAACCCTGTACATGAAGCTTTAAAAATGTATAAATGAAAACTTTTAACCTACAGAACAATAACGAAATATTAAGTGATTCAAGACAACAAAACAATTGAACAACAGACACTGACCTCTGGGACTGCTCTTAGAATATATGAGATGCCAAAAAGAAGTGGCTTACCAGTTTTTGGTTTTGGGCTGCGAGATTTCGAACGCGAGACGTCCTTAGAGGAGGAGCTGGGCCCAGCTGACCAGTGGGACAAAACAACAAGGTCACGTTTCTCTATGGGAGAAGATCTGGAGAGAGAACAGTGGAGGCATTGTTAATCAGCATTCCTATCCTAGCATCATGTTAGGCTTATGTCAGTCTATGAACATCTTGACTGTGGCCTGCATAAATTAACATGTCATTCATGTTATTACAGCGTTTAAAGGAAACAGATTGCAAGTAAAACAATTAAAAATCACCCTGTCAAGTCTTAGAAGCAATGCACTTTAAACCAGTAATGAACTGTGCCGATTTGTAGGCAGACAAATTATCATTAAACCACGCATCACATATGGGTACTTACAAAAACCATGGAATGTCCATGCTTCTTTAATCCTATTTTTGTACCCTGAATCAATCTGAGCTCTCTTCGTTTACTCAGTGATTGTTAGAGCAGGCAAATCTTGGAGAGAACGTTAAGATATCGGTCTAGATCTCATCATCAAGTCTTCTATCATCCCTCTCTCAGAGGTGCAGGAGGACAATGCCTGTTTTCTCAGTCCTGCTGAACTTCAGAGTCCTTAGGATCCAAAGAGTTTCACAAGACGGACATCTGAGAGTAGTTGGAGGCCTGAGTTTTGGAGACACTTGTAGTTCTTAAGTGGATGGTTGAACATGTCCAGGCTTGTGATAAGGTGAGCCTTATAGCTTCTTCTCCAGACAGTGCAGTGGTTTTAAGAGATGATCCAGTGTTTTGTCTGCCCATAGGAAAGTCCAAGTTACAAGGCAATTTAGACTTTGCAGTGCCCACAAGTATGACTTCTACTCCTTCTTCCATCTTCTATCTCCTACTCTTCTTAAAATTTGAGGCATTGGGCACAATTTAAGAAAACGCAGGACTTCATGAAGATGATCGCCTGATTGGTTATGCAGTGCTCTCTTTTCCTCTTTGTGTAGTAGTTTAAGGCTACAGTAGAAAAAGGTGCGGTGTCTTCGCAGTTTGACATGCAGGTTGACTTTTGGTGCCATGGACTTTGGTTGTATCAGACTTGTAAAGCAGCTACTGAATATTCTGATTTCCCTCAGGTTGATGATGCACATCTACATTTAGGTCACATGCCAGATAAGACACAGGAATTGACCACTGTACATGCTGATCTGAGGGTCCAGCCCAAGGGCATCCACAATGATAACATGATGGTATGATAGACTACAAAGACCAAACTGATTTTGCTTCTGTCCCCACGTAGTATCAAATTTTATTTCTGGCCACTGATAGGATCTGTCTTGTTCTCATCCGTTTTAATTCCATTCTCTTGGGTCTGTCTTGGTCCATCATTTGAGTTTTGTCCCTTGGCATGGAGTCTTCTTTTGTGCTCTCTGCCACTTTATACTTTATTTTTCTTGCCATTTAAAATGTTGTACTTGACTGCAGTCATAGTTGATATGATGAAAATAGAGGTGGCCATATAGTAGCTCACAGGTTTGACTCCTGCAAAAGTTGACATCAACATCCCTGGAGTATTTCTTCAAAATGGTTCAAGAGAATTCTCATGCTTTGACATGGTTTATGTTAAATCGGTGCCTGAATGAGTCCTTGAAGTCTGCATGTATGCAGAAAAGCAGAAAACTCTTGTGTTTAGATGCACTGTATGAAATGAAAGCAGTAGTAGCTTGGCTCCTCTTCATCCTGCTGAATAGGATTGATGCAGCAAACTCCACAAGATTTCACAGTTGTATATGCTTCTGACGAGTCCATCCTTCTGGCATAAATTCATTTTCTTTGCACACTACAACAATATGACTTCCAAAATCCTCTTCTGTGTAACACAAATTGGGCATTACGTCGGATCTATAATGCATGTAGGTACGCAGCTGATGAAAGCATCAAGATTAAAATTCCTGGTTATGGCAACTTACTTGCTGTATTAGTAACTGTTTGCTGAATTCTTTGTCTTGGGATTTTGACTTTGAAAAATTAGAGAAGTTAAAAAGTTATTTGACCACTTCCAAACTCTATAAGACATTTCATTATAGGTAGTCTGATGCGCATAAACAATGGTGTCAAAAATAGTGCTAATCTATCAGTGAAAATGAAAGTGGATGCACCTTGTTATCTAACTCTGATGGGGGTTGATAAAGTCCTTGAGCAAAGAAATTCCTCTTCATTGATTTATGGCTTTTGGTGTCGGCCGTCGGCAACAATCACAGTCATCCACCTTGACAATGTGATTATATTCAAAGTAAAACAAACTGCATTCACAGCGCAGACTTGTGTTTTTTTGAGTCCAAAATTTTTACATACTGAAACATGTCACTTGTAACTGCTGACTCATGTTTAGTTATGGCCATTAACAGTCACGTTCAATGTTGGACATTGATGCATTTCTTTTCCCATGGTCCATGTATGGCTGACACGTTGCCAAATATTTTAAAGGGGCAGCATGGCAAGTTCAGTTTAGATCATGTTAGGTGCAGTCCTCTTCATGCCCTCATTTTCCTTACACAGATATGTTGTTTTACATTAAATGTTGTAACTTCCACTTCAATTTGTTTTGTTTTTTTTCTTATTGAGGGGTCTTCACAACATGCTGAAGAGTACTTCTTTCAAACTTATGACACTCAATGCTGACAAACTGAGGAATCCTTCAACAGCACAGATCAAATATTTTTTCCACACTCCTTATCAAGGGCATAAAACATATTTGTCAGGTTTTAAAATGGGTTGGCTTTATTGACATGATGTATAACTTTGCCCTTTCTCTTCAGCCCAGTTGAGAGGAAGATATTTTGAAACATAGGCAGCACGCAGACAGGGAGAGGGAGGCATTTGAAAAGTTTTGCAGCTTTTCATCAACTGAATCAGTGTTGCACATTTATCTCATCACGACATCTCCATTTTCCACAGCTGGCACCCCCTTCACATAGAGACATTCTTTCTTGACCTCCTAATCATCATCAAGCCCCTGCGAACAGTGCTAGAAGGAAAATACCGTACCTGTGTGTGTTCAAGGACCGGCGAGACTCCACCTGTTCTTTTCCTGTGTCAGAGTTTCTTGAAGACTTGGCACTGCTTTCTTCTCTTGATGGGGACTGTGGTGGTTTTGGCCTCCTTGGTTCCAGCTTTTTCAGGGGAGCCATATTTGACTGGAAACGTTTCTTCCTGATTGCAAGAACAGAGCTAATATTTCCCCGTGAGGCAGGGTCGCCCAGACGAGGGCTGGGTTTCACAAAGGGTGGTATTCTGAGCCTCATGAGAGACTCTGCTCTGATTTGTCTGCTCTTAACCAGGTAACTTTTATCTCTAAGAGACAATGGTTTACCACCAAAGGGCCTGGGGATACTGAGCAGCTGGGGTCTCTCTCTCCTTGGTTGTTTTGGATTGCCATTCTCCATTGTAGGGTCTGAGGAGGGCATGCTGATGTCCGATATCCTCCTCTTGCGGGGTCCTGCCAATTGCCTCTCCTGAGGGCTCCTTTGGTAGGAGGATGATGGTGATGGTCCTCCTTTCCATGAAGGGGATCTGAAAGGGGGCAGGTGTGGGCCGTCTTGTGCCCTCTCTCTACTGTGGGATCTGCTGCCCTGCCTCTCCACCGGGCCACGCTGCCGCCTGGAGTCTTGCTCAGATGACCACCTGCATATCCATCAAACAATAGAGAAATCATAACAATGAGTGATCCATTGGCATGTTAAGTGGGAGGCGGAACTTTTAACTTTTATCTTAATGCATCCCCTTCATAATGCCATGACAGAATGAAACAAGTAGAAGTAAAGCAATTACAGATGTAACACTCCTCTCAATGGCAGGTGAAACCACATGTACATCAGACCCCCATTAATCCCCTCTAATAACTATGAGCTGGGGCAGAGTAGAGGTAATCATTACGACCCCTGTGACTGGGAGGACAGGGCCAGCTTCAGGCCTCCTTTAATAATAATTTTACCCAGCTGGGATTGCTGCTTCACTCCTGTACCTCTCTGGCATTGAGCCTCTCCCATGCATCTCTCTGGGGCTCCTCTGTGACCCAGAGGGCCTGTGCTCTCCATTGTGCGGATGAGAGAACTCTCCAGGCTCGTTCCAGCGCTTCATGCCATGACCTGCATGCTCATAGGGCCTTTCTCTGGGGCTGTAATTCCCACGAGGGTCTCGCCCCGCTGTTCCTGATGCTGAAAACCTGGCTGCCTTTTATGGCCTCTGAAAGACCCCTGGTGAGGTGGTGTGGGGCCAGGTCTCCTATCGGCAGGGTGGCTGCGAAAATGTCTTGGGGAGGGGGATCTGTGACCTGAAGGGTGGCCGTGGAAAGGTGGGCCCCTGTGATTCGGGGATCCCTGTGCAGGGCTGCGACAGGATGACTGATGCTGGATGTGGGGGGAGCGGTTTGGCCTAGATGGAGAAGGCCTCCTCTGGCTGTGGTGTGGTTCCATTTTGTGGGGGTGTGATTGAAAGGAATCCTGATTCTGGGACCTCCAGTTATTGAAACGTGGCTCCCTTTGCTCTCCCATCAGGGGGACTCTTCTGGCAACCGGGGGCCGTCCTCTTCCTCTGGATTCTCTCCAGTTAAAGGGGACCTTTGCTGGGTAGTCCTGGACATCTCTGCGATTTTTGGAGTTGGGGTTGTAATTCCTGTCATGCGGACCCATGCCATGACCATCTCCGTGAGGTCTGCTAAGAGACAAGAAAAACAAAAGTTGGCAGATTACAGTACATAATGCCACTTCAAAAATACCATTAGTTTGCAAAAACAAAAGCCAACAGGTGAACTGAAATCATCCTTAGTAGCCATAATAAAAGATTTAACATTCATGAACATAATACCAAACTATCTGTGTGCAACTTGACATCATCAAAATACATTACCTGGGCTTTAAGCGGGGTGGTCCAAAATGTGGTCGGACCATATTTGGAAGCAAGAGAATAACCTATGGACAAAGATAAATAAATAATCAGTTTTGACAATTCCCTACAACTGACTACACACAACACCACCCTACAATCTTTGGCCTGCCCTGACTCCATAGTTGAAACAAGCACCTAACAGTCCGAAGGAGGGATAAAGTAATCAACTATGCTTTGAAAACTCACAGTACATACTGTCAATCATCAACCAAAGTTAGCAACACAGGCTCAGCATGCAACATGAGTTTAAGCTTCAACAAAAACACTGACACTGCAAAGGATCTGATGCCATTTCAAATCACTGTGGATTTAAATATGAAACTTTGTGAAATTCTTTCAGTGTATCTATCTATCTATCTTTTTCACATTTCCTGCACATCTGAACAAGACCACAATAACAGTGATAACTGTGATAACTTTGGTCACGTTAATTGTGATATGAAATTTTTAAACCATACAGTTTCAGTTGCTTATACTAAACTTCAATTCCTTTCTATCCAACTCACATTTTAGACATGCTGGGTAGTAAGTTAGCTAAGCGTTAACAATAATTACAGCATTTTAAAGCTTAGTCAGAAGTCTCAAAATCTATAGTGTACTTTGGAAAAGGTCAACATTTACATTAAGTTAAAGGTGCATATTTCTTTAACCCACAACCATGTGTAAACTATTAATCACAGATAAACATTCATCAGCCTTACCCTAATCAGTGCTGTGATAGATTAAACTGAAACTCCACAACACACAGCTGCCTTTTTTCCTTTATTGTTATAGCAGCACCCACTCAAACAGGGAGTGTTGCTGTACCCAATATTGTGCAATACTTAGGCCTACACCAAAACTGCTACTTTAGCATAAAATGCAGATAGTAGTCATTACAACAGAACATGCTGATTGTCTTCTCCTAATATAATCTACTGACAGTACAGTATATAAAAGCATGGAAGTAACTCCAGTTGGCCTACGGTCCACCACAGAGAAACAGGGTATCTGCAATGTATCAGCAAGTTAAATGTAAGGCTTTTTAAAACCACCGCTTACTTAAATTTAAAGGCAGTTTTGCAATAAAAAAAAATCACATCAATTGTGAAAATAAAGTCACACGCTTCTGAATGTGCACATATTATCAATTCAAAATTGTAAGTAAGACAATATGACAATCAATAACTGACTGAGTTAAAAAACATTTGTCCACGTTTATTAACAAAAACCTTCAAGACAGTAACGAGCTGACAGAGGCATTTAATTCAACTCTTGCAGTCGGAATCAATTTATATCGTTTCGACCAACATTTAGCATTACTATTCGAGACCTTCTCAAAAGAATATATAACCATTCAAAACTTTTTAGGATTTTTTATTAGTAAAAGTGAATTTAAGACACTAAGACTTTAGGACTCACGCAACTTCGTCGTGTTTTCCGGATGCATATGGGAACAGAGAACTGTCCCAAATTGCTAAAATTGAATTAAAACTGTCCTAACTTTATTAGTTAACTCTCGACGCGGATCTATAATCTAATCAGACACAAGATCACCACTGTGAGAAAATGTACGACCTCGTGATATAAGCGCTTGTTACTCATATTTTATTGAACAGATGACAAATCGACATTATAACAACTAAGAATACAGGACAGTCTCTTTGCTCGTTTAGGTTGGACATGTCTCTGGAATCGGGGACGGACCTGGACAGACCGTGCTTCCATTTTAGGTATCAACGACCGACAGCTGGCTGAGAAAATAACCCGTCTCAGTCATCATTATGGTCTGTTTACGGAGAAATTAAAGCCTACAGAGGGGTGGTGGGCACCGCAGAGACATTAACGTCAGTGATGTATCACAATGTTCAAGTCTACTTAGATTAAGCGACACAACCCTGGAAATGCAGGTCGAGCTAACGGCAACAACCTTATCTTACTGCTGAGTTAGCTAAGGCCAGTTAGCTAGCGTTAGCCTGGGTATTTTGCTAGTTTACAATGCCGCTGGACGCGGTTATCACAAAATGACAATCGAAAAAACAAGACAAATTAATACACGAAATAAAACACGAGACGATACCTTTAAGTACGAATAAACGTAACTTAGTCTTTTAGCTACCGTTAACTACTTACCAAAGACCAGCCGTCGATTAAATGAAAGCTATGTGCGACACAGTTGCTCGTCTCTCTTCTTGTCGTACGGTCGTGTCTACAAGGAAACCGTCGCTTTGCAAAACTCTCGCGAGATTTGCACTCGTTTCTTCAGGGTGCAAACACTGCGCAAAATATTTGTTTTTTTTTATATTTTGACAACACCGTGGTTAAGATCTGCAATTGTTTAGGGACAGAAAATACTTGGTTTTATCGGGGGAAGATCATGGTTTGGGTTAAAATGATCACTCTCGCGAGATCCTTCGCGGGTCTGGAGTTCTCTTTTAGGCACGACCGTTGCAGCGCCCTCGCCTTTCCTGCCTTTGACAGCCAAACTGAAGTGCCACCTACTGTCCCGGAGTGTGAACTACATGTCAATCCAGACTACTGGCTGGCCACTGCAAAGTATTGTCTTTTCTATTCACATAAAATGTTTTTTTTATCATGGACACACTTTAAAATATTTAGAATAATTTGATCAAAATGTAATAACATCGTACCAAATGGATCGTGTTAACATATCAGATTTTCAGTGAGGGTTTTCTGTGTCATTTCTCAGTAACTTTGATTTCACTGAATATTCCGGTCTTTGGAGTTATTCCCTCTGGAATAACAATCCTGTTCAAACAAGTCAGTTTTATTGATTCTCCATGCTGGACACAGTTGACACACCAATTGGAAAAATGTGATCCATACACTCCTCCAAAAGTACGTGTGTTGCTTCCTTGTACTACCTTTTATTGGAATACATTTATTTCTAATATTTACTAGGGAAAAAACCCTAATGTTCAATGTCTGTTATAACAGTTTTTGTTTTATTTAACTTCATTTTCAATTTTGAGGATGTAGAGAGATTGTTTCTGATATTTTCCTCCATTGGTAGACTGAATTTTATAAAACACTTCTTCTCTATGTAACCCAATATGATTTAAGTTTAAGTTTAAGTTTAAGTCATACTTTATTAATCCCCAAGGGGAAATTACAGTTTTTTCACTCTGTTGTCATTTTTTCTCTACATACACACAGGCCCGAAATACACACGCACATGCACAAACAGGACCTATAGACATGCATCAGGGAGAGGTGTCAGAGCGAGGGGGCTGCACACACATACTATAGTCTGGTGCGCTCCGAGCAGTTAGGGGTTCGGTGCCTTGCTCAAGGGCACCTCGGCAGTGCCCAGGAGGTGAACTGGCACCTCTCCAGCTACCAGTCCACGCTCCGTACTTTTGGTCCGTGGTGGGACTTGAACCGGCGACCCTTCCCAAGCCAAGTCCTTACAGACTGAGCTACTGCACAGCTGCATTAATAACACACACATTCATATACAAAGAAAAACGCAGAATGTCCAGTTTTACATTTTATTGTTTCAGATAACATTGTTATGACCATGCTAACCATGCACAATCTCTACAGTAATTACATAACTTAAAGAGTTAAGCTGGCTGTGTTGGAACATGGCTATAAGCAGAATTGAACACCATTTGAAGTGATTCTATATATCAGTCCTCTTTTCAAAAAAAAAGCAGCATTTTAGTTTATGTGGAACAGCAGTGTTGCAAAATATACAGCAAATCCTAACTTTTGAAATACTGTATGTAACATACATATATGGCTACTTCACTTAAGACAATTAACGCCTCTTCCAGGCTATAAATTGTCTGAGGAACACTAACTGTCCCCTTATAAGTGACATAATTTAATGTTGGCATAATTGTTTGCAGCATGACGGAGATGATGCGTCTCAAACCAAGGTTCAAGTATTACAGGTCACACACAGCAATCCCAGTGGCCAAACAGAAAGGATAAACATACACAGCCAGAAGATGACACTAAAATCCAGTCCCTCATAAGGCATCTCTACCGAAATAACATTGAGACATTACACAGAAAATGAAAGATTGCAGTTATTAGTGATTTTATGAATTGCTCAAGACGTTAAAGGAGCCCACTGGATAATTCCCACACAGGACCACACAGTACAGCATGATGGAAGGATAAGAACTGTAACAGCAAACAGCATCTTTATAGCTACAGGGCACACTTACAAGTTGATTGTTAAAGGGACAGTTCACCCAAAATCAAAAATAGATATTTTCACTCTTAACTGCAGTGTCATTTATCTGTCTGGATAGCTTTGTTGTGAGTTGCAGTGTTTTTCATATCAGCCATAGAGATGTCTGCCTTCTCTGCAATATAATCAAACTCGATGGCACTCGGCTTGCGGTGTTCAAAGCACCCAAAAAAAGAACAATTTGTAAAACTCAATAGCAATGTGTCTTTTCAGAAATCATAACCCTCAAGCTAATCCACAGACCTTGTGAGTGACTTCATGTAGGAACTATTTCCTTTCTATTGAATGACACCTGCAAACCATATCATTGTGCTAGCTAGTTCAGTGCTAAAGTTACAGCTCAGCTGAGGAGGACGCCATTAATGTTTACATCCTGTACTGTCATGGCCATGAATCTCTCCTCCATGAGTAGAAGCCAAACAGCAAAGTGCTACACATTTCAGCGACATTTAAAATACAATTAGGAATGTGATTAATGGCTTTAAATCACTCTATACACAATATCTTTTCAGACAAAGTTTAACCTTATTGATTAAGAACTTTTTCTTGTTTTTAACTGTTTTCTGACGGTAATGTTACTTCTAGACCAGTCAACTAATCTAAATTAAATTTCGGTTTGTTAGGAACATTAGTCGCCAGGAATGGTGATATGGTTAATGGTTGTAGTCCAGTCGAAAGAAAATAATTCCTACATGAAACTGCTCACAACAAAGTCTGTGGATTATCTTGAGTAATCAGGTCATGATTTCTGGAAGGAGACATTGCTGATGACTTTTTTACATGTAATTTTTGGCACTTTGAGTACCACAAGTCAAGCGCCATCTGGTTCCATTATATTCCAGAGACAGAAGACATCTTTACAGTTGTTATCTCAAAAACTAGTCAGCTCACACCATAACAAAAAAGGATGGATAAATAGCACTACATGTAGGAGGAAAAATATGTATTTTTGATTTTGGGGTGTACTATCCCACTAAGCAAACACTCCTGCCCCAGTGCATTTCAGTCGTACACATCAACAGCCAAAAATCTATTAACTGGAATCTATGTAAGTTATTGTATGTCTAATAGATTAATGCATCCATTAGTGCTGTGCCTCAGAAAACCGTTTACATAGCAAGGCACACCTACAGAAAACTTTTTAAATGACAAGAAGTTGCTCAGCTGTCAGTATTTTCATCACAAATGTGCACCTTGTCAGTGAAATAAGCTTTTATGAATGCAATTACTGTATATTTGCAGTTCACTCTAGTTTGCAACAAACGTGTAGTAATGTACCTTCGTTTGTGCTGCTGATGCTATGATGTTTTTAAATGTGCAATTATAACATTCAAGTTTACAGCTTTGGAATCATCCTTCTCACTCACGTGCAGTTAGAAAGTCCCAGTTAGAGATTTAAAAAAAAAAAAGAATAAAGGGAATCATCTCATTGCCATGAAATCCTAACATGGGTTAGGAAGAGTGTAGGACTGCAGTGGTCCTGAGAGTGCTGCTGGATTTTAGTTTGCCAGATAAATCCATTAATAAATTCCAGCCAAATCAATCATCAATACATGCATGTATAACATTACCTAGAAAGGACAAGTATTACAAATTAGTCTATCCTGAAATTGAAATAGTCATGCCTTCCCCAGCAACACACTGAATTAGATTTAAAGGCTTAAGAGGGCATGTGGAAAGGCAGAGGTACAAACGCAGTCATCAATGCTCTGAGCAGGCTTTGTTACTCCAGTACTGGGACTGAACTGGGACCCAGCAGTGAGGAATCTGTGCAGGGAAAATGAGTCTTACCATACATTAGCAATACTGTGTTTTCTAATTTTTTTTAGAATATTCAAAACCCTGATATTTGTCTTTTTTGTCATTATTTCACAGACACACCTTTTCTACCTGACCCTCTTTCACATGTGCTCACACTCACTCGTACTCACACACACACACACACTTAGAACAAGTAGATTAAACAAAATCCTTGAAGCATCATTTCAATGGTCAGTTACTATGTGACTGGAATATAGCAGATGTTTGGTTTATATTGCAAGTCATAGTTTACAGTTTTTTAAGTCAATCTCTATGGCTCTATTCCCATAAATGTAGTGACACAGGGGCACACACTCAAAATGTGACACCTAGTGTGTGTGTGTGTGTGTCAATGTGTGTGTGTGTGACAGACAGAGGGAAGAGAGAGAGAAGGCAAGCGAGAGAGGAAGAGAAAGAGATTAATGGACTACTTAATGCTGAGTTTATTTGAGGATGGAGGTGACATCCCAATGAGTTTTGAGTCTGACATGGGACTAACAACACCCTCAATGAGGTTCTTGTTGCAGTCACCGATGTTGCCTTCAGAGGACAGTTTGGGGTATGTGACGCTGCCTGTCAGGTCCATCAGATCTTCGAGAGCTCGGGTGTTGCTCACACTGCTGTGCTGGATTTCGTTGACTGGTGAGAACTCTGGGATTGAAATCAGTTCCTCCTTTGAAGCTGGGCTGAAATGACAATGATAAAAAAAACATTCGACCCTGTCTAAATCTTGCCTCTTTTTGCTCTGTGCTCCAGTTGAGCAACTTTGGAACCAGGTGGAATCTTCCTCCTTTTCTGTTTCCTGAACTAAGATATGTTATGTCCTCAGCTTGTCTATGTTAAGAAGAAAACCAAATTTTGTAGATAGTTAGAGGATGTTGCTGGGGGAACTGTAAAAGAAAAGTGGGGACTAAGCAGCGGGTGTCAGTAATTCAAATTATTAATATAAAATAAGATTTATAATGTGTAATTATTATCTAAAATGTAATTATTATTACCTCGACTGGGCTTAAACCTGGAGGGGATCATGTGATTGCTTGCATGTGTGTGTTTGTGTTCGTGACCAGCAGCTAATCTCTTATACTACTGGGTTGATCAGTCTAATATTTTTGTGCACATTCACGATTGTGTGCTGAAGGACCTCTGTGATTCCTAATTTTTGAAAAGCCTTGATGAAGCTTTGAGGAAAAGTCTTTAAACTCAAACACAAAGGACTAGTTGGTCTCAAAAATGGACTGATTAAAGTTTGGTGGTGAAATGTGAAAGATCAGTGTGACCTAATGTCCATTCCCTTCTTGTGAACAGGATAGGGACCCTTTTTGGTATAAACATCCTCTTGGACTCAAGAATTAAGTGCTTAGACTTTAGTGGTTAAAGGTCAAAGGTCACTGTGACCTCACAAAACGTGCTTTTAGCCACAAGCATTCAGACGCTAATTATGACAAAATGTCACAAAAATGTCTGATGGGATACTAGCAGTGCTGGAGAGTAACTACTTATTTGAAACTAGCTACATGTTATTAAATTACAGAATAAATGTAATCATAATATGTTACAGCTACTGAGGAAAAATATGTGATTAAATTAAAGTTACTAATCCAAATTTAGGTGATTACAAAGGGGGAACATCCGAATATTCTTTTCAGGTTCACTTGACTGAGTGCATTCTTCTCGCTGAATTTTTAAAGGTAAATAAATATATTCATAGGTTTTTTTGCACATTTTAATTAATCGATTTTTTGATTAATTATTTCTTATTACTATTTATTTTCTAAAGTATTATTAGTGGGGTTTTAAAGACATCTTACAAAAGGGGTCCATGAGCTAACATGGAAAAGTTTGGAAACCCCTGATCCATCAGATGTAACTAACGATTGATGTGGATTAGCTGGCTAATTAGTGAGCTAGTTAGTGTTGTGCTAGCATTAGCTAATGTAGATGAGCCTAGCACAGGAAGGAGGTTTTCTTTGTAGGCTACCAAGCTTGTTCAACTGTTGGAGTACAGAGTGAAAAGGGGCGGGACTTAGGAGGGATCAATCGATATTGTGCAATATGGTACTCTTAAATAAGTTACCGAATGACTCACCTGACCTCCATGGGCTGCACCTCGTCACCAGAGCCTGAACCCTTCACATCCAGCGGCTCCAGCTTGATGACAGGCGGCGATAGGTGTCCCACCGGAAGGGGTGTCACAGAAGGTCTAATAACCTCCATCTGGGGCCCTCCTTTAGCTTTCCCCTTGCTGTTGACACACACAGGCTCTGCTGCTGGCTTACCTCAGCTGTTAGATGGCTGCTCATCAAGGCACTTTCCTTACTCTTCACTGCTCCATTCATCACAACACCACCACCCTCCCTTTGGTTGGCTTTGGCATCTGCTGCTGGCTTTGACGGCTCTTTATTTATTTGGTCTGTGGCTGTAACATTTGCCCTGTGCTGCTTGTTTACATTCATTTCCCACCTGTCTTTCCTGTTGCTTGAGGACAGCAGCTTTGCCCTCTTTGTTAGGTTGGCTGCTGGGCTCCCCACTGGCTTGTTTGGTGTCCGGTTTCTTGTCAGGAACACTGTGTGTTGGTGTCACTGGATGACTCTTGGTTTTAACTGGCAAACTCTTCTGATTGTCCATCTGTGCTGCTCCAGCTGCTTCTTTCTTCACCGGGCTACTTTCCTTCGTGTTGACCTGGACTGTGACCTGCTCTTTAACCTGAAACTCAACCTTTTTGGTTGCTTGCTCGTTCACCTGAGCGTTAGTTTGAACAGTCTTTTCTTCACCTGTGAAGGATATAAAAAAAACACCACAGTGGGCTTCGCTTTATTTGAACTGTCCAGCTAACATCAACTGAATTTCATTTGAGTTGACTTGAATCTGTTCCTGTTGGCAACAGTCAATGTCATATATCACCAGTGTTAGTGGACAAGTTGATTCTAAAATGTTGCCTACTTAGACATGGTGCTAGACACATCTATGTTGGAAAGAAAACCATATTTTGAAAATGGTTAAAATATGTTGCTGGGAGACCAGTAAAAGACACATACAGTATATAGGGTCATATCTTAAGTGACCTAATGTTAGCAAAACACTAAGTAACTAGCTAGCTAATCTACATCAGTTGTTAGCTAGCTAGTTAGCTAACTAAAGCTCCCCAGCAATGTTAACCATCTTCAAAATTTGGTTTTCTTTTCACCTAGATGAGCCTAGCACATAGAATATCTAAGTACAGGAAACAAGCTGGGACTAATCTGACAAAGTTCCCCCAAGACGCCAACCTTAGGCAACTTAATTTTATTGGAGCACAGAGCAAAAAGGGGCAGGGTTAGGAAATTATAAAACCAGACTGAGTTGAGAATTAACCAGTAGTGGAAGTAGTATTGGGTCTTTTACTTGTAAAAGTACTGAATTCTAAAAGTACTGATAAAAAGTCCTGCATTCAAAATCGTACTTGTATGTAAAGAGTACAAAAGTATCAACATGCAGAATGCTCCATTTCAGAATCATTTTATATTATTGGGTTATAACCACAGGGAAGTAACAAAGTATAAATACTGCATTACTGTACTTAAGTAGAGTTTTCAGGTGTGTGCACTTGAGTGTTTATTTTTCTGAAGTCTTTACTTTTACTCCCTATATTTTTACACAAATATCTGTACTTTAATTTAGTTTTAATGCATTTGAGGGGAATCATCAATTTTTTTTTCATCACTGTGCACCGCCTCTCCAACATCAAGCATGATTTCAACCTGAATCAATGAGACAATAACACATAGAGAAGATGATTCTGTGGCACATCCACTAGTGATTATCATGTATGACAGACTTGAGTAAACTAAAAGTACTGTACCTCAAAATTGTACTGAAATAGTCCTACAGTGCTTGAGCAAATGTACTTAGTTACTTTCTACCACTGGAATTAACACTGGACAGTCCAAATAAAGTGTTAGCTCACACTGCGCAGAGCTGAATAAATCTTCCAAGGGCATTTTCAAGAGCAGCTAATTTTACAGTCAGCTCCCTTGGCACTGCCCTACAGTAAAAGGTGCCCTCTCAGCACCAAGAGGAAGGTCCTTGGCTGCTGCTCCATATTCCAGAAATTATTGTATAACCACCATCCCCCCAACAAAATGGTTTGAATGTATGGCCCAAAGCTCAAGCAACACAATAAATAATTTTGCATGGTGAACTTAAGCTGGTGTGGACAAAGATCTTAGGTGTTCATTCTTCTGAACAGTCAGAGCCAAAGCATCAGAATCATTACAAGACAAAAACAAGAAAATATTGGCATCTGTCCCTGACTGAAATATCACAGAAACCAACTTATAAAAATGTAGATTGCTGCTGCGCATGCTCAAAATAAACTAATAGATGAATCAAATAATAAACCACACAGCATGCCCTGTTTGCATTTTTACAGCTGCAAGGCATACAGAGAGGGGAAGAATAAGCAGGGACAGCAGGCAAACTGAAGTATTTGCAGGGTGACTGAATAACAAACTAACCTGGCGGTGAGACGGCCTTCGTCTCCACCTGCTCCTCCTTCTGATTCAATGCAGAACAGAGATGATCGAGTCAACGTTTAGGGGTAATCAGGACACAAACCAAAGTATCACCAACAATGAAATTTAATTAAGATAATTACAACAGAGAGTTTTTCAATAAATTAAAGTTTAAAAAAATCTTCACACAATCAGCAGGTGCTTAAAGGCAGCAGGATTACTGTATGAGAACAGAGGGTGTCTCTTACAGTACCTTCAAGTCAGCTTCACCCTTCCTTGTTCTCTTCATGATCTCCTCGATCCTCTGCAAAATACATATGAATAATTCATTACAGCGTGAACTCTCCAGGATTCAGAGTTTAAAATACTTTAAGTGCAACATGCAATAAGCATGAATGGGTGTTCTTTTCTCTTTAAAATAACCTTTTTTCTTAGTTGCCTCTCCTCCTCTTCTTGTTGCGTCAGCAGTTCTCTGTCTTGCCGCTGACGCTCTGCGTCTTCTTGAGCCTGGACTTTAGCTTTTTCTCTCTGTCAAAATCAAGAAGAAACTTATTTGTGGCCGAAAACTGGTGACAGAATTTTACAGCAACATTACAGCATTTGGTAAAAAACAACTGCCTTAAGGCCTGAATATACTCCCAAATGGACAAATATATGGACCCGTAGAGCCAACATTAGTGTCTTCTGTGCCTGTGAGTGTGCGAGGGTCTGGTGGAGTCCATGATGAAAACTTTGTCATCAGCGAGTGTACATGTAGATTCTACATGCCCCCAATGTGTTGTGATGCTACAGGACTGACATTTTATCAGGAATCCTGCAGGACATGGGATTCCCGTGGGATTCCCACAGGATGGAGGTCAATTTTATCGCGGGATTGAGACACGCAGGGAGAAAAGTCAACAGGAGCTTGTGGGATTGGGAAACAAAATAACAATAAGTCACTTTTTTTATATATAAATATACACTTCCAATATTAATAAATAAATAAACTTGATTCTTTTATATATTTGGAATATAAAGCTGGTCATGGGATGGTAGTCATTCTTCCAGAACTGGGATAGGACAGGAATATTTAATACAGAAAATCCACTTGAACTTCACTCTACTGTTGCAAATGTGTGGGATGTATCCTCCAATTGCACTTCAGAAAGTAGTATAAACAGAACTACTACTACTACTGTCCACAGTTGTCCACAGCTGTCTCCACCCGTCCATGTACACTGTTGTTTGGAAGGATAATCCAGACTTAGTAGTTCTGCTCATACTGCTTGGAGGAGGCGTGCCACACATGTCAGACAGTATTCAGTTGCTTGTTGTAGCAAAGTGGCCTTGCTGACAAGTAAGTCTGCATGCTCACAACAGATTGGAGTTAGGCGGATGTCCACACAGAGCCTACACCCCCAGTGACAAAATTTACATCATGCAGACCCAAGCGGACCCTCACGTAGTCACAGAATCTAGAAAGTATACCTTTGGCTTTTTAGCACCTTATACTGATCTTTTACCTCTTTGTCTGTCTGGGTCTGTAGCTCCTTCTCCTGCTCCTCCTTCTTTCGTTTGCCTTCTTCCTGCTTCAGCCTGTGAGGATCTTCCTCATTTTTGCCCTTTTCCTTCACTGGTTGAGCCTTTGCCTCCTGCTGCCGCTGCTCCTGTGCAAGTTGCTTCTTCAGCTGCTCTTCCTTTAGTCTGATCGGCAGGTGCATACACTTATTGAACCTACTGAATGGTTTCAACCGACATACTATTTATTGCTGTCTTTAAATCACAATTTATTCAATGAACTCACCTTTCTTCTTCTTCTATTTCCCGTTTTTTGTCTTCTAGTTCTTTCTGAGCTCGAGCCTGACGCCGACGCTCTGCCAGCAACCTGGTAGCCTCCTCTGCATTTGTTGTGCCAGCTGCCGCCTTCACTGTGGACGTGCACGATGCTGATTCTGTCAAGCGCACAGAAAAACTAGTGTAAAATCATGTTCAAACTTATTAATATAAATTTACAAGTACTGTCGTTTGTATACAGTGCACCTTTTTTCTTGTCTCCATCCTGAGCGTTGCTCTGCATCTTCTTCTCGGAGGAGTCCACTTTTGGAGACATGTGGTCCTTTCTGTCAGGGGACTGATTTTTTTCAGAGGTGTCGTCTTTGAGATGCTTATCAAATGTTTCACCTTTAGATGATCTGGATTTAGTGATGTCATTGTTGGCCACATTCTTCTCAGCCTGTGAAGCTGGATTTGTGATGTTGTTGTCCGTAGTTTTTCTCACTGCAGTCTCATCTTTGGATTGTTTCTCCACCTTCTTGTCTTCTGCTTTCCTGTCATCAGTTGACAGGTTTTGACGATGTCTTGTAGGAGAGTAATGGTACCGATGTGCGTTGCTTGGAGAAATGCTGCGCATGTTAGATGCCAGCCTGCACACAGATAGACAGAGAGACATTTAGCTTAAAATTAGAATTAAAGCTCCCATAAGTCAAAATTGATGTTTGAGTGTTTTTATCACATATGTATTGTGCTATACAATGACCAACATGTCGTTTTGTAGGTATTCTGGGATATTTTTAATGATATTTTAGAGTTGGTCTTTTTGTGGAAAATAATTTAAAACTGTTGGTGACTCATCCTGCACTCTGGGTGTAGTCTAAATTTGCATCCACCGACATGCCATCTTGCTTATAATGCAACAGAGTATGGAAGTAAAATATATATATTTCTGCTCACCGGAGCAGACTGGAGTGTTTATGGGGAACGGACCTCACTGTACAAATCATTACAGAGCTTTCCTGATGGACAGATAGCTTTAGCTTACTTGTAACCATCACTGTTAGCTGACATTAGTGGCTAACAGAACTGGGCCCAGCAGCCCCCCAGTGAAAATGATTAGTCACTGGGACAAACACAGCCTCTGAGACTGACAGAGAAAATAGTGCCAGGGTAGTTTACGGAGTTTCATGAAGGAAAGATAGTTGCTGTTACTTATTGCTAAAGTCACCATGCTAATCACTAACTTCCATTAGCATAGTTAGCCTGTCTGATGAAGTGCTGGAAGCCAGACCCAGCAAGAAAATCATCTTAGTGCTATAGCCTATTCCCTGTCATCAAACTAGCCTTCATTGGTCTCGGAGGCTGCTTTGGTCCCCGTCTGGCCATATTCATTGTGACCTTTCATCCCCTCTTAGTGTTGCATCCATGGATCGCTTTAGCTGCATGGCGGGGGCCATGACACACAGCACTATTGGCGACTGTAAACGACAATCAATGCCTGTCACAAGTTCCTCCCTGTCTGCCTGTTTTACAGGAAGCATGTAAGCATTAAGCACCCTGCTGGCCGTGTCATGGCAACTTTAAATGTTTCATGACAGGAAAGGAATTTAAAAGAAGAGCTATGCAAACAAGGTAATGATCCCATCTGACTCTGAATTGAGCACCAAACAAATAATCATACTTGGAGGTAGGAGGGGAAGCCAAGTGCTTGGTGAAACTAGCAGGGGATTCAGATCTTCTCACAGGGGATCCACAACCTGGGGATGCAGTTCTTCTCTCTCTGCGTAGACGCTCTTTCTGTAAGTTAGAGTGATTTAAGATGTAAGATCTCACAGCAAATATGCATTAATGTTTGATTGGTACAGATGTTACGTGAATATGTGTGAGATCTAACCTTGGGGGTATTGGGAGTGGACTGAGAACCTCCTTGAAGTCCAGCTCTGTCTGCAGGGTTCAGCGAGCTGCAGAAAGGTGACCTGTGAGGGCTGCAGGGCGCTGCATGATGACAAATATGATGCTTATCAGATCAGATGGTGAATATGAAGTGACAGAGGGATATTAATACAGTAACCAGGGGGTGACTTGACTGAACAGTGTTTGCTGCACCCCGCTGAAGCTTACAGACTCACTAACTTGCAGCCAAAGTCAGTTGGATGATGCTGCAGAACAAGTTATCATAAGGATCCGTTGTATTTTGAGCCACAATCTTAAAGGAACAGTTCAATTTTCAATTTTAATAATCAAAATCAAAGCTAGAATCATCAGTTCTACAAGGATTTTTTTTTCTCTCCATGTTAGCGTACTTGGGGTGTCAGGCGCATGTTCAAAGAAAAAACTCTTCAAAGATGGCACAGCATAGCTTACTGGCCATTACATCTAACTTGAAACCATATAGATTTCTTTTTTTAAATATTATTTGAAAATGTAAATAACAGTTGTGAGTGCATAAGACCAATGATCGATTGATCTTTATGAATCAAGACTCAATAGCCTAACAATGGCATAGCCATCAGAGCTGAAAAAAATTTTAAATTGGAAAACTCAACTCGAATTGTGACCCTAAAATTGAAAGTCAAATCATATCGCGGATTTGACACCCCTAATGTAGAAACTATTTTCTGTCTACTGAATTACCACCACCAATCACATCACCGTGCAGAAGGAAGTGTGCATCTGTCCACGGTCAAGAGGTATGTGTTTGTGACAGTGAGGATGTAAACATTAATGACAGCTGTAACCTCTTGTCCATAGTAGATGCACGCTTCAGTGCAGAAAGTAGTTCCTACATTTAACTCCTCACAACAAGGTCTGTGGATTATCTTGAGTAACTGGATGATGATTTCTGGAAAGAGACACTGCTGTTGAGTTTTTTCAAATATATTTTTTGGTGCTTTGAGCACCACAAGCTGAGTGACATCTAGTTCCATCATTACATTATTTTAGAGAAGGCAGATAAATAGCACCACAGGTAAGAAAAAGAAAATGTGTATTTTTTATTTTGGGATGGACTTCCCCATAAATTTCTGGTATGAATGTACTATGGATACAGACATCCATGTTTCAATGAGTATACGTTTCTCTTAAAAATCTAGAAAGCATTTCTCAGTATCACATGTTATGTTTTTACTTTTTGCAACAATAAGTTAAGCTGATGATGAACTTTGTCCTGTCAGATCTTCTGTCCAATTGATTTTTCTAAAATTGACAAACAAAAGTGGAAGGACACATTCTTGCTCTGATTCTGCCAAAAAGAGGCCATTGATTTTCCCAGAATTAGATTAGGCCTGACTGAGGGATATTGAACACATCTTTGTCTTTCAACTGCCAGTATGGCTGCTTCAGCCAACAGTCAGACAGAGGATGGCGTGTGGTAATGCCACATTTTTAGGCATGAATCCTGAGTCTGTATGCTGCAGTGTGATACAAGCACACACATGCCAGCATGGTGGCTGCGAACAATAATCCTGAACCCGATTCCCAACATTTGTGTCCTTGCCACACCCAAAACAATGAAAGCAAATGACAACACACACACACAGACCTTGTGCACACTCACAATCACAAAAGCAAAGGCCCTGAACATGGAACAACAACTACAACACTATAGACAGTTTTCTTACAACTTCTCGTCCGTCTGTCACCATCTGTAAAGAGTAATCTCTAAAGAGCGCAGCTCTCCCACTGGGATGCCTGTATCTGTGTCTATTTTAGTGCACATATTTCTATTCTAGGTCATGTGCAGTTAATCTCCAAAACCGTCTGCTCCAGCAGGGACCTGGAGTCAGCACCACTTAGCTGCTTTCATTTTGAAACCCTCATCTCATGTTATCAAAACACAAATAAAAGAAATGCATCTACAATCTGTGAAAATAATTCAGCTGGTGTTTGAGATCATTGAGATTTTCAAGTCAATCCGATCCAGTGTCCTTTAGCCTGTTTGTAATTACTGAGAGTTACTAATCTGGGGAAACTAATCCGGACGTTGACTTCTAGGGAAATCTGAAGGAGAGCTATACATACTGAAATTACGTGTTTACTCACACGTCACAGATGAACACAGGGCTGAAGGTGATGAATTAATGGAAGAAAACAAAAGACTCAGTCAATTTTTGAGAACAGCAACTAGTGATTCCTACTTACAGCTACTAAAAACAATTTAAAATGTTTAATAATGAACTATTACACTGTAAATAATTAATCATGTTCTCCTGCTGCCTTAAAAATATGAATTTACTGAACATTGGGTGAATAATTGATTGATTGCCTTGTGAGTTTTGAAAATGTAAAGGCAATTAAATCAAGTTAAGCAAACTTGAGAAAACATTCAAGTAACATAAAATATTAAGCTGAATCAACTAAGTGTATGGTGGTATGATTTATCTTAACATATATTAAAGACACAGCAAGATGACATCAGGTATGTCAAACTACAAAACAGAGGGGTCTGAATAGTTTTAAATCTCAAACAGCTGCATGCTGGAAAGTCTGCTGATATGCTGATCAAGTCTCTTTTGAAACCTACTTTTCTGAGTTGAGTGAATTCACAGCAGTACATTATTTCAAATCAAAAGGCTTTGGGTCAGGTCAGGTCAACTCACGTTTATAAGTTCTGAAGTGGTCTGAAAACAACAACAACAAAGAAAAAAACTAGAAATTTTTAAGTTGATTGAACTTCTATGATGTTTAAGTTTATCATTTTGTAGATTCTGTAATGAGAAATAGGAAGACCAGACATATTTTTTTTGTCATCCATATGTCGCAAGTTTCTAAACCAACATCCAAAATTGGTGAAGACCACATTTACTTTAAACATTAAAGCATTATTTTGGAGGCTATGGATAAACACTGTAAGGTGAAATATTCATATTTAAAGCTCAATCAAGAACTTATCTGAACCCTAGTTCCCTAAAAAAAAAAAAAACACTGCGAAGCCAATTTCTGTTGGAAAAAATAACTGCTACACGCCATTATGAAGTATCTCAACATAATAGGAAATGAGCCAAGATTTGTTCTAGTGAAGAGTGGGACTATATAAAACTCTAAATAGACTCTACCTGCCATAAGTGACACCACGGCACTGAAACAGAAAACTTTTACTGGTATTTTCAATAATTAGAAATAAAAAAACAACAACAAAAAAACCCCAGAAAATATCAATATATAAACTATATAAAAATAATATATAACTGTGCTGGGCCAATATCAATAATACATCTGTCTGGCTCTAATAAGTATAGTAGTACAGTAAATGTATTGATACTGTAAATCTAATTATTTTATTTATTTTATTTCTGTTTCTTCTATTTTGTCCAACTGTTTTTCTCTCTTTTTGAGATTATGGTGTAATGTCTTCTTATTGTCAAGTGTGTTATGTGTATTATTTGCCTATATTGCAGTGCATTTCTTATTGTCCTCTTTTTCCTGCACGGTGGAGAAAGATTCAAGTCCTTCCAGGACATTAGGAAGACTGAAATGTTTCATTTCATAATTCTGCCTGAAAATTGGGTTAGATCATGATAAGACCAGTGTTTATGGATAAATGTCTGGATATCTTTCAGGATACGCTGTTATGATAACATCTGCCTGTTAATTTGCACCCTGAAGCCTGTCTTCATGCTGTCTTTAACTCAAAGATAAAAGCCACTGCAGCAGAGCACAAACACAGCAAACATACCAAAGCCTAGAGTACATCGAGAAGTACATTTACATCTCATTTGCACAGTAAGGACAGCATTAAAACTTCAGCAACAGAGCAGCTTAACATGCACACATAACAGAAAGAAGACGTTTGCCTTTGGTTTCAATTGAAGTTTCAGCCCCGCCCAAAGGCAAACAAACACAGACATAGTAACTGTTGGATGAACAGGGGGGGGATACATTTGGGAGGGCAAGGGGGGGCTTAACTTTACCAGATTCGCTGACAGCAGGAAGGGGGGAGGCAATGCCATGGGAAAAGGCGGAGGCAGCAGAGTAAGGGAGTGGGGCATTCTCACTGTCACCTATAGGCAGCGGGCGGAGCAGAGCAGAGCAGAGGTGAGCAGTCAGAGCTTTATGAACAGTTTATCTCAGCAATTCCTCATCCACCTGTAGAGATCTGGATGGGAGTTAACACAGCAGCAGGGATGCAGTGTAACCTAAACTGTCCATTTTTTTAGTCTGAAGCCAGTTGGTGTGGGCTTTGAACACTTCCAGCTGTGGTGACAGAAATGTGCACAGATTTCAGTGTTATTTTCACATTTCCATTATTTCAGTCAACCACAGAAGTTTAACACCAGAGCAGCCACAACAGTCATTCTGACCATTTTCAAATGTGCAATAACGATGTTGAATTAAAAAACACAACACTGTGGGTACCTGACTTTTAGTAAAATACTCTCTGTACTGCAATGTAAAATGTTTTTCATATAAATGACACAAAAGGCAAAGAAAATTTGGTCATGTTTACCTATTTCAACCATACAACATATAAAAATTATTATATTGTTACTTTTTGGCATGGTTGGAGATGCATCTTGGCTGCTCAGCAACTAACTTTGTCTCTCTCTGTCAAAGATACTTAACATTAATCTGCCTACATCAAAGTACCGGGGATTTGTAACTCTTTTCTGTCTAAGCACATTTGTGTTAGAGCTCTCAAATTTTGACTCAAAATACCCTTAATTACTAGAAAAGAGCAATTTTTCCACCTTTTTTTTGTATATATACATTTTAGATCAGTTTGTTTTCAGCCTTTTCCCATAAACTATGATTGCTTTCTCTCATGGTTGTAGAGGGAAATTTGTTATGAATGTTAAACTGTAAATGGTATAAAATACATTTTAATAGTTTCTCATTCTAAATGATTCTAGATTAATATAAAATCTGAATGGTATCTCTGATGGTTATTACCCTACAGAAAAATACATATGTGATATGCCATCATTATGGTTTGCCATACGCAATATGTGTATTGATAAATACACAAATAAACTTTACAAAATTTACATTTTGTTTTTATTTATTTTTCAAAAGATACCCTAACAGAATAAATGCATTAATCTCTTCATTGTGTATCTATCATTGGAATTCAAATGATAGTTATGGAACTCTGGCACTTTTAGTGTTAAAAGGCGCAGTTTAATGCTGCACAGACACCAGTGCAGATGTGTAACTCCATCCTGCCTCTGTGGGAAACCAGGAACACATTTCTGCTCATGCGTACTTCAGCAGCCGGAAACGGAAATGAACAGGCCAAGAGAAAGGCTGTCTTGAACACACTCACTCACTCACACACACAAACCTATAGCATACATACGTTCACATACTGTATCATGGCATCTTAAAGAAATACAGCAAAATGCAATCTGCTTCTGCTTCCAATCATTCACATTTGTTCCATCCGTGCCTGTGTGCCCAAAACAATCTCTAGTCACAACTATGAGCTCAGTTCTTACCTGCTCCTGCGGGGCAGCCTCTGCTCCAGCGTTTGGTCCTCTGCTCCAGCTGAAGGCTTCGCTCTAGAGAGCGTTTCATCAGGGCCTCCAGCCGCTCCTGAACGCAACACAGCAGAGACATCCTTATTTTCAACACTGTCACCCTTCTGGTTTTACTTCTTTGTAGTTTTTACACACACAACTTAAAATTAGATACAGTAGGCAGAAGTGCGTCCTTAGGTTAGACAGATCTCTGTTATGATGCTTTTTCCTCAGCTGACAAATTACACTTCTGTGCCAATGGGCCAGTAGATTTTTTATTTTCTTTCATTGAGTTTTATATTTTGTGTGTTTATGTATATGCTTACATATATGGATGTATTATGTATGTATGCTTGTAACTTATGTAGGTTTCATTATTTACCTCTTGAAATTGCCCCTAACCTTTCTTATGTTTTAATTTTCTGACCTTGTTAAGTATTTTGCACTTATTGCTTGAAAAAAGCTCAATAAATAAAATTATTATTATCATTTTTGTAAGATCAGCTGACCCTCTCCTCCTCGAGCTGCTGCCTCCTCTTCTCCTCCACCGCAGCTCTGCGAAGCTCCTCTTTCTGCCTCTGCTCCTCTAGCCGCCTCCAGCGCTCCTCCACTGTACGTTCATACTGCAGTCGAGCTCTGCGCTCCTTCTCCCGGATCAGCTGCTCCCGGGCCGCTGAAAGAGACAAGACCAAATCTGATACAGGTTCCATGGATGGTTGCTACTCAGCTGGTCATATAGAAAGAAACTCGGATGTCTCAGACTTTTTCTAGTTTTACCATATGATCAATATATTTTAATCTCTCTTCAATAGTGTATTGTTTTCTTTGGGGTTTGGTAATATCTCACAAAATCTGCCATTATGAGTTGAACTTGTGTGTGTTACAGTGAATTTGATTGTCATGAAGATAGAAATCCTTGTCATCATGAGGCGACTGCAGGAGCTGCATGATTAACTGTGAGTGAGAGACCTACTTCTGTGGATTATTCTCTGTTACTGTCACATTGTCTGAAGTGACTTGGCTCATCACATCAAAAAACCCAGTGAACTCAGGATAAAACCTCTACTGGCTAGCCAAGCACTTCCATAACCAATTAAACCGTGGAGAGAGAAAAATGCCAGCAAAAAAAAAAAAAAGAAACAGAGAAACTGAACTGAAAAATAGTAATTTAAAGGCATTTCAGAGTTCACAAAGTCAGCCTCTTTGTGCCAAAAATACCCAGGACATCACCTACCCAGGCTTCTTTCCCTCTCCTCACGTCTCTCTTTGGCTAATCGCATCCTGTCGTCTGTCTTCATGTAACCCTCCACAACTGAAAGATAAATGAAAGAGTCAGAAAAGGCAGTGCAAATGCAGTAAAATAAAATCAAAGCGGAAAGGCCATTTAATAGAAACACTTACTTTGTTTACCTGCATGGTTGTTATTGGCTGCTAAGTGTGATGGGGATGCGTGTCCATTAATGTGCGGCTTCTTCTCTGATGGAGCTGGGATCATGATGACAGTAGGAAACAGAGAGCACACGCAGCTTAGTCTAAAGAGGAATGACATCAGCGCCTCAGCTCTGACCTGCAGAGCTGCTTTGTCACCAGCAGGGGGAAACATCTCCTCAGCTGTGTGTGTGTGGGGCTGCTCTGCTGTGCTAAATGCATTGTGTTGCAAAATGCCAAGTAGCCTCATCCATGCCAAGGGCAAACTGCAGCAGTATGCTGGAGAGGGGAAGAAACTGTCCTTGATGTGATAGTCACTGCTCATATGCTGAATGTCTCTTTTAGTTATTGTTGCTGAGCGGGTGTGTTGCTGCTGCGTCCACTAATAACAGAGCATTGGAACGGAGAGGCCTACAGAGGCGTATTATGCAGTCTATAATGTTTCTCTAGTAATTGGCATTAATCCACATCATTCTGTGAGTCATTTTCATCCATATGAAACCACTTGGAAGCAGAGTGTGAATTACAGTAGGTGCCAGAAGCCAGAGAGGATTACTCACTCGTTTTTCCTGTTCGTGCTGGAGAGCTGTGGCCGTTTGTCGGAGATTTCTTGTCAGGAAGTAGAGCGATGGATGGTGGTGCCATCTTTTCACCTGGTGCACAAAACAGATAAAAGAAGACACAGTGTTATCCTAAACAGTAAGCTCATATTTCCACCTCATTATCACAAATCACAACTTATATACATGCTTAACTCTTCGGTAACCATGGTAATTAGGGTTGAGTGTGATTTAGGAAAAAAGCCATTGCAGATGAACAGTAAATGTTTCGACCCAAATACCAAAATCTTAAATAAACTCTCTTAATTTTAGGATAACCATTACGCTATCTTACTAAACAGGTAACAGCAGTGTTCACCAAAGTAACTAATGGTAGTGTTAACCAACAGTAACTGACGGTAGTATAATCTAACTTGTTTAATCTGTATGGCTCCTCTTTTATTGCTTATAAATAGTAGATTACAGATACAGTGAGCCAAAAAATAACAGCTATAAAACTGTTAAGCTCAACGAGATGAGAAAAGTAGTGTTGGTTGGTTGTAAGATAAGATGAAGATAGGATTCCTAAAGTTAGGTAGGATTTGCTTCTGTAATACCAGATTGGGGAAAATCCTATCTTGGACCTTATCGTAACTTAGGACTTATCATAGGAAGTTCCTGTAATCACAATTCAAATTATAAATTATATGTAAATATTATGCATAAGGCTCTCAACCAAGCGGTTCATCAAAAGAAAAGTCTCTGCTTTCATGTTTTTATTGGGGGTGGGGGCAAATGCACATCTTTTTGCCCTGATGCGCTATGCCTATACCGTCAAAATACTATACAGTCACAGGATGTGTGTGTGTGTGTATTAGGGGTGTGCCATATCATATCATTCACAATAATACTGGTGGCATTTTTTATATTATAAAAAAGTTCATGTCATGATTATGACAATATTCTGACAGAATGACATCACACCGTTACGCACAGCACAACAAGCAAAAGTAACGTTACCTGCTCCATGATGGAAGAGTTAGTTCCAAAAAAATAGAGTAATTTCAGGTAGTGTGGAAGTGGTTTGGTTACAAAATGAACAACAAACCATAGTAATACATAAAAAGTGCAAGAAGACAGCCACAGAGGAGGCAATACAACAAACTTATTTCATCACCCCAAACAGAGGCATCCGTACAAGGAGAAACAAAAATCAGCTGCTACTTTTGTCATATTGTAAAAAATTATCGCAGAATACACTGAAATATTGCCATATTGCCCCTGCCTGCGTGTGGGTATGGATCCTCACAGATGACACATCACACATTAACTTGTAGTCTATACTACACTGTAACAAGCCTGTGATTAAGAGACAAATAGACTAAATTGCAGTATGTACTCAAAATGAGTTTTTGAGTTTATATACTAATGTGAAGCAGGTACAGTTAAACAAATGCCTTACATCAGTATTATAGTTGAAATAAACAAATAACTACTGAATAAATCTATTATGTAATATGGACAGTTGGTAACAATAACTACATGTAAGTCTGTGCACAGTGGGTGGATGTTTATCTTAGAACACGCCAATTAAAAAAAAAAGTTTAATTCCACAAATTCAAGTCAATCAATAAGTGTGTTGTAGGCTAAACTGCCAACACAGTCAGTTGCTTCACTTGATCAAGTGAATTACTCTCTTTACAGTCAGGGCTTTTATGTTTTATACTGAAACCTGGCAGAGAACATTGAGTCTGTATAAATGTGGTTTAGCTGATGTCAGACAGGAGAGCTGCTGCCTGCATTTCACTTTGCTCACTTGACCTAAACTTTTACACTTGACTGACTTAACTAAACATATTACTGTACGCATTTGTCATGCTTATCTTGAAGCATTTATTATTTTCCATGTTAACATTTTATTGATTTCTTCAGTGGCTACACTGTGTACCTCCAATGTATTTACTGTAGCTTTTATGGTTTTCAAGGCAATACTGCTTAGACACCCATGCTATTTCTATTTATACATCTTACAGAGCTTATTCTTGAACATAAAATCTGTTATTGTATTAAAAAAAAAAAACAAGCTGCAGAAATAAAAAAAATGTGTATAAGTTGTTCTATATTGATGAAAGAAAAATGAAGACTGTTTTTTTATGGTTCAGAATTTGTCAGAGCTTTAAAAAAAAAGGTCTCTAAAATAAAGCTGCAATGAATAGTCAATTAATGGATTAGTCAATCAAAAGAAAATTTGTTGCTAACTATCTCAATAATTGATTCATCATGCAGTCATTTTAAAAACAAGAATGTCAATCATTTCCTGGTTCCAACTTATTAAATGTGAGGATTAGCTGCTTTTATTTGTGTTTTCTTATAGTAAGAGAAGAGTCTGACTTTTCAGCTGTTGGACAAAAGAAGCCATTTGAAGACGTCACTTAGGGTCTTGAGAAATTGAACTGAAAATAATTAATTATGAAAACAGCAATTAATCATTAATGGAAATAATCTTTAGTTGCAGGCCCAGTCTTAAAGTTCCAACATAACTAATGTCAGCTGCACTTCGTTTTACAGTACACTTATAAGAGCTATAGCAAGCTATGATACGGTAATTTGGAACACATTACAACTGAATTGTACTGTAAACTAAAGTGTATTATTTCCCACTGTTAGACCCTTATTAGACTTTATTAGACTTTACTATCACATATCTGCTTGAGACGCACCTTCTTTTTCTGGTCCCATACAATTGGAAGAGTAGCCAAAACTGATGCCTATTTCGTTGATCACATCACATCATCTGCCTACAGTATTAAAGTCTTGCAGTCACCCATAGACAAAATATTCCTCTGCCTCTATAATTTTGACCTTTACTTGGTAGATCTGGTTCACAGATTGTTTTTAAATGGGAAAGTAGCAGATATGTCATTTCGCTTTAGTTTGCTGCACAGTTATGTTGTAATGTGTCCCTAATTACCCTGTAAGAAAGTCTAATAAAGGTCTATCAGTGAGAACAATGCACTTTAGTTTGCAGTTTAGTTCTGTTGTAAAGTGTCAAGGATCTAATAAAGGGTCTAATACTGTTTAATAAAGAACATATTATTTCTAGTTTTTGTCTAATTTGAGGCAAAGTACGTCTTGTTATATCTTATTAGTGCCCTCATGTTTCCAGTAGTCACCTTGCATCATTTCCAGTACATTCTGTCTAGAACAGTGAACTAGAGTGACAAGTCTTTTCCCCTTCCTGGAATAGCATGGAGTCACTCACACAACTATTTCAAATGGGATTATTATTGACCTGCAGGGAGATGTAGACCTTTTTTCAGGGCGTAGAGGGTAAATACAACGTGAAAGGTTCATCCTGATCCTGATCTAGACAATGACCCAACCTCACACCCACAAAGTCATCATCACACAATAGTTTGATGCTCATTGCAGTGATAGCGTAATCCACGGGTCTGTCCAGTCTTCCTCTCTCCTCCACCCATTGAACCCTTTTATCCGACTGAGACGCGTCATCACCAAAGAAAAAAAAGCTATACACACACGCGCGCGCGCGCACATACACACACAGCCTGATTTTGCTTTGAAGTAACCAGACCTTCATCACAATGTTAAACTGATTCCCCTTATGAAAAAATGTAAATCACACAATGACAGAAGGCAGAAACACACTTTCACTCGTGATAAAACCCATTAGACCTGCTGATTTTGAGTTTATTTTACAATAAAATAAAAGTATCTCTCTGTAGGTTTCGTAATGCATCTTATTAACCTACATCAAGTGAAAGCAAGCAGCGAATAAACAAACAATTGAATGCGAATGATCAGCATGATGCACATAAAGCGGTGGAAATGTCAGTTGCGTCATTCATGAGTCTGCGGCTCAAACACAACAACAGAGCCCGACAGCGTGATGAAACCAGACTAACAAACCTCACATCGAGCTTACCTGTTATTGCACTGGATGATGGGGCTGTTTTCGCCATGGTGTAGCTGTCACGGGCAGGATTAATACACCCAAATGTAGCCTCCTATGGACGCGCGGTCACCCCAAACAGTCCCCTGCAGTGATGCCGATGCAGCAGCAGCACAGGTATCCGTTTCTCTCCACAGCAGAGACAGAAAAGACAAAAATCAAGCAGACAGCTCTAAACCAGACAGCCTGAAGGTCATGATGAAGGCTGGAGATGATGGCTTAGGACAGTAGAGTCAGTGTTGTGTGGATGGAAGAGAGAGATGCTGCTATGACTGAAGCGGAGAGAGGATGCTGCGCACACAATCGAGTTTACAATCGATCGACCGCACCGTGCGTCGCTGCGTAAGCCCGCCCTGATACACAGGCAGGCAGCAGGCAGGCTGTTAACACATTACCGGGAGACGGAGGAGACTTTCTCTCTGCACACAGTGAAACCACGTACAATCAACATTTAGCTGTCTAAACGAGCCAGTTTGGATGCATTGCATTGACAAGATGGGCAACATCTCAGTGAGTGCTTATGGACAGATGCGAATACAATGTGTAGCCCATCCATCAGTGTGACAAATAACTGTTTCAAACGTATCATTCAAAAGAGGTTAACCATCGTGTTACGAGGCTGACTTCATCTTTTATCGTTCTGCTGAAGGAAATGAATATGTATGAATATGTATCATTAAGTGACTCGTCAGAAAACAAAATAGCAAAACAATTAATGTTAATTTAATGTGATTTTTTCCCTCATTATAGCATTTTTTTTTTTTTTTAATAATTATTATTTTGTTTTTTTTTTTACTTTATTTTATGTTAGATTCGTAATTCTTTTGTCTATGTGATACTCTGCTGTTACTATATTTTTGTATGATGCTGTCTTTTGGCATTGTGTTGACACTTCAAAATAAAGAGAAAAAAATACATTAATAATACAGTTGCAGCTATTTGGTGTTTTTTGTTTGTTTGTTTGTTTGCTTCTTTTTTTTGGACAATATATTTATAGACTTTTAAAAAATAACAATAATTTAGATAGTAACAGCAACAGTAGTTATAGAAACAAAAGGAAGAAAAAACACTCAACAGACAACAACAAATAAAGTGAGTCAAGCAATATTTGTAAAATAAATATGATTTGATCCACCATTTACAGTTTAGCCAGACACCACTGTAACATGAATGCTGTAAAATTTTCAGTAACTTACTGTCACTAATTAGATGGTAATTTGCTGTAAATACATTTCACAGTAAGATTACTGTAAATATATCACAGTATCACAGTACTGTAATTGTTAATAATCAGCATGCTGTATTTTTTCACAACACTAATTCAATTACTGTAAAAGGAATTACTGTATTAATTTTAATACTGTAAATTAATAACTGTATAATAATTACATACTGTAAGATGAAGACATTTCTAACCACAAAAATTGAATTTATTTGTCAATTCACTGAACTTTTTAGTTTGACCATTTCACATTAATCAGAGTTCAAATTAATGCTGAATGTTCTCTGAATGAGTAAGTGTCTGTTTGAGTCATAAAGCTTTTTCTGTCAAAATAGTTAATTTTTTTTCAAATTTCCTAATGGTGGTGGAGATGTTTGAGCATGCAAACTCAGCCTCCCTTTTTCATTCATTTAATCACCTTCATGGAAAGCATTGCGATATTTGTGCATATCCAAAAACATGTTGATATCAAATGTTTAAAATAATGTTTGAAAGTAGCGTGTGTTTCTCCCTCTGATCACAAATGTGAGATTTTCTTTTGTGCACATATCTCTACCCCAGTCCTGCAAACTCTTGGCTGTTTGTTTTGTTTACAGCACAGAGCAGAAGAGATGGTGTTTACAAACTGCTGTCAAAACCCCTGAGACACATATTCTGGATTTGCTGTTTACATATCCAAAGAATGCTCCTGAAACCAGAATAATACCAGCATATTCCACCATTTTTCACCCTTTTTAACTATCAAATATTATATAAATTTAAATTTAAATAAATTTATAAACCATGGTAAAAGCCTTTGCTGTGGTAATGACAGGATTGGAGCACTGGAATAAAATGTAGCTGTGGGCCTCATATCCTCCCCATTTCCCAACTCTCGTGTGCACTGAGTGAATGTAACATCCCATCTACTAAAGTGCAGTCTACTGCAGACTACACAGGACAGCTTTATTTTGCCTGCAGTCCCAAAGACCAACTCATACTCCTGTTGAAATATTTCCTGCCATAGGTTTATTGTTGGTCAGATACTAAATCTAGTGTGTAATATAAACCAATATAAATTAAGGTAGCTTAAAGTAAGCTTTACCACATGAATTTGGCAAACACCCCTGAAACAGACATGGCCTCAAGACCCGGCAATAACACAGGTGTGACCACAAGGCCCTACAGTTGCTGAAATTATATAGTATAAAAATATACAAATATGAATTTGGTGTAACAGCTGGGTATATTAATGTTCATAAACATAAATAAATAAATAAATAAAAATGAAAATGTATTTTGTTCTTTATTATTTATTATCATCATTATTATTAGTAGTAGTAGTAGTAGTAGTAGAAATAGTAGTATGTTGTCATATATCCCAGTAATGATCTAGAATTAAAATATAATTCAGAAATGAGTTTTTCTGTCATACCTGTGTTGCCACATTCAGACCAGAGGAGGAGTGCTGGCAGCAGCGCGTTGTTCTGCCGTTTTTGGAGCCAGAGAAGAAGAACAGTGAGCGGAGCCGGAAGGACAGAGCTGACAGAAGGACGGAGCGTTGTGCTGTGCGGCGCAGGACTGTGGCGAGCAAGCTCAGGAAAGATGCTGACCAATATCTCCAATGTACTGAGAGCTGGCGCTCGGAGAAATGTAAGTACACACATTTTTAAACTGTGGTCGGTTTTACGCAAACATTTCTTCACGTCTGTCTCTAAAATGTCTAATGTTTACACAAAACAACCCTGTCAGCGCTATTCTGACCTTGTCAGGCCGAATGATAGCTGGTTTGGCTAACACAGCTAAAGTCTCCAAAATCTGTCTAAAGTTTATGTAATAACGTAAGTATTTTGGTCAGCAATGTGACAGTCCTGCAGAATGTCCTTGAATTTTACGTAGTTCCACTCTTTAACTCTCATTGTGGAGTCAGGGGTTTGTGTTTCATGGTGATGGTTTATGAAAGTTGACAGCTAGCATTAATAACTTTTAAAATAGTTAGCTGAATCTGTTAAGTGGGGGAAGAAACATCAGGACCTGATATAAATATGTGCTGTTTTTTTTTATTGCTTTTTATACCACAGGTGCCTTTCCTTATGAATACTTTACAAATTTTGTGATCCTTGTAGTCCATTCTGATAGATATTTCCTTTATAACACGATTAGTCTCTATCTGCAGGAGAAGACGTGGGGAACAGGCAGCAAACACACACACACACATTTTAAGTGCCTAATATTGACACCTTTTTGGAAGAGGATAGAAGAAATCTTAAAGTTTGACTTAAAAGAAGCTCTGAAACTAGAAAATATTTGGGGTCTTAATTTACCTCAGAAGATGAAACCAGTCGTCATGCAAACCTTTTAACATTATTGCATGTGACAGCCAAAGAAGCACATGGAAATAACCAAATCCACCAAAACTAAATTCATGGCTATCAATAACAACAAATTTTGGACATGGAGAAACTAACCTTTACAATCAGAGATAACATTAACAGATTGAATAAGATTTACCCCATAGATAGACTTTGAAAAATGTCTTGTTAATGCTGTCTCGCACTCATCCCTCACACCTTTCCCATCATTACCCCACCCCCCTTTTTCTTTTTCCCTTTCCACCCTTTCTTCTCTCTCTTTGGTATGGTTGAGTTGGCATCGTTTATGTTTTTCTGTTATTTTCTATTTACTTTGTATAAAAATATGCAGTGCTTTCAGGAGAAACAAATGGAGGGAATGATGAACTTTTAATCTTTGTTATGATGTATTGAGAAACAATTAGTTATGTTAGTTTAAAGCACTAAAAATGTCTTGTGCTAAATTGTGGTAAGTTGAATTATTGAAACACAAGCTGGGGGGTCCTTGAGGATTTTCTGACATTCCCAACAAACTGTGGAAGGATAAATACAGTGATTGCTGGATTAACTATATCAGGATTTATCAAAATGATGAATACCATGTTGCAGTTGAATATGCATATTAGATGTGGTTTATAAGACTTATATATTATAATATATATATTATTTACTGATATCTTTGCATTTGTTTTGTCAGAAGCAGTGTTGTTTTAGCTCTACAGTTTACCTAAACAGTTGCAAATGTTACGTCCGGGTAGTTAAAGGTATCAACCACATTATTCAAAAACTGTCAAGTGCTGAATGCTGCCATCAAATGTCACAATGTCACAATCTTTTTTACATGTTGTTGGTCAGATAGTTCCTAATTTAAATCAGTATTTTGACATTTTTAGTCTTTTTATTTAGACAGACTTGTAGTACAGCTGCTTGTTTTCAAAAAGACCTTTATAGTGGCTTTGGCTTATTTTGTTAAATGAAAAAAAAGAGGTTTTGACATGTTAGTTTTTTGTAAAGGAAGAAAGATATATTATTTTAGCTCTAGTATTGAAATTTTTCAAACCTTAGCATATTTGAAAGCCTGTATATCTGTTTTTCTTAAATTCTTCTTTTCTCCCACTTTAGGGAGCTGCAGTGATCATGTCAGCACGCACGTATGCTGACTTCACAACTGAGGCTACCTTTGAGATAAAGGTAAGCTTCAACCACTGAGTTGTATTTTCTGCTAAAGTGATCAATGCAGGTGGCAGTTTGTGAGTTATTTGGGGTGTTGTCTACCCTCTAGAAATGTGACGTCCACAAGCTGGACGAGGCTCCGGCCACTCAGGTGGTTATGACGCGTGAGGAGGGTCTGAAGTACTACCGCACCATGCAGACCATGAGGCGCATGGAGCTGAAGGCAGATCAGCTTTACAAGCAGAAGATCATCAGAGGATTCTGCCACTTGTATGATGGCCAGGTAATTTTTCCTAAACTTTACAGAAAAGAAATATAGGAATAGGGTCACTCAGTCAGGGTCATGCTCAGTGATTAAAAAAAAAACGCTGACTAAGATATCATCTCATCTGTTTTCTCCCTGTAGGAGGCCTGTGCGGTTGGTATTGAGGCAGCCATTAATCTGACAGACCACCTGATCACTGCGTACCGCGCCCACGGCTACACTTACACGAGAGGAGGGACTGTGAAGGAGATCATGGCTGAGCTCACCGGTGAGACAATGTGATATTTAGATTGTTTTGAGCTCTAATCATGATTTATTTTGAGATGCAAATTGTTCCTCTGTTTTTCTTTCACCTCAGATTTCTAATCCCTGCATGTTTTTGTTTTTAATGTCCAGGCAGAAAAGGAGGTATTGCAAAGGGCAAAGGAGGCTCTATGCACATGTACTGTAAAAACTTCTATGGAGGAAATGGAATTGTCGGAGCTCAGGTACATCCCCAAGATCTAAATGATAAATTCATCAATTTATCCTTTAGTGTTTCTTTGTGCCACATACTCTCTGAACTTTGTTTTAGTAGTTTCAGAAGGGAGAAATTCACATGTTGTGGATTTGGTGTGAACACAAACCTACATGTCCTACCAGCATACTGTCAGTTTGTTGTAATTGTGATAAGTCTTAGAAAGGCTAAACACAGGCATGATTAGTGGGTTTTATATTGTGGAGATATAGTGGAACTAAATGAAGGTGACACTGGTCATAAATATGCTTATCTGTACCTGTATATTCCATAAAGGCCCGGTATGGTTGTCACAATACCAGATACAATTCTGGTATACACAATGACACTTGATAGCTCTTTTGATGCCACAGCAAAAAGAAAAAAAAACGGATTATTTTTTCCTTTTTTTACTTAATCTGCACACAGTGCTGGTACAGAAAATATAATAAAGTTTCAACTGAACTGAAGTCTTGAATGAGCACTCAGATTATTTTTTTAGAGCTTTGGTGATTTTGATACTATAATTAACAGATACATATGGTGTCAAAAATGTGTTCAAGTACTGATACTTTTGAAAACCTTACAGCCTGGCTGGTACTCTAGTTTTGCTAAAATTATTATGGCAAGAAACCTAGAAAAATAAAATGTCCACCTTCTATAAATTCTTGCTATTATTTGTTTTCTAATGTCATAAGTTAACATTCAGCTCAAGGCACCAGCCAGACTCATGACTTCATGTTAATGCCAAACAAATCTAGAAAGCAGGTGCAGGGAACCTTAGAATAGATAAACTAGTAACACACTCACATAAAGAGAAAAGGGAGCCAAAACGTAATTTTCTTGTAAATATGAAATCACAATTGTGGATAGTAAGTGTCAGGTAATTGGATACAGACAAGTCCCATCAAAGATAATATTGGCTTTGTTAAAAAAAAAAAAAAAAAATTATTTACACAAAACACACCCAGCCAGGGTTTTCTCTATGATTCTGTTGTCATGTAACAATGAATGTCATGTTTTAACTTCTGTGGGGGGATTTCAACCTTTGGGTTGATCAACCCACTGAAAAATCTGCATCGAGACTCTGTGTTTCATCAAGCAGCTAGTAATTCACTTCTGATGTTGTTTAAATGAGCACTTTATACATTAACATTGACATAATATGACCCCAGACATCTCTGATTTTCCTTAGGTTCCCCTGGGTGCTGGTGTGGCTCTGGCCTGCAAGTATATGGGCAACAACGAGCTGTGTGTCGCTCTCTATGGTGATGGCGCGGCCAACCAGGTATGGCACAGAAATCACTGCAGTTACCAGCCACGATAGCGTGGCTGGTATTGTTTTCACCTTTCAAGTGTGTGTGTGCATGTTGGCAACATGTTGTCCCGGAGATACTGAGTGTAGCAGGAACTATCACAGAGGTGGTTTTGAGTAAGTACTCAAAATCACCTCAATGGTAGATCCCGTGTGGATTGTCAACATGTTGACAGGCATCGCAAGATAGTCTCTAGTTTTAATCTAGTTTTATTTAGTTATTGAGTGGGATCAATAGCAACTTCATTCAAAAGGAGGAGACAGTCTTTTTTTCAATGATAAGGGTGTTATATTACTAATACACTGAACTGTTCATCTGTCCTCTAACCTGTTTATCATGCTCATGTTTCCAGGGGACTAGAGCCCATACAAGCACTCATTAACGGGAGATTTGAACCTGACCGCCATGTTGCTCCTACATTAACATCTGTATTTTTTAAAAGTGCAGAAAACTTCTTGTGGAAGCTGTGTGCACCATCATGTGCTACTTGTGCTAAAAGACATTAAAACATTGGGCTAGAAACTTTATTGATAAATATATTACACTGAACGTAAGTTAGACCATAATTATTGTCGGATAAGTTTAATAGTCTGTTTCACTACTTCTAAATCAGGGCTGAGCCAATAGGCATCATGTAAGTGAGCTTTGTTTGTTTATTTCACAGGGACAGATTTTTGAAACCTACAACATGGCAGCTCTGTGGAAGCTGCCCGCTATCTTCATCTGTGAGAACAACAGGTATGGTATGGGGACATCAGTGGAGCGAGCTGCAGCCAGCACAGACTACTACAAGAGAGGAGACTTCATTCCTGGTCTCAGGGTACTGTTCCTGCTTATCTCTTTAAAACTGTTTCTCCTCACTGATAAAACCGACTACAAATAGATTTCATCCACACTGTTTCTATATTTCTGCACAGCTGTGTTTTAATTTGTGGATTTGCACAAGATATTTGTTGCAATCACTGAAAACCACTCAAGTTACTATCAAGTTTCACATTACTGGGTGAACAAAGTAATGTGAAACTTGATAGTAACTTGTTGTTGTCCTTTTAGTGTAAATAACTATAATCTGTTCTCTGGGGGACACTTACATAATTCAGTTCAATTCATTTAGTGAAAGTTGGGCTCTTGTTTTTTGTGTCCAGGTGGATGGGATGGATGTTCTGTGTGTTCGGGAAGCAACCAGGTTTGCAGCTGATCACTGCCGGTCTGGGAAGGTGAGTTAAAAAACATTGAATTGTAATCAAGCAGGAAATGTGGTTGTCATTTCCTCAGCTGAATTATTTTTGTCCTCCGTTTCATCAGGGTCCCATTCTCATGGAGCTTCAGACCTACCGCTATCACGGACACAGTATGAGTGACCCTGGAATCAGGTAAGTGATCAGTTGCTAATGTTTGTACATTTAAAGTTGTTATTTAAAGATTTTCTGAAACTTATTACTGTAACTTTTATTTATTGATAATAATTTTACTTATGTATTAACAATAATATCTATCTTCACTGTGCTGCTGCCCCTTGCTCCTGCCACTGTCCCACAGTAGTCTTCATTTAGCCTCCCTCTCGCTGTAGTGGCCTTGTATCACCCTGACCGAAGCATAAGGATGGACTATATGGCTTTAGCAGAGGAATGACTGGCTTAATAATACAGGATGAATTTCTCGAAGTTCTGATGAGAAATGTAAAAACACCACAAATCATAGCAAAGTTTCTTCAATTTTGTACCATTGTTTGGTTTTACACAAATCACTTATCTTTACATTAACAGTCAATAATAAAGTAGTGTATTCCTGATGATCAAGTTTTTAAAATACTTAAATTGTGGCACTCTGATTTGGTGTCAGCTCTCATTAATAGAAAATGATTGAATTAGTGCTTCCCTACAACATCCCTGCACCAATCTTTCCCCTTTCAGCTACCGCACGCGTGAGGAGATTCAGGAGGTCCGCGGGAAGAGTGACCCCATCTCCATGCTGAAGGACCGCATGCTCAGCAACAACATGGCGAGTGTGGAAGAGCTCAAGGTATTTTCAGATAGATAAGATAAGATAAGATAGATAAGATAAGATAAGATAAGATATTCCTTTATTAGTCCCACAGTGGGGAAATTCCAGCATTACAGCAGCAAAGTGGAAGGCAAGGCAGTTTGGGAAATGGAGAAAAAAAGCTTCTATGGAGAGTTGTTCACTAAAAAAATCAATTTCTGTATCATCCTTGCAATTTTTAAAACATTTGTAGATGAATATTTTTTTTTAAATCTTATTAATTCAAGAGTGTTTTCATTTTGGTGAGTACAAAATTGCACCAAGAAGACAAACATTAAGGAAGAGATTTTTTATTTTGATGATAACTCCTATAATGAAATGTTTGGGTTTGTGGGATTGAAACCACACATTATGGAACTAATTAACTAATGAATAAAAAATAAAAAGCAATAAAAATAAATAAATAATGCAAAGTTATAAGAAGTTTGTGAGTTCTGATTTTCAAAAATTGATAAAATGAGGTAAGTGAATTATTGAGTTGACAGAAAACTGCAGTGCATTGTTTAAACACAAGAGAGAGCTACTCTCACTTGTTTCAGTTTCTACATGAATAACATCCCTTGGTACTGACATTATATCCATAATCTAATTCTTTTTTTCAGAACACCTGCATAGGTCAAATTTACTTGGTTGTGTAGATGTATTATAAATGTCAGACAGCAAACTACTATAATTTTCTGCTCATCTGTGTTGTGTCTGCAGGAGATCGATGTAGAGGTGAGGAAGGAAATTGAAGATGCTGCTCAGTTTGCCACCACGGATCCTGAACCCCAACTGGACGACTTGTGCAACCACATCTTTTACAACAATCCACCCTTGGAGGTGCGCGGCACGCACCCCTGGAGCAAGCTGAAGTCTGTTAGCTAAAGTTTTTCCACCCTGTTATATATATATGTTTGTGTTAACCCCCCTGCCCCTCATATATACACCACAGATCATATAACACACCATAAACCAGTGCCTCAGACCCAGAGCTTGAAGAATCAACAAGTAAATTAATTTCAGTGCTGTACATTTTAACAGTAGGGACCATGTTCACAAAGATGTTCTGAGAATAAAAGACTGACAACAACACTAAGAGATAAAACCTTCTTTAAATTACTCCTCTTGGTGTCTGCAAACAGACACTAGACAGGCTCATTATTCCACCTTCAGAAGAGCCATTTACTGCCATTAATTCTTGTACTATTTTGAAAAGCAGCCTCTACAGTCATGAAAGTTATCGGTGCTACATAAATAATAACCATAGACATGGCCTTACTGAGGGAAATGTCAAACCAACAACCTCAAGTGCATTTCTGTCATACTAGTGCCATATTCTTTACAAATTCGGTCCCCTATTTATTTAGATTTTTCATAAAGATTAAGGTACTATTAGCCAACCAAACTGCAGAGTTTTCATTCAATGTTTGGTAGTTAAAGAAATTATCCATGACTTTGGATTAGTTAAAGTCTTTATTTCATATATGTAGTAAATGCACCAAAAGATACCTCTGTTAATAATTGTTATGTTTCAGAGGGATGTATATAAGGTATATTAATTCTATTAACATTGAGCACTTATCTTCAGAAGGTTTTGTAAATCTGGCCCCAAGTGAATATATTTAAAATCTTAAATTTACTTGTTTGATGATTATCTCTGGTTAATTTTGAGGTATGATTAAGCAAATGTCCATTTGTCACTGTTCATCTCAGACTGTCTGACCTGTATAAAAAAAAACAACAACTTTGTACTCTTTATACTGAAGTGTACATGATAAACTACTCAGTTTGAGTTAACTAGCTCTTGTCTTTTTTATTTAACCATCAAAGACAGCAGGGTAAAGACTGAGGGTACTGTCAACAATCTCAATCTTTCTCCATATGTTTTTTTTCCAATACGTAAGAGAGGGTAAAGAATATGAAGGGAAAGGTTCAAAATGTTTTATTATATCTTGCCAAACCAAACATGTGCCTGGCAGATCTAGTGTTGTTTAGAGAGTGAATGTGTCCTCTCATGTTTGTGTCACACTTCAAGCTAAGCATCTAAAAGTCAGATATTTGACGATGTGTTTATATCCATATGGTTATTTTGCAGATACTCAGGTGCTCTGGTGCCTTTTGAGTTTCACAAACTTTTTTTTTTTTTTCATTTATTTAAAGAAGCTCTTATTCAGTTTCTGGTGTACAACTGTAAGGATATGAACTATCCTAAATGTTTACTGAAACATCCAAGTGAATGTACATTAAACATAATGACTTTTAGACAGTGTATTCATCAGCTAAGCTTCACTACATGCTGGGTTAATTATTGTTGGTTCAGCTGGAAGAGCATCAGTAGCTTCATGTGCCACTGCTTCAACACGGCAGCCAGCGGTGGTACATTATTTGCTCAAATGTACAGGGACACATTTTGAATTTCAGTGTGTTTTTTCTTGTTAAGCACTCGTACACATTATTGTGGAAAAATGCCTGTATGGACACCTCAGGTAGCAAAATACAAACGGCCTGCATTTCAGCATGTACTGTAACAACGTTTGTAACCCTTTAGAGGGTACCAGAAGGGAAGGGTCTTTTCTCTGTAGTGTGGAAAGTATTTAGTCAAACAAGAAGACAAACTAAAATTTAAAATGTTAGTACCTGTCTTAATACAACTAGTATTTGTTGTAAACTGTTACATTCAGGAGGGCAGATGCTGCAAGAAACGCTCCATGGAAACATTGGTTTTATGTGTGCGTGCACTGCAATAAAAAGACTGTAAGGCCCTGAATTTGTGTTCTCCTGTTTGTCTCTGTGTACAGCTGTTTGATACATAGTCTAAAACTTTGACCTTGTTCTTCAGTGGTCAATGCAAGTTACTTTTTCAGCAAAGTTATTATTGATTTATAAATTAATCGCAAATGCAGTATCTACACTTCTATATCTATGGGACCCAGGCTGTCTGTAGACATAAACAGCTCGTTGTAGGGTAACAAAGACATGATTCTTATTTTCAGGTGATTATACACTAATGAAAACATACTTATAAATATTATACTCCATTTCTGCCATATTCTCCTAAAAGATTCCTGTAAATCTTAACACCTAACCTTTAAAATTTCAACTAATGGACCTTTGAATTTCCATTAGTGGATATTATCATGGAGTGTGCCGTTCTGCCAACATGGCTGCATGGTACACCTATGAAGCAAGTTTGTGCAAACACAGACTTTACAAGAGAGGAGACTTCATTCCCAGTCTTTTGACAGGACCCTAATGGTGTCTAGTTGAGCATTTTTGAAGTTGCCAAAGTCAAATAATGTCACATGGGGTTCATTTGGTAGACATCTTGAATTGATGTTGAAGTTGAGTGGCCCAAAATTATAATTTGTTAAGCAAAAACTTCATTCCATTTTATTTTATATTCCATATATTCTTTTTAGCTTTTTGTATGTTTAAGTCTCATATTAATCTGGATGACTAAGATGCTGATAATTAATAATTCAATATGATTTGTAATAGCTTTAAAAATGTCATTCACATTCCAGCTACAATATCTGCCACCTCAGCTATTGTTCACTGGCCTGCATGGAGGAGTTCAAGGTAGCAAATATGTTCAAACTGTGAACCTCTAAAAGGTTTAAACTTGGGGGGGATACAAAAGATAGAAGATCACTAGGGTCCGAGATATATAAAGACGTAGAATTTCTGATTGAAGCCAGAGGGCAGAGGAGTTACAACTGAAGAGAAATGTCAATAAAGCGTGCAGGTTTTTTAGGTTGGAACTCCATGAAAACATAGTGACATAGGGTCTGTGAGAGCTGCAAAAAGAGATAAACACATTATATATGTATATACACACACACAGGCAGAACAGACTGAGGATTTCTTGTTAAAAGTGCTCCATAAATAAAGTGTATCATTATTATTTTTTGGTTGTAGTCACACAAAATCTGGCATTGTGAGGTGTGGGCCTGTATGTATGTGCTTTAGAACACAATCACCATGGTGTGTTTGCTTCCTCATGTCATGTGCCTGGCTGATGTGGGAAATTGATGTAGGAATTATCAAAGACTTTGAAGAAGCTGCAGAGTTTGTCATGACAAACCATGAAGCTCCCCTGAGGGACCCGTGCAACCACATCTTCTGTAATGTTCCATCCTGGAGGTGCGTGTGACAGAAACCCACGGACCAAACTGAAGTCTGTCAGTCAAAGTTTATCAGCTTCTTCTTAGAACCACTGCTTACTCTTCCTTCCTTTATGCAACGTGTTGACACAAATCTGAATATCTGGATCAGATATTGAACCCTAAACACTTACAGATGCAAAACTAAATCATTCAGGTTGTATGCTTTCTGTCAGCAAATAATGTTAACTTTAAAGCTGAAATTTATTAATATTTTTCTATTTTCTGGTAATGTTTTTGGCGTTCATAGCACAATGGCACCGATGTATCTGTGTATTTGTATATAAGAGCTGTTGTTTGTTGCCAGTGACTCAATTACTTCACTGTAGCTGAAATTTTACTCAGTTTCTGTGTTCTCGGGTGTGCCATGGCCTTTTGGTTGTTTATTTCAACACTTTGATGTATGTGCCTTCCCTGATGCCTCTCATTTTGTACCGATCAATTAATGTATTACTAATGTGTTGTTACATTATTATTACAATAAAAACAAATTACTTAATGCAGGGAATGATTATTGGCCTGTAAATTCAATAAGGTATAATGTTTATATTTTTTTGTTTGTTTTTTTAAGTACAAAAAGGAAATTTGATCAAGTCTAGGACATTTTTTTCTTGTTCATTTTAGTATACACACCAAAGTGACTGAGAGAAGGTAACGAATTATTATGACAGTGCTATTTATTTATGCTTTATTTGTTTATTTATTGGGGAAGCTGGGTTTAAGGAAAAGACTGTGGAGAGGGCTAATTAACTCCAGGAGATGGCAGTAACGCAACAATAAGGACGCCAGCTGCTGCAAAACCTGCATGAAGAAGAAGAGGAGGAGGAAGAAGGTCTCTTCAAATCCTGCCAAAAGACTCGCCAGTCAGTGGCTACGTGCTCTCAAAGCGTCGGCACAATGGAGTTTGTCCTGCACGTTAAAGTACAGAAGGAGCTTTTCTCCGCTCTCCTCCTCCTCTTCCTCATCACGATCACATCTGCAGAAGAAAACGCTCAAGTGAAAAACTCCCAGTGTCACAACTACGCGGGAGGACACGTCTATCCCGGGGAAGCTTTCCGTGTTCCTGTGTCCGATCATTCCCTGCACCTCAGCAAAGCCAAGAGTGAGTTTTCTCTCTTCTCTTCAGACACACAGGTGACATGTTAGTCTGTGCGTAATGAGAGCGCGCCGCAGAGGTTTGGATTTCTTCCTCTAACAGCTGCTGCAGCTGCTGCAGCATGGCGCTCCTGCTGTCAGGACAATAGACACGAACTGTCACTGTCTGTCTGTGTCTGCAGCTTGTGTTCATGTTTTATTGTCTTGTGGTCTGATTCTCATTTTACAGTTTGTGAAGTAATTAAACTTGTAATCAAGTGGGTTTTGAAGGACACGTCATTCTGTAAAATTCATTGGATTGAGTTCCTCCGCCCCTCCGCCCCCTCCACACATGACGGTGTAACACTGGCAGAGGGTTGGACAAAATAACAGGGACACTTGGGAACTATCAGAGGCGTTTATTAAATTCATTGTTGTCGTGTATGAGGCCTGCCTTTAAAACATGCAGTCTTGTCAGCATTTTTTTGTGTTTAAGTTGGTCATTATATTTACGGCACCTTGTGCCTCTTCACTAGTGTAGTTTTGTCTGTTTGTCATGTGTCGTCATGAATTTTCAGACTTTAACCCACGATACAATACCGACTTCTCCTGTATTTGTGCACCAGCAGAAATGGGCTCTGACACTAACATTTCAAAATGATGTGATGCTTAGAGCGTGAGAAGAAAAGAAATATAATAATAATAATAATAATAATAATAATAATAATAATAATAATAAAAATAAACTTTAGGCCCGTATAGCATTTTTCAAAACAAAAGTTAAAAAATGCTTTTCAAGACTGAAATACAAAGGGTAGACCATGACAAAAATAATTCAAAAACAGTATAAAAGGTGTACAGCATTAATGTAGGTATGACAAATAATACAGCAAACAATAAAATTATTATTATTATTATTGTTATTATTATCATCACAAATGCAATCAATATAAGAAAGAATGCACTTGGATAAAAAGGGTTTAAGAAGTGATTTATCAGACCAAAACCCCAGTAAAAGAATGCGTATAAAAATATGTTTTTAAAAGAGACTGAAAGGAGAAATCTGTAATATATGTACTGTACTAAATTATAAAATGACCATGATATGCCATCTGATATTAAGGAAACACGCTAAACTGAAATACTCGCTTCTTTGACTACAATGCAACAACCAGTGTGTTCTCCTTTGAAATCTCTATTCTGGCCCGTTAACTTTATTATTGTTTACCTGAGTCACATTAATTAGAGTTAAAATCAAGGCTGGACGTTCATCAAATGAGTAAGTGTTTGTTTTTTAGAAGGAGTAGATGTTTATAACAGTTAAATTGAGCAATCTGTTTATGGAGTCTGGCAGGCAGTCACTGAAATTAGACTTAGCTTTACACTGACAGACAACTGACCGTTATAAAAAGCTGATCAACTTGCAGAGTGGGACTTGTCATTGCTTGTTATTGTCAAATTATGATGTTGCGCTTATCTTACGCTCCTGCAGTGTGCCTGCAGCCTGCCTGAGCTTCCTCAAGTCTGGGGAGGAAGGGGTCGGGGAAACGACTTGCTTTACCCCTAGACTGTATATTAAATAGGATTTCAATCTATTTAATATACAATCTGTGGCTTCTACTCGCTATTTGGACTGCAGTGCTCATTTTCTGCATATGCAACAGTTACATATTGCTCCTTTTTAAAAAAGGATAAGGAGCTTGTTCCAAATAAAAAATTATAATAGTGACATACTATCAATATATGTATGATGTAGGAAAACTGAATTGGCAATGAAGATTTGAATATTTATTTGTCACAACCACAATCGTGCACTGTGCAGTGAAATGCTTTGTTACCATTTCCATAGGCTGTGCATATGGGGTGTGTATAATAAAATGGAGAAACATATCTTAACATAGATAATAAGGCATTAAAAAACAAGCAAACAAACAACACATTAAAAATTGCAAAGAGCAAATATAGGCATAGGAAAATTATAACAATGAGCAAAAGTGTGTACAAAGTAGTAAATATTGTTGAATACAAGTAAGTCATTAAAACATGGATTAGAACATAGGATATTTATGGAGGATAATTAGGGCCAGGCATAAGAAAAAATCAGAGAAGGAAGTTTTTGGGTTTTTTTTTTTTTTCTTTTTCAATTTTTAGAATAAAGATGAAATATCATTTTGACTTTATTCTCAATGACTCTGAAAGCTTGATTTTATTCTTGACACTTTGACCTTATTCTTATGCCTTGTCCCAATCATCTTCTGTGGATATGAAATATAGACTGAAACAAGACACAATGGAGAACAAAATAAAAAATAATATGGCCATTGTAAAGAATACAAGTATTTGACATGGAGGTAAAGTGAAAAATTAAAAGTAATTTAAAGTACCTCTGAGAATTATACTGTTCAGTTTAGATACAAACACTTAACCTTATGGCATCAAAATGTGGATTATATGTTTCAGTGTGCCATTTAAAAGCTAAAGCACTGCTGTAATCTTACTTTTAATCGCTGCACATTTTTGCTGATATACGTATAGTGATTTGTAGCGTCAAAATGCCTGTAATGGATGTAAAAATACCAGGTTTTATCAATCCATGTGTTGTTGTGCTTACTTCAGTTTCAAAGCCTGCGCCACACTGGGAGGGAACAGCCGTCATTAATGGTGAATTCAAGGAGCTGAAGCTGTCAGACTACAGAGGCAAATATATTGTCTTTTTCTTCTATCCCCTGGACTTGTGAGTAATGTGAAATACACCTTACATAATCATTTTATTTGTTTTGCAAAGATCGCTGCACAACTGTGTGTATTCTAATGTTATCTATGTGTTTGTTCTGCCTTTTGCAGCACATTTGTTTGCCCCACTGAGATCATTGCATTCAGTGATCGCGTGCATGAGTTTCAGGCCATCAATACAGAGGTGGTCGCCTGCTCTGTGGACTCCCAGTTCACTCACCTGGCCTGGTAAGAATGCTGTCCTCAGTAAACCCACAAAATGCTATCAGAAAAAAAATTAATAATAGCAGACATCCAGTAATTGACATAATAGTAGACTGACTGGAGTGGAATAATAATCCAAATACTTAGAAATTTTAATAAATTAATTTTAAGTATTTAGGTTGTGTTTTTTCTGACTGAAAGTTGGTCCTTTTTTAAAATCTATTTTCCCCATCGATTGTTCATTTGTCATTTGTTATTTTGCACTCCAGGGGCCGTAACAGAGAAACTTACTAACTTGCAGATCCTATCATAACTGGTAACCATTGTAATTGGGGTTAGGACCTGATTTGAGAATAAAGCCATCACAGATGTATGTTTTTAAGTAAATATTTCTGGACTAACTTAAAATAGGAAAAGTGTATTACACAAGCATCCTAACTTAACTCCCAGAATCTTTAGAACACCATTAAGAATTTTCACTCGTCCATCTGTAATTTCTTACAATATAGCTAACAGTCATGTTAGCTAACAGTAGCTAACTTGAGTAACTTGTTTAATCCATATGGCTGCTATTTCATTCCTTTTACACAATGGATGTTTGGTACAGTGTAGACTGTGTCTGCTGTCTTAGCCCACTTTCTTTTATTTCCCAGTTTAGTATTGTTGTAAATGTCCCAAAAAATACATCTTTGGATTTCTCTGCAGATGTTACCAGAACCTCTGAGTCATTTGTCTTGATGTTAACTGCTCTTTGTCCTTTTATTTTTGCTCTATCTTTTTTGTATGTTTCAGTTTGTTTCAGTGGAAAAAAAGTGTACAAAGTTGTTTTGCTCAGTGAAATGAGAAAAGTAGTGTTGGTTGCTAGGTGACAGGCATAAAAGTTGGTAAGTGAGGTTGGATTGAGTATTTTGGATTTCCTAACCTGAGATAAGGTAGGATGAATTAAGATCAGATGAGACAGGATTCCTGAAGTTAGTTATGATTTGCTTTTGCGATACAAATTAAGAAAAATTCTGTCCTAAGACTTAAGACAGCAAGTTTCTGTAATATGGCCCAACAGTTTTTCTCATGTTTCTTGTTAATACCAGGATCAACACACCCAGGAAGCAGGGTGGACTTGGACCAATGAAAATCCCTCTGCTGTCAGACCTCACTCACCAGATCTCAAAAGACTACGGAGTCTACCTGGAGGACCAGGGACACACACTGAGGTGCAGTTTCACATTTACATCATTGTTCAAAATTTATAGGTGATTAACTTACAGAAACACATCTTGTTTATGTAATACTGTTATGCTAGTTCAGATTACTTAAAGTTGGGTTGTATTAGATACTTATCAATAGTCAGTGTATTAACTAAAGCAGGTGGCATGGGAGCTGAGCCTGCTGTGAACAGGGTCAGCAAGAAAGGGTATTTAAGACACTTAAAAAATCAATCACCTAAAAAAAATCAATATCACTTTTTCTGATGAGAAACCATTATTTCAGCCAAATATCACTCTCTCCAAACCAACCAGACTCCATAGGTGAAATCAGTAACTTCATCTTGCAGAACACAGAGCGGCTGGTTTACTGCTGCATTAATCTGTTAGTTTGTTCATATAATTGTGTGACTTTGGTGAATCCAAACTAACCATTAAAAACACCAAAATCACACAACAACACAAACTGACAGAGTAAATATTCTAAATATGGTGTACATTTAAACTGATTTTTGCAGGTGGACCTTTTTCAATCGTCTAAAATACCTTTTAGCTGCTGATGCTGTCCACAGCAGTGCATTGCTTAATTTCAGTGCTGGTTCTCTTCTCTGCTTCTAAATATCCCATACAACCCCACTTTAAATAATCTAAACTGTCCTTTTGGAGAGTTAATAAAGGGTGATAAATCATAGAAACAGGTGTGAAAGAGACTGTAGTTGGGTTTGCATCAATGTGTATTTCTGTAACACTTTAAACTGTATACTGTACGAGTCACATTTGATGGTTCTGCAGTGTGGACACGTGCTTCACAGCCATGTTGAAGTCACACAGTAAACAACTAACAGTAAGTTGTTCTTAAATCTCTCTCAGGGGACTGTTCATTATCGACGACAAAGGCATCCTGAGACAGATCACCATGAACGATCTTCCAGTGGGAAGATCTGTGGATGAGACTCTGCGGCTGGTGCAGGCCTTCCAGTACACTGACAAACATGGAGAAGGTACGAGAATTTAAAACACATTGACGTGTGAAATTTAATTTCTTCATGCGCAAGCTGATTTATATTAAGAGCTGAAAAGCATTCATTTTTCATCGCTATAATGGAGTAATGCAGCAGTACCTGGACACTCATAGTTGTTTTTCTTGTGCTGACTGCAACTGTCTCATTTTTACAGTGTGTCCAGCAGGATGGAAGCCCGGCAGTGACACAGTGAGTATCAACAGGGCTGTGATTTGGATCTGTGGTCATTAATTAGTGTTCTAGAAAAGACAGAAGATCTCAGACAGGGTATACATCTTGTGCAATAATAAATACCATGTCTGTCTAAATGACAAGCAGTCTCCATCTGTTTCGCAAAGAGAAGAGAACAAAACAGCGTGTTATGAACATGCTGCAACTGTGTGGCAAGTCCTTTTAACATTTAATCAGTAGGGCTGACAAGTATTGGTTTAGTTTTCACTAGTGGCAATGACACTTCGATATGTTCGAAATGTTAATTTAAGATATTTGTAAAACATTTTTGACATGTTGAAAGATATTTTTCACACATAGCAATTACATTTTGACTAGTCAAAGCTGATTTACCGATAACATTAATTTAATCACAGATATCAATAATTCCCTCTTCACTAATAACAAAAACAATTTCAGATACCTACAGTTGAATTTCCATTTTTCTGTGGCAATTGTGACATCAACAATTACATTTCCAATACATCCGACATACCAACAAACCATTTTGGAAATGTTGACTTAATTAGTGTATTCATATCAGATATGTACACTGAAGATATCAATAATGACATTTAAACTAGTGCAAATATATTTTTTGATATCTAAATTCCATGTGTGAGTTGTGTGACATCCCACATACAATTGTTACAAGTATGAATATAATTTTAAGAGCTACAATAGATATCTGAAAAGCAATTATAGATATCTGAAATGACATTCTTACTAGTTGCATTTACAAGTAGATGTTGATAATTTAATTTTTAATAGTCATAATTGAATTTTATGTCTAGAATTCCATTTATGATACCTGTAATCTAAGAACAAATCTAGGTATCTACAAAGAACATTGCCACTTTTAAGAACTTCATGGTTGAGATCAACAATCAACAAGACTTTTCCACCCGTGAGAATTGAATGGTTGATGAAAAATTAACATTTTGACTATCAAGAATGAAGTTGTAGTTGTGTCATTAATTAGCACTGCATTCAGTCAAAAAAGCATTATGCTTATGTCACCCTGGAATCATAACACGTCAAAAGTGAATTATATGTATTTGAGTTTGAATAGAAGTCAGTGGTAAAAGTCGACTAGTTGTAATCATGTTACAGATTTCTACGATGGACATTTCCACAAGTAAGAAATTAATTGTAGATACAGTCAAAACTAAATTATGAATATGTTGGCTTGGACTGATATTCACAATTGGTATTAGTACTAGTGATTAAATGTTAAAAGGGCTTGTCATAGTAGCTACAGCTGGTGGCTATTTCTGATGTTTGAGCACAATGTGTTATGTTCAACTTGGCCCAACCTGCTGATCAGAGATATTTACTGCGAATCACACTTCAAAGCATTTTGGGGGGGAAATACAGCTTTTTAAACATTAGCCAGATTTTTCATTGTGAAACAAAAGCAAGAAATAGGATACCAGAAGTTTGTTGTAAAGAAATTACATTAGACATGTCCTGGTTTCTAGCATATTCTAGTATATTTCTGTTCTCTAGTAATACGTATGACTAGACTAGACTTGCACTAATTTCATTAATTCTTCCCTACAGATCATTCCCGACCCATCAGGCAAGCTGAAGTATTTTGATAAACTGAACTGATTTTTGTTTCTGTCGTCCCCGTCTGTGAAATCCACCATTTACAGAAAGAACAATTAAAATGTGTTTTCCTAAAATGCTGTCTGTCTGGTGTTTTTAGATTCATCTGACTTGAGCACCAACACGAAGTGGCAATTTAAGCTCAGTTCACACTTTTGTTCTCTTTTAGTGCAGAAAGTTTCAAAGTCTGCATCACACTGGGAAGGAACAGCTGTCAGTGATGTGAAATCACCCAGTGGCTACCAGATGCTAACAAGCAGCAACAAGATTACAAAGCGTCAAAAAGTGTATCAATATGGTGTTAGGATGTTTTCATCTTGCCTTGGAATCCTGTCCCAGCCTCTGCACAGACAGTAAAGACAACCTTGCTTAAGCATTGACTAAAGATTAAATACATTTTCACTTGAGTGGCTGAGAGCAAACAGCAGTTTCAAGTTTCAAGGGTTTTTTTTTTTTGTTATATGCACAAGAATTAAGGAGTGGCACCCACCAACAATGCTCATACAAATATACATAAACAGGGTTTAAGACAAAGTTTAAATTCTGAGTAAACGTATAATTTCATCTCAGAAGTAACTATCAATCAACATCACATTCCTGCTTTGTCCTACGTAATAAAGCAACAGACAAATTAAAGAGCAGTAATAACACATGCAATGTGGGACAACATTAACTGAAAGTGTTGCTGACAGTAGAGCTTGTGGAGAAAAGAGTATTGTATGGTATTTTCTGCAACTGAACTGGTGCAAAGTTAAGAATAGTTCTTGAGTGTACAGCAATGATTTTCAAAGTAGGTTGCAGGGACCAACAAGGGGAGAAATGGGGTTGGTCTTTTTTGAATGATTGTAATTTATAATAAGCCTAGTTTTATGATTGATTGACTATAAAGTCTAATTATTTTTAAAGCTAAAATAAATTTTAAAAAATTAGGTTAATTCCTTCAGACAAAATTCTTTAAAAGTGGGGGACCATGGTCTAATGTGCATCTATGCTGGGGGTCTTTTGACATGAAAAAGACTGGAAGCACCCCTGCTATACAGTATGTATTGGTGAGTACAGGTGCACTGATTTTAGAACGGTGCAAACAAGGAATGACATGACTTATCAATTGGCCTATGAATCACTGGCTTTAATTTGCTTGTATCAGCAGCTGAAGGAGTATGAATAAAAGTGGGAAAAAGATGAAGGGTGCTAAATATAAACTGGGAGCTAAACTGCACTGCTTGCTTTAATTTGAAGAGTAGGTGAAGCAGTATGGGGGTATTTGGGGGTAAAAGGTCAAATAAAAGTTGAACAAAAGATGACAATATATCATCTCCAGCCATTTAGAATATAACCACAAAATCTCAAAACATTTAAATCATAGATGCTTTCCTGGCTAATCTTACACCAACAGATGTCACCTCGACTCTAAGCTACCACATCAAGAGTTAATCACCTGCTCGTTCCTGGCTATTCATAACCTGAAATCGAAACTCATTTTCTTGTTTACTTTTTATTGGTGGCACAACCCATTAATGACATATTATATAACATTAATAGATCATTAAAAGTTTTGTTTTTCTGATGTTAGCAATGCAAATGATCGTTTGCTGTCTGTGACTGAATGTTTGCAGAGCAGGAGTGGCCAACTGAGGAACAATTGTGGTTATTGTTAAAGGTTGCACAGATTTCACATTCGTTTTTACACATGGGTTACTCTTGACTCAGCTCCACAGACATTACATGCATTGACCGTGTTTTTTCCAGGACTGGTTAATATTTAACTTTTGAACAACATTCAGATTAAGTACAGTGATTCACACAAAGATAAGGAGCCAATAGAAGAAGGAAAAAACAGGACGGAAATGGCGGTTTGACCATAAATGGATCATTAAACAGGTTTACCTCCTCAGAGACACATAAAAGGGATGTTACTGAAGCTGCTCTAACACTCTGTGAGACGCATCCAATGCAATTCTGTGTTTGCCGGTTTTCTAAATTCATTTCCAGGGGATGACCTCCTGAGGAGCGAATGAAGAAACAAATTTTGCTTTTATTCACATTCAGAGGACTAGTGAGCAAAGGGAAAAAGAGTAAAAAGAGAAAATGGCCAGTTTTATATTACGGAAAGCTAAACCCAGCGACGTGCCTGATATCCTGCGACTCATAAAGGTAAGACAAATGTTCAAAGCCTAACATTGTGACAAACAATAGGACATTTTGGGCCATCTGACAGAAAATGCATCATCTTTCTACCTTTTAGGAACTTGCTAAATTTGAAGAGATGGAGGAGAAGGTTGTGTTGAGCGAGAAAGGTGCTTCCATTTCATACAGATATTTACCTGGATTTTCTTAAAATGCTTCCCGTCTTAATACAATCTTATTAAACCAATGTCCCACTTGTAGATCTACTTGAAGACGGCTTTGGGGATCATCCATTTTACCACTGTCTGGTTGCGGAAGTCCCAAAGGAGCAGAGCTCAGAGGGTAAAACAATACAATTCTAATGCAAAACCTTTCACTATTTGAGTGTCATATCACATAAAAATAGGTTTAAATTTTAAATTCACCCCTTAACTCATGATATTTTCCTCTAGAGTACACTGTGATTGCCTTTGCCATGTACTACTTCACCTACGATCCTTGGATTGGAAAGCTTCTCTACTTGGAGGACTTCTATGTATGCAGGAGTTTCGAGGTAAGCTTGTCAGTAAGTGCTGTTATATGTACATGATGATGGTAAAGGTTAATCAGTTACAGAGAAAAAAGCTTTCAGGGCCATTTTTTATGTGCTAACTGTTTTACCTGCACTCTGCACATCTAATCTTTCACCAGGTCTTGGCATTGGTTCACAAATCCTGAAGGTGCTGAGTGAGGTACAGTTGTGGTTAAAACTTCTTTGTGACAGATTCAACTTAATTTCAACTGTATTCAAAATTTCATACATCTCCTTGCGTTTTGTCTTGTTTTTTTCTCCCCCTAGACTGCGGTGAAGACTCGCTGCAGTGGCATGCACTTCTTAGTGGCAGAAAACAACACAAAGTCTATCGAGTTTTACAAGCGAAGAGGAGCAGCTGATCTGTCCTCTGAGGAGGGCTGGCGGCTTTTTGAGATTGAAAAGGAGGACCTGTTGAAAATGACTGCCAAATAGAGTTTACTGTGAACTTTGACTTTTATTACTCGATTTAAGAGCAATAATCTCGTTTTGTTTGGTCAGAGATTGGGCACAGACTTAATAGATACATTTAACAATCAACTGTTACCCTTTGATATTGACCAAGTGATTCATTTGAATGTAGTTTTTGGAAGCATGTAAAAGTTAAAATTCTTCTTGTGAGCTTCTGTTCCCAGGTTGGGAAGACTGAAATAATTATTTGCAGAGGGAGTGTTTTTGTTTTGCATTAATTTTTTTTTTACTGTCATGACAATAAATGAATACATTTTGAAATAACTTCTGAATCAAAAGGTACCCAGTAATGAACCTTTGGTTGTAGCATTATAAATACAAAGTTACAAGACAATGTTGATCCTTGTGTGCTAGTAGCTTGGAATCAGTGGTGGAAGTTTGATTAAATAAAAATAGCAACACAAAATGTACATGTTGAAAATGCTATATAAGTTAAGTAAGTATTATCAGCTAAATGTATTTAAAGTATCACAAATAAAAGTACTCATGATGGAGCAGAATGGTCCCTGTCTGTTATTATTGCATTATTATTACTGATGCATTAACATGGAAGTTGCATTTCAACAGGAACTTATTTTGCCTTTTGTACATACTGTAAGTTTGAGTTAAACAAAGTTATTGAGTGTTCTAGACTATAATCACTTTGTATGTAATTAAATCTATGGGAAATATATGTATATATGTTAATTGATATTGTGATATGAGACTAGGTATTGTCTTAAATTTTGGATATTATATTGTTATCTGGCATAAGTGTTATCTTTTCCTGTTTTAAAGACTGCATTACAGTAAAAAGATGCAATTTTTTAATTTACCAGACTGTTCTAGCATTTATGTCATCTGCTTTTACCCACTTAGTAATTAATTAACACTGATGATTATTTATCAAAAATCTCATTGTGTGAATTAAAGCCCGACCAATATATCAGTCAAGTGATATTATCAGCCAAATATTGGCCTGTCACAGATATGTTGGTCTCTGTCAGTATCATCATATTTTCCAATATGTGACATATGAAAACTCTTTCTAACAGAACATAATGCAGATTGTTTTTGTCTATTAGCTTTAGAGACAGCATTGTGTGTATATCTAATACATTTTCTTAATTCAAGTCAAATACATACATAGAGTTTCTTCTGTTTGGTTTTCATTTATCATTATTAAAAATACCAATAAAAGTTTACTGTTTCATATGTCATTTTGGACAGTAAAGTTTATTGTTAAACTGTAAAATATCCCACCTCTATGTCACAAGTGTTAACCACTTTTGATGGTCATTATAAAAATGTGTATTTATGTATATATTATATATGCTGTATAAAGATTACAGCAGATGTATCAATACATAATTACTTTCCTCCCTAATATCGATATCTGTATCTGCCCCAAAAATCCAATATTGGTCGGGCTTTAGTGTTAATATTTCGTCAAAGCACCTACAGTCATCCCTACATTATCGTCACAATATCGATATCAATGCATTTGGCGGAGACTGTTGTGATATTTGATCTTGTCCATATCACTCAGTTCTAGTTCAAATGTTGAAAGATGTCTGCCTGGAGGTCATAATTTAATCACCTTTCATTGTCCACCTCACTGCTGCATGCGAGTTTTTTTTGCTGTCTGGGGAACTGAAGCAACCCTCAGCCCATTTTACTAGCAGCACCGACCTTGGGGCACAAACGAATTAAAATGACCACTACAGTCGGTGCATGTTAGAGCAGCGTGCCTCCTCAGTCAGTCGGATCATGGCCTGTTTGCTGCTTGCCGCCGGTGTGATCTCCACCACAACTCTTCCGCATTTTCCTGCTGCTCTCGGGCTGTGACGTGTCGTGCTGACGGCGGCCTCGGAGCTGGAGGAGCGGGGGGCTGTAGCATGACAAGATCTGGCTCCAGACGTCCTGCTTTGCTTTCAGCAGAGCTCCAGAAACAACCCCTAACCCCTCCTTCTCTGCTCTTCTCCGGCCCGCCCAAATAACACAAAATTCCCGACTGAATCCTGCCCGAGTCTGGGGGAAACCAGGCGGCCTGGGAAGCCGAGGAGCGGACGGAGGCCATCCCTGCAGCATAAATCTGGTACGCGGGACATTTCTGCTCCGAGGGCGCCCGTTTGCAGAGCTATGTTTGCATTTATGCGTGTCCGTGTCTCTTTGTTTTTGCATGCATGTAGTATTTAATTTATTTCTTTATTCTCACCGAGAGGCCGCAAAGGGTTGGGCCTTTTCTTCTCAGGCCCAGGCCTCTATAGAGGCCGTAATTGGCATCTCTGGCCTCTCCGGTTAGCTAGCCAGCCTGCTGAAAGAAGCGGGCTTTTATATTCGCTCGTCGAGTCGCCTAACATCATTTTATAATAGATTGTACCAGTTAATGCACAGGCGTAGCCTTCAATAGAAGTGCAACTGATATATTCTAAGCGCCGACGGGTGCTTTCAATTAGTGTTAAAATTAGCATTCGCCCAGACACCAAGCTAACAAAATGGCGGACGCTAGTGTGATAACTGAAAGGTCGCGTCTAAAAGGGAAACCTAGATTTGCGAAACTCTCACGAGATTTGTACGGGGCTGTGTATTTATCGCGCACCTTATCCAAACTAATTATGTTTTATGTTGTGAAATGCTGTGGTAAATATCTTACTAATTTAGGGACAGCAAACATTTGGTTAGGATAGGATTACAGTTGGGTTAAAATGATAACTCTCGCGAGATCTTTTTCTTGTTTCGGGTTCCCGTCTAGACGAGACAGTGGTGAAAATCGGTTGTAGAAAACGAGCTAGCTGGCTACAACAGAGCATCGCCAGTGTAGAACTAACAAAACCTTACGTTTTTAATTATTTGCTTTGATCACACTGCATGTGTGTAGGTGCAGTCAGCTGTTCCTAATTGTGTGTTTTAGTCGTGACAGTGGGACATCGCGCGTGTGATTAGTGCTAACGCTGCTCCAGTGGTCAGTTGAAGACATTACCGTGAATCATCTCGTCGGGCTTTACGCTGTGTTTAGTCAGGCATGAATGAGTAGCTCACTTAGTCTGGTGGGTTTTAATGTATTAGCGACATCTTTCAGCACAGTGGTGCACTGTGTTGTGCGCCACATCTCCACACACCGTTGTCATCATTTTACCACCTGGAGGTGGGGGGATGGTACATCCAGTGGAAATTAAATGGCACCCTGGCCGCATCGTCCACACCACTGTTTACATCTCCGCATCCCTCTGTGTGTGTGTCTGTTTGTGTGTGGCAGGGAGAAATTTTGTCGCATATTGTCTCACCTTCATCTTCACGATGAAGTTAGGACCTGGTGGGCTGAAAGATTTAATTTCTGTAGCTGAAGCAGGGATGCAGCCATGGAAATTGTGCCGCTGGTCATTTCACTTGCTGTCATATGTCGCAGACTCAAGCTAACACTGCAAAAAAAACAAAAAGATCAGTGAGTCTCTAAAAAATTCACTCACTTTGCCAGATAGGTAATGTCTTTGATATCAGGTGCCCTGATATTGTTGTGTGTGAATGAAATCTGTAAACAAATGAAGTACTCCACAGGGGGAACTTGTTCATTGCAGCAGCAGGATACAACTAAGCACACTGCAGGAACACAGCAATAATGTTAAAAGTCCTAGGAACTTAACAACTTGCACACAGTGCTGTCACAGAGAAAGTCACTGAACAAAGTCTGGTTTTGCTCTGCTGAAATCCAAATTTTAGGCAGGACAATAAAGACTACGGATTTAAAGAATATTGTATCGTTTTGACCAGGTGGTATTGAAAAAGTATTATCATATCAATGCTTTTGACAATCTCACATGGTACAATGGAGGCGGGACACATTGTGGTTGCTACCAAGAAAGAGTTGAGGTTATAACTCCTGCCCCATTTCTTGGTGAAAATGTCAAGTGTGCACAATGTTTGTAACCAAGGCCACACCAACCAATACATACAGTATTTACTGCAACAATCTTTGAAGGACTGATTTGTAGGCTGTTTCGGGTGATGCTCAGGCTGCAGCAGTTGTGCAACACCACCAGGCCTGTGACCTCCATCATGTGAATCACATTATAATGTCAAATTAACAAACACACACACACACCATGTTTGTATTCAACAAGCAAAGCATGACAAGCTGATTGTGGTTTTCCCTGGGTGCCCCTGGAAAAGAAATTATTTGTTTCCGTTTAGGTTAACATGAAATGTTAGAATCACATTTGATTGTCTGCATCAGTTGGATTTCTTTTCTTTTCTTTTTTTTTTTCTTTTTTTTTTTTTTTCTTTTATTTTATATTTTCCTTTTGAATTTATTGATGGCTAGGACAGGAGAACATTGTCTGCGCGAGAGACAGAGGGAAACACACAAAGTGTAACAAAGGGCCACAACCTGGACTCAAACCCAGGACAATGTGAAAAGGACTTAGTCTTAGTACAAGGCTTGCACACATTAGCTACCGGGGCACCCCATCATCTGGCTTTTTCTTATAAAAATCAAATATTTTTTAAATTATGTTAGTGGTCGCAAGCACACACACGACTTTTTTGCTTTTGGGGGTGCAGATCCAATATTCTTGAGATTAACAGTTCAAACACAAACAGCACAAGGAAACTTTTTCAAAGCAGTTGGCAAGTAAATTAATTATATTGGAAATATGTTATGTAGGAAAATGGACTTGGGTGACCTGCAGTTTATCTCCATACTGAGTGGAATTACCTGGCTTTTGCTGGGGTTTGTTTGGATTTTGATTGCCAAAGATCTAAGCTTTCTGTCTTTCGCTTTCAGTTCTCCAGTAACAAATGCAGTGCGAGGACAATGGATGAGGATGTCACCAGGCTTGCAATACATTCTGAAGAGCCTAAAATAATATTACACGGATCGGGTAATTAGCCATGTTTATATTAATGTGTGTTTTTATTTTCACAAAGTAATTAGTTCTGTAGTTCTGATAAACATGTTAGTGTTGGGGTATTTAAAGAAAAAGCCCTCTTGGATTAGCCTGTTAACTTGACATTTTTTAATGACAATGTAAAGTGTTGTCTGGATTAGGGCTGCAACTAACGATTATTTTCTTTATCGGTTAGTCTGTTGATTATTTTCATTATGTAACATTTAGTCTATAAAATGTAAGAAAAAAAGTAAATAATGTTTGTCACAATTTCCCAGAACCCAAAGTGATATCTTCAAATAGTTTATGTTGTCCAACCCAAAACACAAAGACTCTTCATTTACTATCGTAAATTACAAAGAAAAGAAGCACATTTTTACAGAAGAAGCTGGAACCAGCAAATTTTTTTGACACATTTGCTTGAAAAAATGAATGAAACGATACATCAGTTATCAGAAATGGTTTGCAAATAACTTACTTTTGATTGACTGATTGTTGCAGCTCTAGTCTGGAACGGGAAGTTATGACCATTCATTGCAAATCGTTATTATGGTTGCATAATATCAGTAGGAAATCAGTAACAGCATTTAATATGACATTTAAAACATCCACATACAATAAACTGTTGCTCTTAACTGATTTCTGCTTAATCCTGCTTATTCCAGATGAGGGTGGTGCCGGCGGGCAGGAGTTTGTTGTGGAGCTTCAAGAGACTGTGTTGGTGTCAGAAGGCGAGGGTGAAGGCATGGCGGTTCACAGGTTTGCCCCAGATGAGCTAGTCATCCAGGACGCTGTGGAGGATGTGGTGTCGGAGTATGTGCACTGCGATGAAGATGAAGATGTTGCTGTAGAGACCTGCGTGATGGCTCTGGAGGGTGAGGAGGAAGGCGTTGCTATGGGAGACATCCCCGAAGATGGGCTGGACCCAGAGCAGCAGGAGGACGACCAAGATGGCTGTGGCGATTATCTAATGATATCGTGTAAGTTTACTGCTTCGCTTGGTCTGGATTCAGATGTGCCACTGCTCTTCTGGAAAGCAACACGTGGGCTGCATTTACATTTGAGCCACTTTGTCTTGTGCAGAAACAAGCTAGGCATAAATGCATACAAGATGCGGTCTTGACAGATGTTGAAATGGTGTAAATGCATACATAATATTTATTCCTCCTATAGTCTAACTGTCAGTGAGCAGTCTGTGGAAAATAGATGATCGCTGTCTGATATTTTCTAATACATGCAATGTCTGTCTCAGACTGAAATTGGGCAATTCATTCATGTGTTTGTGTTAAACTTCTTAAGAGCACTCATTCTTCTGCTGGTGTTACTAGCAGCTACCAAACAGTTTCAGGTGCATTACCACCTCTTTCTGGACTGAAGGAGGCCTGACCTTGGTTTGCCTGTAGCTGGGAAAACAAAGATGGATTGGAATCAGATTTGTGATCTGGTCAACAGTGATACATAAATGGATAAGTGTAAAGGACTACATGCTAAAGGTAGATGGGGACTTTATATGGCTGAATGTGGATGAAGGTCTAAAGTGTTTATAAGACAGAATGTAAAAAATAATGTATTCTATTACAGGTTTTAAAATTGTATAGATTAGCTACAGTGCAGAAAAGAGCAATTTTAATGTTTAAGGCTTGTTGAATGTTCAGCTCTCATACAGAAATTGTTTCCTGTATTTCTTCTCTTTTTTTTTTTATCAAGGGCAGGACTCTATCAGTATCATGTAAATAACCAAATTTATCCAACATGCTTCTGTTCACCTGCAGCTCCTGATTTATTTGATTAAAGCAGACAAACTTGTGACACTTTATGTCCAAAATATTAACTTTGGTTAATGGTAATACTTTTGAGAACTATTATAGACCATAACAAATGTCAAAGCTTAAACATCATGGCATAACCACATTAGCACAACTGCAGCAATTTGCAGCACTGCCTGCACCACTGTACAGTTTCTTTGTTGAACAATCCTGAAGTGGTATTGGGTCATAGTCTGAAGCTAAGCAGCAGACTGTCATAGCAGTTAACCTGCTGCTGTGGCTTATAACGTTACACAGGCTTATCAGCAGTCTTATCAGTCTTCCTCCTCCTCTTTGTCAATATTTACTGTTAATACACAAAGTTCAGATTAAATTTTAATAAGGGCACATAAAACATACAATGTTTTTTTTTTTTAGCTTGTCTTTTGCCACTGATGCTTTAATAAAGAGTTGCTAACCTCATGTAAAAGGCTATGGGGTGTAGGAATGATAGACTTAAATCTCTGTTTTGATTTGCTGTAGCGTTGATCAACCAGAACTTCTCCAAAACCAATTATTTTGAAAATGATTAACGGTACTACATCTTAGAATTGGCTGGGTAACATTGAATATTCAGACCAGCTTGTGTAAAGCCACAAAGAATATTAAGATCAGTTTCATAGAATTTATAGATCCAGATATCTTGAAATGGTAAAATGAAATCCAAGTTGTGTCTTTACCAAACATAAATTGTGGTGATTTATTAAGCATTCATGTTGTCAGAATTTGGCAGACCACACACACAAATAAAATGTGATTTGTGACCCCCCCCCCCCCCCCCCCCCCCCACTAGTGGACGAAGCTGGTAAAATGGTGTCCGAGGATGGAACGGAGGTAACAGTGGAGGGAGCTGTGGAGGACCAGGAAGTGGAGAAGGACGAGGACGGGCAGGAGGTGATAAAGGTGTACATCTTCAAGGCCGATTCTGGGGAGGATGACATGGGTGAGTAGCAATTGAGCTTCATCTTCTGTTGACCATCTGTTATTCCTGAGCATGGGTGATTTTCACCAAATACCCAATTAAATGAGGGTCTAAAATGTAAATATAGGTGAGTCCTACTCCAGCCTAGCTCACTTGCTACAGTTAGTTACATCCACCACTAAGCACAAATATTTAGTTTTCTTTCTAAAAATTTTATTGTTGAGTTGAAGAACTTTTTGGAGGTTATTGGTCATGTGACGTTTTGTGTTTCTTAGGTGAAAGCAGGGTATGTGCAGGTCTTAAAATATCTTAAAAATCAATGAATGCAGGCTCCTAAATAAAGCCTTAAATTCAGTATTCAGAAGGTTCCAATATTGCCTCTTGCTGTATGCAGCAAAGTTAGTTATAAAACGTATCAATTGTGGGCTGTTGTGAGGGGTTACACACCAGGAGGCTGTTAATTGTTTCAGTCAGCACCATTAGACTTCTAGTAAGCGCTGTCACCACTGCTAGCTACAGTACTTGGAAGCTCATTGTCAGGCCTGTCACAGTAATTATGTTATCGACTTATTGAGGTCAGCAAAAATGATCAAGGTCATGGCCATAGATTTTACGACATAAGTTGTTTACATGCATGTTTGTTTACATAAGAATGTCACAAACATTTTAGCTAATGATGCCAGAATAAACAGCAGGGTTTTTCCTACTACTCCAAGACTCTGGTGCAGCACCTTAGCAGTTTTTGACAGTGTTTAAGACAAATGAACAGAAAAAAAACAAAAACTATGCTGAGAACATGATTTGCTGTCATTCACTGCCGTCCTGCTTCTGTCCTTTAGTCATCTGCTGTCTCAATTAAAAGTTCATTGCTCTTTGAAAAAACAGTACTTGCATTAATATGCTATTATCATATCAGTGGCATAATATATTGTCCAACAAGTGACAGGCCTACTCAGTGTTTTATAATTGGCAAGCAGAGAGCTTAGCAAAAACTTGAATTAATTAATCATTGTCAATTTGTTCATCCACTCAGCTCATAACTCATTATGCAGCTTATCCAAGTCACATTTATTTCATTAGGAATTATTCTTATTTGTGGCTGGGAAGTTGCTGAAATGAGATAAACAAGATAACATAATGAATAATTCTAGGCCATATTGTCTCCATTGTCCCCATCATACATACTTTGACCAGTATGATTGTGAAGCAAGTATTAGATTGCATTCTGTGTGCTATTAAAACAGCCCTTAAAGGTCTTAAATGTAACTTTGTTAACCATGCGAACACCCAAAAGGTATGAGGGCTCAGTTGCCCAGTTTTTGTGGCAGAACCGTGGAGGATTTAAAGGGTGTTTTTATCCTGCAGGAGAATCTGTTGACATCAGCGACGGAGACACAGAAAGTGTGGCGTTAACGGAGTCAGGCCAGACACTCAGAGAGAAGATGGTGTACATGTCCGTTGGGGATTCTCATCACAATCAAGGAAACCACGGTGAGTGATTTGGACCTAACCAGCGGGGATGACAGTCATGAAAGTAAACGTCACCAGTTTTTTGGTTTTGTACATGTTGGGCTCATCTACAGGTGGGTCCAAGGTGACTGATGAGGTTTATATGGAGGTGGTGGTAGGAGGGGAAGAGCCAGTAACTCACGACCGCTCGTATGACAGTGTGTCTCTAAGCAAGGACTTCATGCCTGTGGCCTGGGCAGCTGCTTATGGTCAGCACCCCTGTCTATTAAATTGCTTTTAAAACAACACTGGAAGCCTGTGCATCAACCACGTCTCTGAGTGTCTTGGCTTGAGCTTTTACAGACGCTGTTAGTTGATAATTTCTGTATTAAAGACGTTCTGTTTGCCTCACAGGTGCGGAGGATAGCGAGAGTTGTGAAAACCGAAACGGTGCAGCCAGCGCACTGCTGCACATCGATGAATCTGACGGGGTCAATGAAATCAACAGGCAACGCAACAAGAGCAAGAGACGGTCGGAACCTCGCCAGGTACAGACAGGTAAGAGCAACACAAAGTCTGGGTGTGGAAGGTTGAATTTAAATGTTAAATGCCAATCAAATCGCTCATCACACCAAAAGAAGACTTTTAGATCATAATTGCAACAGTGGAGTTGTGCAGTGCTCAGCAACAGCAGAAAGGATGCTTTATGGAAAGAGCCCACAGTGATTTTAAATTTGCAGTCTAACCAGCAGTCAATTCTACGACATACTGAATTTAAATTAATAGGAAAAATAAAAGAAAATAACTGTGTGTTGTTTTTGGTGGCAGTTTGAGACTTTACTTGGTCCAAACGAAGTTTAAGTGGCTTATTTGTTTGCCATTAATTGTCTTTATCCAACAGTACTGTTGATTGAGCAGAACGTTTTGATACCACCACTGCCTTGAAATACTTGTAATGATGTGACATGGGAGTCTCTGTTATTCACTGTCAGTCATGAATAAGAGCAAAAACTGTACACAAAATTCATGGCTCAGTATCTACCTCAGTTATAGGGCCATCGGTCGGTACAGCAGGGAAAACACAAAAATTTAGAAAAAGATGTCGTTAATTTGAAAAATTAAACTTTGAATGGTGGCTCATCGTCATTGACCAGCATGCACATGGAAATGTACATTGCAACAGAGCAACATCTGATAGGGCAGAACATTCAAAAGTGTATGCCAGTTTTACTAAATTTAATGAAAATGCAGCTAAATGAAATAACAGTTCAGCGTATTTCTGCAAACAAAAAAATAATAAAATAACTTGAATCTTTTCTCATCTTTTCATGTAATGTTATTTTTTGCACCAAACTATGACGAGAAATATTGAAAACTAGGGGTCAGGGAAGTATTTGATTCTTAGATGCATCACGATGCGGACATGGAAGATTATGAATCAGTTCATAAATGTCAAAAATCAATTTTCTAAATTTAAATTAACACAAAGTTAACGGACCAAAAAGGGTGGAACCAAGCTGCAAGGGCAGCGCAGCACCCGGACAGTTGACAGAGCGTACACGTGAGAGTTAACAGTAGTTAACGGGGAGATGCACTTCATCTTTTCAAAAGGCAGCAGCTGCAATCATGTTTTGATTTAGACAACAACAAGACAAACACAAATACTTTTTACCATCACCCAGAGACACGAAGCAGAGTAGTGATCAACTGTAACAAACGAGAGTGGCTGAGCAACACACAATGTGGCGTTGAACAGCTTTGACCAACTGTGTGATGAAGAAAATAACTCTCTGCTCAGTCTGTTTCACCTCAAAAACTCTGTACCTGCTCTGCATGTTGGATAGTGAGGTCTTTCCTCAGAGCTGATGGTGCAGCAGAGAGGCTGCTCTCCACTGTTCATTTCATTAATGCAGTTGAATTTTTTTTTTTTTTAAATAATAAGACTGCAGACCATTTAATTGCCAGTTATGATTCATATTGTATTTCATGGAAACTGAAGCAAGAGACTGAAAATTCTGCCCCCTTTTATATTAATTTAGTGAAAAATAGATTCTGAATCAGATCAGAGAAAAAGATCCCCCCCTAAATGTAACATATGTCTCATGTTTACTTCTGAACTAGGCTACTTCTTGAGTTTTGATGAGGATGACTGAACGTGAGCAGCTGCAGATAAATACAATCCAATACAGAGGAGATGGACACACCTTCCACCTTGTTTTTGTTGCTAATCGATACACTCTGGTGATGCTGTCACAAATGACATGTTGATGTGTTTCCACAAACAAACTAACTCAGATGAACAATGTTGGCACACAGTTTGACACTAATCTTTTCACTGTAACTAACTGTGAACAGCGACACTGCATGAGCTTGACTAACTGGGCTAAGCCAACTAGCATGCTACAGCTGATCCACAACAACTGGTGCACTGCCAGAACGTTCCTGATAAAACTTGTGCTCTACAATTTCTGGTCCTGTTGTGCGAGCAATTGATACAAATGGACAGTTTTGATAATTGGAGTCACAGGGCATACTGAACCAAGAAGGTCTTTTGCCAAAACGGTTCAAGATGAATACACGTACCATTGCACCCCTAGTACACAGTATTACTTAATGTACCATGTAGCCAGTCAGCACGGCTGTGTGTGTTCACTTGTTTCTCTCCAGCCTCCTCTGTGACTTGTGGCAGCAGTTAACCTGCTGCTGTGGCTTATAACATTACACAGGCTTATCAGCAGTTTACTCTGTCTTCCTCTTCCTCTTCGACAGTTACGTCTGCTTTTGAATATGTGGACAAGTACTTTATTATTTACCTTACAAGGATCAAGAATCAATAATGTGTGGATGCTTTTTATTTATTGCTTTATATACAGATTTTTTTCCATACATTTAAATCAACCAAACATGTCCACTGATATCACTTGTTTTGTTTGTTCTTGGTAAAGAATGTATTTTTGCCCATGACCTTTTTCAATAAATGGGTATTAGTTTGTTTTTTTTAAAGATTAAAACACCAAAATAAAAGCTTCTAAAATGACAAAAAGTTTATTTGACAAACAAGATTATGGCCATCTTGTCATTATGCTTCCCTCTTGTCATTTTTCTCTCCAGCCATCATCATCGGTCCATATGGTCAGCCTCTCACAGTTTACCCCTGCATGCTTTGTGGTAAAAAGTTTAAGTCACGAGGTTTCCTGAAACGCCACACCAAGAATCATCATCAGGATGTTCTGACGAGGAAAAAGTACCATGTACAGACTGTGACTTCACCACCAACAAGAAAGCCAGCCTGCACAACCACATGGAGGTACATGCTCTGAGCAGCAAGGCCCCTTTTGAGTGTGAAATGTGCGGCAAGGAGTTCCACCAGCAGGCGGCACTGTTCTCTCACAGACTGCAGCACCACCACCGTGAGCCCAAGAACCAGCCACCTCCACCGCCGACCAAGATGCATAAATGCAAGTTCTGTGACTATGAAACTGCTGAGCAAGGATTGCTCAACCGGCACTTGTTGGCTGTTCACAGCAAAAGCTTCCCGCACATCTGTGTGGAGTGTGGAAAAGGCTTTCGACACCCATCAGAGTTAAAGAAACACATGCGCACACACACGGGCGAGAAGCCTTATTCCTGCCTCTACTGCGACTACAAGTCGGCCGATTCCTCTAATCTCAAGACGCACATCAAGACTAAGCATAGCAAAGAGATGCCATATAAGTGCGAGCGCTGTTTCCAGACCTTCGCCGAGGAGGAGGAGTTAATGCAGCATGGACTAACACACGAGGAGAATAAGACCCACCATTGTGCCCACTGTGATCACAAAAGTTCCAACTCCAGTGACCTGAAACGCCATATCATATCTGTTCACACCAAGGACTACCCACACAAATGTGCCATCTGTGGTAAAGGCTTCCACCGGCCGTCGGAACTGAAGAAGCACTCGGGGTCGCACCGCACCAAGAAACTCCATCAGTGCCGGCACTGCAACTTTAAGATTGCAGACCCTTTTGTTCTCAGTCGTCACATCTTGTCTGTCCACACGAAGGAGCAACAGGCCTCTCCTGAAAAGAGCGAGGCCAAGAGGACAGAGACACACACTCCTGTTGCGACGCCTAAAAAGTCTGCACCGAGCGGGTCCGGTGGCTCCGGCCCAACTGGCAGAGTGAGTGCAGCCAGCTTAGCCAGCAGTGTGACTGTAGTTATTGGCAAAGGACAGAAAGAAAGGAGAATCTACCAGTGCCAGTACTGTGACTACAGCACCGGGGACGCGTCAGGTTTCAAGCGACACGTGATTTCCATTCACACAAAAGACTACCCGCACCGCTGCGAGATCTGCTCAAAAGGCTTCCGACGGCCCTCGGAGAAGAACCAGCATATCATGCGCCACCACAAGGACGTGGTGCAGGCAGAGTGACTCTGACTGAGCCAAATACTGTGCCACAACAAAAGAACAATGTAGAAGCAACCATCACACCCCAATCACTGCACCCCCAGCACAGCACCATTCACATTAAGATAATGAGGCGTGTGTGTGCGTGCTGCACTTAGTCGTTCTGTTGTTTTGCTCTTTTTTGATCCTCAGCCTAATGTTTGTTCAGAAGTGTATACACATGTACATAAACGTTAACGCTCTGTCAGAGTTAGCAACAGAACCCCTCCGTAGACTTGCACTTTTAACTGCATGTCCCTTGCTGGTGACAGTGTGCATGGCAGATTGTGCAGATGTCTCTTTGTAGATAAACGTTTTTTAATTTTTGCAGGCAGCAATCAGTTGTCACAAATCACAATGGTCCTAATTATTTGTCTCAGAAACTGAAGTGTAATTTGCAAAACGTTTGCATCATTTTGTTAAAATGTACTAAACGCAGCAGTATGGATTAGCAGCCTGTTCCCAGTAGCACTTGCCATCCTGGTAAAGATCATTTTGAATGCAGTAATCAAGTCATGTGTGCTGTGTGAGTGTGTGTGTGTGAGCGAGGAAAGCCCGTTTTACACAGCCTGTTCATGGCAGAATCGTGCTGTTATTCAACCTCACCATCTGTATAAAAGTAACAGAGAGGCAATGTGGGAGCATTTTTGTTCTGCTTCCGATCTGCTAGCAGAGGTTGATATGCTTTTTAAATTGCTTACTTCCACATATGTCAGCTATGTTTAAGCAGAGAGAGACAAGTGGACACTTTCTTCAGCTGTGTGCACTAAGCAGACACACATAGATGGGACTGATATGCCTCCACACAGATCATCACACAAGGTAATCTTTTTAACTTCATTGTTGCAAAGAAGCAACACCCTGTTAACTTGAAGGCTTTTTAACTTACACAGTGAGGCAAGTGGGTCAGAAATCTCCTTTCCTTTTACTTGCCCCTGACAATTTGTTTTATTTATCAGAGGTCAAATCAAATAACAGACTAAAGTTAATTGCCATGTTTAATTTAGGGCTGCGACTTCTAAAAAGTTCCAGAAAATAAGGAAAAATTGTTCATACCCAGTTTCTCAGAGTCAAGGTGATGTCTTTAAAAGTCTTATTTTGTCAGTCCCAAATCCAAAGATTTACAGTTGTGATATAAATGGAGAGGAGTAGGAAATATCCATATTTGAGAGGCTGAATTAAAAATTACTTAAAAATTAAAGCATTTATCAATTATCAAAATAGTTTAATTCTCTTTTACCACTTGGCCGACTCACTAGCCTGACAGGACATTTCACTTATCCTTATTGTTGAGCCCTGCAGGAACGCACAAAAAGCTTAACTTCATAAATTCATGAGGTTTTCAGCTGTATGTGTGATTAGAAAAGAGCAGACGAGCAAAATCACTTGTTGCACGCTGTTGTCACATCACGCTTCTTTTGATTCTGCAACAACTGGCATGCTGTATAAAATCACACAACTGGGGCGGCGGTGTTTGGTTCAGTGTAGAAAATCAAAGTAGCATTGCAGCTGTATGGCATGATCTCTGTGTAAAAAGGGCTAATGAAAGAGTGCGTGTGTGTGTGAGGAAGAGTGAATGACAAACAAAAGCATCTGTTGTGCTTCCTGGTGCTCTGACCCCACCACTCTGTAACATAGTGCTTTTTGTTGTGTTAACAGAAACACAAAGCTGGCTGTGTACAGCACCCAGAGAGAATAAACAATCATTCTTAGCTTTGTACGCACCGGGGGGTCTCCGATCATGGAATGAACACAGAATACACAGTGAAATAGTGGATGTGTCATGGTAGTGAATAAAAGGTCACATTATGCACCTACAGTATATCACAATGCGAACATTACCCCATTGTCCGATATTTCATTTCCAGTCAGTAACTGTACTGTAAGTTGTTCAGAACTAGAGCTCAAAGCAGTAGAGATGAAGCCCTGACTGACTGACTGACTGACTGACTGACTGACAGTATTTTAAAACCAGTAATGCTACTTGGGGAGTGAAATCCCATGAATTCGAAAAAGCTGATTTTTGTGACGAGGAAAATGTTTTCAACATTGACGAGCTGTTCATACAGATGGTTTGTTTTTCTTATGAATTGACACAGTATCTGTTAAATCATAGAAAAAGCATAATCTGCGTATCAATGTGATACCAATATTAGGCTGGGTTTTTAAAAAAAACTTCTCATCAGTATCCATATATAACTGTCTGGTCTAGAAAGGAGTCATTCAGTGTATCTGGTGCTGCTGTTATGAATCTATGGACTGAACTCTTTGTTTTTCACCCACACACACTCAGATGTACTTTTACCAGTAGAAAGGGAAAATGTATATCTTTTTAGATGCAACTTCAGAAGACAGGTGCTGGTGGTGTACTTGTACTATGGCTTTTTACATTTTTTTTGTTATCACCTGTGATTATTTCTGTTTTTATATTTATTTCATTTACAAGTTGTTGTATAGTTAAGTGTAACTAGACTTCTATGGGACGTAAATTATTGTTTTGTATACAAATCTGTACAAAGCGTGTAGATGTAAACACTTGATAAAAAGGAAATCTGAACTGTGTTGTTATGGATGTACTTCAGCGTATTTGTTAAAAAAGGTAATAAAAGCAAAGTATTTTAGCTGTTTGTGTCTTATTCTGCCCACAGTGTTAAGATCCAGTTCTGCTCATTGTTATATCACTTGGATATTTGGGCTTATCTGAGCGCGACACTAAAAGGCTGTTTTTACATTCATGTGCTGAAGAGGGAACGTTTATGTGGAACTCCGTTTCTGCCACTGTGATGGGGCAAAAAAAGAAGATCCTGTTTCAACTTTATTGAAATAATGACTCTATCAAAATGACTTTAGCAAAATAATGAGAAACATTGTGAAAATAATGACTTAGCTGCACAAAATAATGATTTGGTTTACTAAGTCCTTATTTTGAGATACTAACTCATTTTGAGATTAATTAAGTTGTGATTTTGAAATAAAATGTCATTTTGAGAAAATTTCTTATTTGGAGATACTATTTTTTAGAAAGTAGCTCATTATTTTAAGATACTAAGTCAATATTTTGAGCAATTTTCTCATTATGACTTACAGGATCTTTTTTTGTCTTGCTATATTGGTGGAAATGGGCACCCATAAATTTCTCTGGTCACCTTAAATCTGAATTTAAAGGTAATCTGTGGAGTTTTGCTGTAAAAAAAACAAACAAATGCTAGGTTTCCATTCAGTGTTGGTCATCAAAACACTATTTGTCTTTAAGGTCTGAAACATTTGCAAAGCTGATATTACATGTTTGACACCTGCATTTTTTAAACCTCCATGGTTACTTGCTTGTACTCTCCTCTCTGCCTTTGCTGATGCATTGCTGCATTATTTGGCGTATTAGTGCCATTTGTAAATCAGTGAATTAATGTGAAGCTATTGTTGGGATGTGCATCACCTCACACGTGCGATGCACGAGAAAAAGGAAACTGAGACCCACTCATGAAAAAAGATCCATATTGATACTAGAGGTCTAAAGCTCCCCAGGGAGCCTTGAAGATGAGTACATGCAAGCATGATTTTATTTTTTACTGCTAGTCTAGATGAAGGAGGACACGTCTTGTGTACAAGCTAGATATCTTCACAAAAATTAAATTAGGTAATTGAACTTTGTTGTGAAGAAACATCAGATACATAATTATTGTTAGAGCATTTTATATGTCATAGAACATGTCTGAAGTGAATCTTAAAAGATTGATTTCAGTTACAACTGATAAAAGCAAAGTGTTTTATATTGCAACCAGGATTTACATCATGTTTAGTAGCTTTATGAGCTATTGTTAGTCCATCTGAAAGAGCAGAGTAAATAACCAAAATCTTTTCTTTATTCATTCATGGCAGTGACCTCATAGATGTAGAATATTTGCAACAAAGGTCTTCAGACAGCATCAGTGGCATACGATGACCTGAAAACTAGGCAGCTGGGCATTCCGCTAAAGAAAAATAGAAATGAGAAAGGTGATTAGTGCATAACATTACTCCTATATTTTTATATTAAATATGGATATAATAAGTACCATTTTTGGGAAGGAAAGCAATGTTTTCAGGCAGGATGCCAGTGTCCAGGGAGAACTGCCTGAACTTCTCCAGCAGGTCAGCGCTGAGGTCCATGCTGCGGCCTGTCGAACCACATGACATTAATCTGCATGACTGTACTGAACACACTGAGACTCAGGACGCTGTCTAACGTGGGTGATGGTGACGTTACCATATAGTTTGTTGACAACGGTGGCGACGCCCGCCTTGGTCTTGATGGTGTGAGTCAGGGCGTACTCCTCGTACTTGACATCAACCATGCGCAAGTCATTCTCATTCCCCCAGCCTGATGGAGGGAGGCAGCCAGAACAGATCATGTGACAGCAGAAATGCTTTGGATGGATTAATTCTGAATGTTGCATGCATACCTCTATGTGTATTTATGTGTGTGTTTGGATGCACTCACGCTCACTTGTGTACGTGAACTTTCCAGGCACATCAGTCTTCTTGGCCAGGTTGTTCAGCCTCCAACAAGAGCCATTAGAGCTGCAAGGCAACCATTGAAACATGATAAAGATGTCACCACTGGACTCCTTTTTTATTGTTCAGATTATTTATGTGGGGCCGTATGAGGTACAAACTTCTGTGACGGTGTTTTTTACATCAAAAAAGACTCTGACAGCAAAGTAAAGCAGTAAAAGAATTACAAAAACAGTGTGCACTGGATTTGATTTAAAAACTTTTTGGTGCCGACCCTGTCCAGAGCAGTTCACTGCTTAGCTTTCAAGCTGATACTCCTCTTTGTTTCTCCAAACTGGTCATGTGCCGATCACCATCTGCTGTACACTGACTATTGATAACCACATTTCAGATAGTCTGAACTATCCCTTTAATCTCCTCTCCTCCTGTCAGTTCTCTCACACTCACTTGAGGCTGGCGTATGAGATGTCCAGGTCCCCGTCTGCAGTTGGGGTCAACATGGCTGTGCCCACCTTCATGCTGCCTCTGCGGCTGACAAACCACTGGGCATTAGTGGCAAATCCAATCAGGTACCACTTCCCTGCCATCTGTGGACACACGCAGGGCAAACATAGCAGAAAGGAAACAAAAACACTGCATACGTCACTGTGGCACAGTGCTTTCAATCTCCAAATTTTTGTGCCGTGCGATTTTGAAATGTGGTCATCTGTAAGATTGTGATGCACACTTGTCCATTAATGTGTAAAATGTGATGGAAAGTTTGGAAAAGTTCATTCCTAACACATTTTTCCTTCCCACCTTAATCCTTGCAAAAAATGTGGCAAAACACAACTACTTCAAGTAAACAGTTGTTTAAATTTCATTTTACAAAATAGGAAGTAATTATATGTACTAACGTATAACAATAAAAAAAATTAAAGCCTTAAGAAAAAAGAAACAAAACTAACTAAATTAGAATAAAATATCCAGGAAATGTCTGTAGTTTTAGTCAACCATGAGGAGACATTGGTGCATATGTTTATTGAGACTAGTCTACATGATTGTGAGTCATTTGTCTTCACAAAATGTTTGTTTGTATTGTAATACCTCTTTGGAAAGTCTTTAATCCTGCCCCCAACAAATACCCCCCATTTTATAAAATAAGCTAGTACACTACTAAGCTAGTAAGCTATTAAAAATTCAACTAAAACATTTTTAAACAATAAAAACTAAGCTGAAATTAGCAAACCAACTGTGGAAACAAATTGAATCTAAACCAAATTGAAAACAAGAATTGAAAATAAAATAAGAAATAAAAACTAATGAAAAGCTCTGCAATACAGGTATCATAAATTAATGTTGTGCTTAAAATAAAAACAATTTGGTGTCTCACCGCCTGTAAATTGAAGTCTGCCTGGGGTACGACTTCAGAAGAAACCACCAAGGAGCAGAGCACAGCTCCCAGCAGCCTCAGCAGTAAAGTCATAGCTGCTGATCGGTCGCAGAAACGATGATGGAGAAGAGTGTGGATGTAGATCTGGTGTTGAAGTTCTGCCTGACAACCCTTTTTATAGTAGAGGGTGACATTACCTTTTTCCCTCCCAGCCCAAACACACACACACACACACACACACACACACACACACTCACACATACATACACCCACGCCCACACAAACCCTGGAGCTGGGATGGGTTCAAACACGTGAAGCTTCAGACAAACATACAGTTTCACAGCCACAAGGTAAGCTTTTAGCTCTGCCAGGGCAGAATTCAATCAACCATGCGAAAGATGAATGCACGACAGTGGGCAGCCAGCAGGAGAAGCAAGCCAAGAAAAATCAACAAAACCTGAATAACAAATGTGTAGAGATAACCCTCTCTCCTGCCTGTCACATAGTTAGGAGCTGGAAAGCTCTGTGTTTTTCATAATTCAGTTTCATGTTGCAGCCTCCTATTTGTGAGTATATGCTGTAAAAACACAGTAACCAAGAGTGGTAAACAAAGCAATGGCTGCCCTCCAGGGCTTTCTGTGGCAGAGGGACCACAGAATACAATTCATCCGTCAGCAGTTGCAATAGCAACACACAGAGGCAACACAAATGCCCCTGCAGATTGGCTTCCTAATGCATGCATCAACATTTGCTGCATTGAAATGCTTTCCTGGGTACCTAGAGAGACCTTTATAGGTTTAAAGTCTGTAAATATTTTCCTCTCCTTGTCTGTCTGAAAGTACCCAAATTATTAAATAGATGAACGAAAACAACTTTGTATGCAGCTTGTGGCTCCCTATTTATCCATCTAGATTGTTTTGGCGTGAATTGCTAAGTTTTGGAGATATCAGCTGTAGAGATGTCTGCCCTGTTTTGAAAACATTGGAACCAGATGGCACTTGCCTTGTGGTGCACAAAGTGCAAAAAAAAAAAAAAATCCACAGACCTTGTTGTTTGCAGTTTCATGTAGGAACTATTTTCATAGAAAAAAAAAGGAGTTCCTACATGAAACTGCTTTGTGCCGTTGAAAGAAAGTAGTTCCTATATGAAACTGCTTACAACAGTCTGTAGATTATCTTGGTTAAGCGGGTCTTGATTTCTGGAAAGAGACACTCCTGTTGACTTGTATTTTTTTGACGCTTTGAGCACCACAAGCCGAATGGCATCTAGTTCCATTATATTCAAGAGAAAGTAGACATCTCTTCAGTCTATATCTCCATAACTCTGCAACTCACACCAAAACAATCTAGATGGATGAAATACAGGCTAATGGACAAATATGTATTTTTGATTTTGGTGTGAACTATCCCTTTAATCACATCACACAACCTCCTTCAGCAAATAGAGTATAGCCTAACTTGTGTGTTTTGTTTGCTGATGACACTACTCTCTACTGCTCTGGTAAAAACCTAGAACAGCTTCTGACTACAGTTGAAAATGAATTAAATACTCTGAAAACTTGGTTTGACATGAATAAGTTATCTCTGAATTTAAACAAAACAAAGTTTATCATTTTTGGCACCAGACAAATTAAAACCCAGGTTAAAATCAGGGTTAAGTGCATTGAAATAGAAAGAGTGAATGAAAACACATTTCTTGGTGTGATAATTGATGATAAACTTTGTTGAAAACCACATATAAATAATGTGAAAACTAAAATGTCAAAAACCATTGCAATACTTTATAAAACAAAGGATGTTCTTAACAAGAAATCATTATATACGCTTTATTGTTCTCTGTTACTTCCATATATGACCTATTGCGTGGAGATATGGGGTAACACATATAAAACTAACACTCATCCTATTTTTAAGCTACAAAAAAGAGCTATAAGAATTATAAATTGATCGAACTTCCTTGAATCAACTATCGTATTGTTCATCAATCTAAATACTCTTAAATTTTATGATTTAGTTGAATTTAAAACGGCACAGATAATGTACAAAGCACACAATAATTTACTTTGCCGCAGTACTCAGAGGCTGTTTGAAATCAGAGAGAGTCGGTATGATTTGAGGGAAACAGGTTTTTTTCAAAAAAACTAAGACAAGAACGAATATTAAGCAGAGATGTGTCTCTGTTAGAGGTGTTAACTTGTGGAATAGCTGTGACGATGAATTAAAAATGTGTAGTTCACTTTCCTCATTTAAAAACATGTATAAAACTAAAGCAATAGGAAAATATATAAATCAGGTATGAAGAAGAGTCATAATGAAAGTACTGAAACTTCTGGCTGTGTATGGAAAACTTGTTTTTTTTGTTTTGTTTTGTTTTTTTTGTTTTTGTTTTTTTGTTTTGTTTTTTGTTGTTGTTGTTTTTCTGTTTGTTTGTTGTTTTTTTCTGAAGACTTATGGTGCAACTCAGACCATGTAGTTAAAGAGTTGCCTTGCTAAAGTTGTTTTGTAGGCAAAATAAGCCTGAGCTTCAGCCTACACCTTTTCGATTAGCTTCATCCCTCATCTACTTGTTGCTGAGGCAGATCTTCTATGTATTTGTTGGGGGTGGATTTTGAATGCTAATTATTGCCAAAAAAAAAAGAAGTGGCCTTTAGGAACTATGGTCAGAAGGCCAGAAATCATCACAACAGGCACCGATAGCAACTGTGAAGGGAACCATCAAGGCAAAGAAGGAGGCTTTTTGGGCTTCTTTGGCCCGGGGGTCTCCCGGGTGTGGGAGGAATTCAGGGAGGTTATAGAGAAGGACTTTCAGGTGACCTCAAAGAAGTTCTGGCAACTATTCGACGACAAGGCTTAGCTCAAACTGTGTTAGGCCTGGGAGGAGAACTGCTGACCTGGACTGGGAATATTGCCAGGAGGTGGAAGGAGCACTTTGAGAAACTCCTGAACCCCACCAGCACATCCTTTATGGAGGAGGCAGAGTTTGAAGACTCAGCAGAGGTCACTGAGGTAGTTAAGAGGCTCACTGGAGGCAAGGTGCCAAGTGTGGATGAGATGCTGAAGGTTCTGGACATTGTTAAGCTGTCTTGGCTGACACGTCTTTTCAGTGTCGCGCAAGGGACAGTGGGCTGTGGAGTGGCAGGACAACTAATTGTCAAACCCCAGATTCAGGAGGACCAATGCGGATTCCGTCCTGTCCATGAAACAGTGTACCAGCTCTTTACCAGCTCTTTTCTTTTTTGAATTGGAGAAGGCAAACACATTTTCAGTGGCTGTTGAATCCTACCAGGGTTGCTCCTTGTCTCTGATCCTGTTTGTGATTTTCAAGGACAGGATCTCGAGGCACTGCCGGGCCATGGTTCTCTGCTGAAAAAGGCTGGATTTCTCCCTCTGGGTGGAAGATGGAACCTGATATCGAAAGGCAGATTAATGTAGTATCAGCAGTAATGCAGCCGAAAGCCTTTGCCAGAAGGAAAAGCTTTCAATCCCAAACCCTAACCTATGGTCATGAGCTTTGGGTAGTGACCAAAAGAATAAGATTGCGGACACAAGAGATCAAAAATTTGTTTCCTTTGTATGGTAGCTCGGCCTTAGAGGGCAGACATCCGGGGTTGAGGTGGTTCGGGCATCTGACCCAGACCGAGCTAGAGGGATTACATATCTCTTCTGGCCTGGGAACGCCTCAGGATCCCACAGCAGGAGCTGGAAAGTGTTGCTGGAGAGAGGGACATCAGGAATACCCAGTTTAGCCTGCTGCCACTGCAACCCAAACCTAGATAAGCACAATGGATGATGGATGGATGGAGGAATGGACAGAATGGAAGTAAAAGGAGTATAAATGGGGCATGATTTTACTTCATCTGCTGATAAGGATCATGTGATATGCTTAATAGCACCAAAATGTGGTGAATTACAGGTTTATTTTGACCGAACAACCAGAGCTGGTGATTTTTGGAACAGTGGAAAGACAAGCCAAAATGTTTTTTGGTGACTTTTATTTTTGTTCTGTTGAGTTTGAATGAAGATGACAATGACAATCATAGAATTATTGTAACTGGATTTAATACAGTATATCTGAATTTAGATAATTAACTTCAAGGTGTTTGTGACTGAATGGCCAGAGGTGGTGTTTGTGGAGAATGCAGCAACATTACAGCATCACACAACCGAAAATTTCAACAAGTATAAATATGGCTCTGTACCATTGACTCAGGTACACCTAAGCACCATTTTATGGTACTTGTACTTGAAGGACTAGTGTGTAGGATTTAGAGGCATCTAGCAGTGAGGTTGCAAATTGTTTCTTGTTTTGTGTTTGGAGTGCCAACCTCTCCAGTTCACGGATAACATGGACCTTGTGAGAGTCTCCATTCTCATGATGATCATGAGCAAACAGACATTGTTGCATATATTTTTGCAGTTACTGTATAAAACTGAGTGTTTCTAATGTATCTTTAAGCTTTTGGTATGAACTGTGCCCATGTTTACAAGCTGCACCAAGATCTTCTCTGTGCACAGGTATGTGTTATATTAAACTCATATATTCAAGTAAGAACAACTGAGGTTCCTGGAGTTTATTCTTTTGTTCATCAAAATGACGACTGACCAGAAGTTCAAGTTTTCTTCATCAGCTGCTGTGGAAACATGGCGGCGCAACATGGCGGCCTCCATGGAAGAGGGCCTGTGCCCACTGTAGATATAAACAGCTCTCTCTAAATTAACAAAAACACAACAATTCTTATTTTAAGGTGTTAACACACAAATGAAAACTTACTTATAAATATTATATTCCATATCTGCCATATTCTGCCAATAAAACCCTGTAAATCTTTAGATCTTAAAGCTTTAGTTACTTTGTAGACTCACATTACTGATACAAAATATAGTCAACAAGTAAATGATAATGTTTTATTATTGATTAAACTGCCTAGTATATAAAGTTTTGTTATACTGTACTGAAAAGAATACAATGGTTTGCATTGTTATTGACATTTATCAATGCTTTGTGCACTTTTATAATTTATATTTTTGTGCTTGCTCCTGCAGTTTCATTGGAAATATGCAATGCGCATCACAAGTTTTAGCAGGCATTTCAGGCCGCAGCAATCCCGCAGGATTTATGTATATTGATGTGGATACTTTTGTACTTGCGTGTGTAACATTTTGTAAGCAGTATTTCTATGCATTAAGTTAAGTAAAGTAAAAGATCAGAATACTTCTTCCACCACGTCTCTGAATTAAACTGCACACTTGAAAACATTTCTAAGTCTGTATTTATGGTCTCATTGTCGCTGTTAAGTTGGTTGGTAACAAGGCTGAGCTCTCAACTTTCTGTAGGATCGTACATCCGCTGCTCAGATGTAAATTCAGCAGTGATGATAAGGAGATGAATCAATAATAAGCTAGAAACTGTTAAGTGCACTACAGGCAGAATCATGCCACAGTACAATGATTCCCCTGTCCTACATACCTTTCCAGTTTAAACAGGCATGTCTTTTGCCCCGAGAAAACAAAAATTATAGTAATGTGCCAGAAAAGCATATTGTACTTGCACACTTACATAAGACTGCAGCTGCAGAAATCTCCCCAGTGAACATTAATTTATGAGTTACCACAAGCAGTGCAGAAAGGTTCCAAATTTTTAATCATTATTTACACAACAGACTGACTTATCAAAGCGGCAAACAGATTTACAAAAGGTACAATTAACTGCAAAGGTTCTGTGTAACAAAGGTAATGGCTCGTCTGGGGTGAAATGAGTTAATGTCATGTTGGGAAAATGGGACAAGTCCTCCAGTTATTCCAATTTAAGATTGTTCACACATGACTGATCTTGTTATAACACCTTATATAAAGCCTATATATGCAATTCAAGCAATACAGCAGTAGTATTTTGGCATATCATCCAGAAAGTAGATGAAGGGAATTTATGAATTGCTCAACTTAAAATTTTATGAATAACTGAAACTTCCCATTTAACTACTTAGACTATTAATAAGACTGTACATCATCACAGACAAAAAAAAAGACTGAATATTTTGTTAACAGCTTATCGCCCAAAGCAGTAACAGTCTCTGTGCTGAGATATCTGTACTGTGTGCCAAGGAGCTCCGAGGCATGCATGCATACACACACACTGTACATGAATACAGTATGTACTATACATTCATTGAGGGCAAGAAAAAAATGAATTATTGTAATAAAATAAAAGATTAAAGTTTATGGGGAGATTTGAATCAGGACACAAGAATGAAATTGTTTTTTTAAATTCTCAGTCATAGATCTTCACCAGGAACAAAATATTAATAATAACAAATGTTCATTACACCCTCTGATATGAAAGTGTTGGAATGAACAAAAGAGATGTTAAATTGTAAAGCTTGTAAAGGTACAAATTTACTGAGGTCAAGAGAGTTCATAGTCAAGGGAGTTTAATGTGCTGAGTCTGCTGTGGATAACGTTGACATATCGGCCTGATGATGGCGCTACAAGAAAACTCATGGAGGGACCAAAATGAAAGGAGTTCTACCTTGGGTTTTATGTTCAGCAGCATGAATGTGTAAAATTTCATGGTGATGCTTCTGGAAAAGTTTAGTGAAATCATGAATATTCAACAGCAAATTAAATATAAATCTGTCCATAGTTTTTAAGTTTTTCTTGTTGTGGATAAATATATCGGTCAAGAAGCTATTTTCAACTGCAGGTGAGGCTAAAGGAATCATGACAGATCTGATCAGTAGTTGTTGCAGTGAACCAAAGCTTTATAGACATCATGTTTAGGCACTGCAAGACAAACAAAGCTTCTAAAACTGACATTGTAATGACATTTGACTGTAAATTATTCACATGTGAAACTATCATGGGAAAATAATACATTTTGTGGCAGGGATAATTATGCCACACTAATGTTTAAAAAATGTAGAGATGTATAGGCAGGTCATAGGGCAGTAATGTTACATATTAAAACAGTTGAAAATTTGATTAAATGACCTGTTTACCAAAGATGTAGACGTGCAGGCGGACAGTGTGCATCCTAGACAACTTAAAAATGCTTAGACATGTTCAATTAGAAATGTTCACATTGAAAATATAAGAATAACTCTATTTCTCACTGCTGTACAATCTGATAACTAACAATTAAAGCCTGGTTGAGCCAGTCAGTGTAGGTCTAGAGCCATACGGCTGTAATGCACAGACCGGCCTGAGGGTGGCATCAGAGGAAAGACCATCCATACCAACTGGCTGACTCCAGAGCCACTGGCATGGAGGTTCAATGGAGTTAAGAGGCCAGATAAGCCTATCATTTGATGGACTGAGTGATTTAAATGGAGGAAATGTATTGATTTAAACAGCTTGATTGATGGCTCCAGATGTGCATTATAAGAACTGATAATGGAAAATAATGGAGTGAAACACTGGAGTGTAGACATCACAGGAGAGTACATATATTGTTTAGTTTGGATTTTTATGCAGCGTAAGGGTAAAGAGATTTACTTATACACATTAAATGCTATACATTACAGTGTCGGACAGGATTGTGGCCTTCAGCTTAATATAAATAAATAATATCTATAATTGACTGTACAGAAACAATCTCTGCATGTCTTAAAATGTGCAGGTCTGGACAGTGTAAAAAGGAGCACTGCTGGCACTATGAGACCGCAATGGACAAAAAACATTAGATTAAAAAATCAATATCGCAGCACTGCAGACGATAATATTAAGTAAATACAGGAAAAAACAAGATTGCATCAGTCATAACAGTTATGATGACTGACGCTGCTGCAGGAAGTTATGACTGTAATGCTACACCCACACTGACTCACTCACAGGGGTCAGATGCAGGGCTTTATCTGTCTGTGCCAGTTTTTCATGCCTGTTTTGTTATATCTAATGCTGACTGAACAGTCCTAACATTAGGCTTTATAGAAGTGCTAGGAAGGGATATATAGATGGGATATATAATCTCTCCAGCATGTCTCCATTTCTCCTGTGTTTATGACCTCAGCTGACTCCATACTTTTCATCATTTCATCTTTTTGAAAAATATTCCAGTTAGCATGACAAAGAACAAGGCCTTGTGTTAGTCATGTCATGTTACGTCCATTTTGTGTGTAGAGTTATCTTACTTTTCATGAAGCAGGTCCAGACCGCACTCTTTTTATAGCTCCCACCAAGAGCAAGTACTGAGGCGACTGCGGTGAGGAAAATCTTCCTCTCAACAGGCAGAAACCTCAAGCTAACATGCTCAACATTACATCATAAGAAGTCAGTGTAGCCACCGTGACATCACTCATTGGTTTGTGTATTACCATTTTAAACACTCGAGTTTGGCATTTGGCTATTTTAAATTGGCATTATCGTCTGTTTTACTCTAAATGGGATCATAATTTACAACATTAACATAATGCTGTATAGAAGAAGAACTGAAACTAGAAATTCGGACCATAAACTCAAAAAGAAACTGTTTGCTGAAGTAATAAATCAAGTGAGCATTAGGGTAATTTTCTCATAAGCTGACATACAATCAGACTTCTTTTTGCACACAGTGTAGTTACCCACTGCTGGCCATGAGAGAGAATACAGGTTTTAAGACACTGCAGCAGTGGGTTCACTTTTCAGACCCAGAGGCTTCACCCACTTCTTTACTACAGTCTCTGCAGTACATATCAGCACGGTAAAATGCTAAATGTCAAAGGCCACATACAAACATGTTAACATTTAAATGTGCAAACATGCTAATGACAAGTATGTTGCTAACATGGATTTAGTTCATGACAGCAGAGTCAGAGGTGAGTCTATCAGATTCCATCTGAGGAGGTACAGCAACATGGCAGCTGAACCTGACAAGTCTGAGACGTCCTGTGGTTATACTGCACAGAGGATAAATACTTTCAATTGCTGTCACAATATGGGCTTTCATCTGGTGCCAAACTTCATCTTTTACGCTGCTCTCCATTTTATTTTTCCTTTACATGAACTCCACAGAGTCAGCCCTCATTAATTACAAGGTTTTATTTCATTTTTTAAATTGACATGCAGTCAAAAATATTTTTCAGTCAGACAGCATGATGATGTTCACTTTCTGCAAGTTGAGAAAATACAGTATGTACAGTAACATGGCAGTGCCTGCAGCCTTATGCCTGTAGGTTATTTTCTCAAACAGACAATTGTGCAACAAATTCCAACCCTAAAACAATTATGAATGTGCAGTTTATTAAGTAGTAGGACCTCAATAGTCCCCTGTAACATATGGAGTTCTTAATGTATTATATGAAGAGGCTGGAATGCTATAATCATTGGAAGTGATCAGCTGATATCCTAATAAATACATGAGATGGACATCTTCACACATGCTGCATTAACAGTCTGTTATGATTGTATTACTGGAGAGTCTAAAGCAAAACTAGACCAAGTCAGGGAGGCTGGAGCGAGGAGAAGGCGAAGCATCTGCCATGGTGAGGAACTCAACCCAGTTCTGACAGAAGCCACGTGAATACTCTCCTGTGTCGATGACGAGTCCCCACAGACGGCTCTGGCCCGTTTTATTCCTCAGAGCCAGCCGAGACTCTCGCTCTGTCACATTGAAGCTGATGTTCAGAACCTGTGTCACCAACAGGTAAAACAATCCAGCTGTGACGATGCTGCTGTACCATGCACAGGTGAAGCAAAGTGCCGTGCTGTAAACACAAAGAAGGAGTTACTGTAATAACAGCAATATAATATAATGTTTGAAATGCATTTAAAGGAAAAGCATTTTCAACTTTTTTAAACTAGAAATTTCTTTTAAAACAATGCTAGATTATTCACTCTGTTCGCAATGACAAAATTTGTGTTGTACTGTAAATTTGTATTTCTGCTTTTGTTGCCTAATGTAATCTCAGCATCATTGAAAATGAGGGCCACACCTCAATGTGTCCCTGAGAAGTAAATAAAGGCTGAATGAAAAATTTGGCTAATAACTAAACAAAAACATGGGTTCCAGCCTCGCTGGTACTGTATTATTTTATTTTTTGAGTGTTTGTAATATATTGTGTCACTATAAATCTGTTATGTCACTTCTGAACAAATAGTAAATTGATCTGTTAATCAGTGTCAATCAATCTTCATTTCTAAATATTCCACCACTGACCCATCCACCTCCCAAAGTAATAATGACATCTGTGCCCTTGATTATACACTAATGATTATATTCTTAGGAATATTATATTCCATTCCTGCCATATTCTGCCAGTATATCCCCAAAACTCTTAGACACTGCTCCTTTGAAGAACTTTTGCAACATTGACTTCTCATCTACTCTTACATTTAGTCACATGCAGCTTTTGGTGGAGACAGAACATAAAAGAGCGCTCTGCTGTACCTAGAATGAGTGTAGACAGCGGGGCAGTAGAGGAGAGCCGTCATTAGATACTGTCGAGGACAGAGGCTGCGAAGCACCAAACTGATCCCATACAGAGAGGTCAACACGAACACAGACAAGGTCAGCAGGAAACTGCGATGGTTTGCCTGTCCACACAGCTGTTTATCCTACAACACCTCAACACATGCAACCATAACACAGACACACAACACAAGGTACCAGTCAGACCAGATGACAGCTGCAGCACACTATATGTAGTTTTTCAGGTTTACATTTGAATTACTTTTGGTCATCATTTTCTTCACTTAATATCATGTATTCTAGTCTAGAGATAATAGATACAGTATGCTCATACATGATGCCGTGGATATATCTGTAGTCAGTGAATGGGAAAATTACTGAATACCCACGTTTTATTTTACTTCTTAGGTCCTAAGTGTATTGCAGACTTTCTTAAACTATTCACACTTATGGCTTGCCCAGATTTAGCACTAGGGAGCTGGCAGGGTTAAGGCCAAAAAATACAGACATTTGTGTTCACGCATACAGCTCCTCTGAGTAGTGTGTGCATAGTTGCAGAGTTGCAGTGCAAAAGGGGTGTAAAAGGAGTTTAGGAAACAATGCAACACTTTGCATGAGATGCAAAGTGATTTATTGAGAATACTTTTAGTGCAGACTCAAGGTTGCAGACTGTTTAAGCGCTACTCAGCGCTGGCCTCATTCTCCTGGTTGACCTGAAATGGCGCATCTTTGGTTGCATCAGATGCTTGGGTACCTGGTAGAGCTGCTTATAGGTCTGGTTTAAGATTACATTTGATAGTTTTAACCAGATAGCTTTGCTGATGACTGTTTTCACCTTTTTCCACCTTTGGAAGAAAATACTAGAAAACTATGATACTATAAATTTTCATAGTCAGATGGTGGATTTTTTTTTTAAATGTCAGTTTTCGATGCTTTGGGCACCACATACTAAATTCAATTCACCATCATTGTTTCAAGGTGGCAGCAGAAAACTCAGCAGCAGATACTTCAAAAACACAACTAATAATTATTCAACAGTTAATTACAACCAAGTCATTTGATTGAGCAGGAGTGCTGAGGATAACTAACTAAATCACTGGGACTGTTAACTACATGTATCACTCTGCTTTACAGAACAAAAAAGGGGGCGTCTTGTACAGTGATGATTCAGGCCTTCTTACTGTGGGATCGCTGTCATACGCTTTTTAATCTGACAAAGTGCACAGACCAGAATTCAAATACAGCAGTTTTAACAGCTTTTGACCTGTTGTCCAAGGAAAAAAAAAACATGCTTACATGCATCCCTGTTACCATGGTTAAGAACTTATTTAAATAAATATATACATGGCTTATACAGATCAATTATAGAAGACTGCCCCCTGAACAGATTTCACTATCAGCGGATGGATTCATTAAAAGTTCAGCTTTTGAAATCTTGTTAAAAACACAGCTCTTCTATAATAAAATCCTGTGGCTGGTTTGTTTGCTTTCAGGCATCAAACGAAACACACCGGCCCACTTGGAAGCCGACCAAGACCCACCTTTTCAAGCAGTCTTGGCCTGGTTGTTTGGTCTGCATCAGGATAAGTCTCAAAAATAAAAACATCTACATTCAGTCTGTCAAGACAGCGGGGCTGAGTACAGTCATGAGGCAGTTTCATGGATCCATTTGGGCGACTAAAGGAGAGCTCTATTGTCATAAGTTTCAGCCTACACAAAGTAGCTGCCAGCTGACATTCATGTGCAGGAAAATGTTTGTGTGTTACTTGGCAACAGTCAAGTCCCAGTCCAGTTATAGAACTATTTGTGTTGACAGAGCCAAATAAATGAGTAAATAAACAAACAAACAAACAACAACAACAACTTTTGTTGCTTATTACTGTTAACTAATAAATGGTGCATGTAGATCTGTGGTATGAAAACAATATTGCACTTGAGGTTTGCTGTTGTACTGAATATCAGCACGGCTGTGATTTGGTTGTTTGCCAGAGATATTCAGTACAACAACACTCCCTCTTGTGTGATGCTGCTTTGATCCAGCATGCAACAAATACAACTATACGACTGTGTGTAAGCAGGAAATGACTAGTTTAAATTAAACTTTAATGGCTAATTCATGTCAAATGTCATGATGAATTTGCTGTTGACTGACCAGTATTTGTAGATGCCAAGCCCAGACAAATCCAGATCAGGAGGACCATCAATGTGTTTAGGTTTATCTAATCCATTATAAGTCTATATTATTTTCATGATCTGTTGTGAATGCACAACACAGAAAAAATATGACTGACATAGAAGTGAGAAGATGAGACACAAGAAATATATAAATATTCATGTTAAATCCAACCCACCAGATGCAGTGGTGGTCTAATCGAAGGACACAGGATCCACAGGTTCTACAGTGTCCAGCTCGGGGGGGTCGCATTACTTTGCACAGAGGACACCTGCTCCATTTGGCTGTCAGAGCCGCTTTTGTTGCCTGTAACTCTGCCGCAGCAGTCCCTGAGGAGGAGGCTGCTGATTGGATAGATCCATTACGGCATGCAGAGTCCTTGTCAGGCTCCTGACCATGACTGTGTGCTTCATGTGGTGAAGTGGTCACAAGTCCTGGGCCTCTCTTGGTGTGAATAAGAGAGACGATGGTGAAAATCATGCCAGTGGTCACAGCACACAGCTGCAACTGGCTGACGTCGCCACGTGGTAAAATCTCTGTGATGAACAGGTAATACATGTAGAACAGGGAGTAGAGTGACAGAGTGAGGAAGAAGAGGGTGCGTCTCCTCTTTTTGTGTGTGGCATAGTAGTACCACAGCACCAGGCCAGGCAGAGCAGTCAGGATGATGATTCCCAGCAGGTAGTGCAGCGCTGCGACCCGCAACAAGAGAGGCAGCAGCACCAGGGCCGGGATCATGGAGATCTCCAGGTTGTCAATCATGGCCCCAAGTACAGCAGAATGATACCCACATTTAGATGGTCTGTCTCTCAGCCACCTACAGAGAGCAGGGGTCATCAAGTCATTGTTTTTGTGGCTGAGACAGATGCTTTTTTAATTAGTGGAACATCTTTAGTTTTTCAGTACACTTTTTAAGAGCTGTACATTGCTTTTTCAAATTCAGGATCTAGTGTAGCTTACATTGATGCTGTAAAATGGCATTATATTGAGGAAGACAGTGGTTTTCTGTCTTTTTTTTCCTTCTTACTTTCTGATGTAATCTCAGTAAAGGTTCTCTAATAATAAGGGCCAGATTCTGGGGGGTGGGGGTGGGGGGTGAGGTGAGGTGAGGGCCCTTCATTTTGCCTTGTTACTCAACAATTGACCCTTTCTAAGTTCCACCACAATTGAGCAAGCTTGGTACCTGGAGGAACCTTGGTCAGCTTTCTCCTAATGTTAACAGAATGCTAGATAACTATCTAGCTAACAATTGATTGAGATTAGCTAGCTAGTTAGCAATCATTTTGCAAAGCATTTTTTCCCCAAGACTGTTCTGCCTAGCTCCACACTACTGTGCTGTGATAGGTTACAAAGACTGTGCTCTGATTGGTTGTGAGCATGAGTGAATTAGCAGTTGGGAGAAATTTAGCAAAGAAATTGTGGTGGATACACTAAATGTCACTCTTCACTTTTTTCCAGATAAGCTGACTTATTGTTTTCAGTTTTAAGTTGCAGTTTGGTCTAACCTGGCACGCTGGATGGTTTGTTATATGGAGCCATCTGGGAATTCGTCCTTAAAAACTGTTTGGAAAAGGGCAGGCACTTTCAAAAAACACTTGGCAGATGATTGGATGAACCATCTGTCTATCACATCTAACACGGGCTAACTTCAACCAATCAGATCAAACTCTTCTGGTAGAGTGAAGAGCGAAAACATCTTTTTCAGCGTTAAAAGCTTTAAGTGCCGTTCTTTGCTCTTCTTTAAATGAAGAAATACTTTCCAGTTGTGATACATATAATGCTTTCATGATATCTATGCTAACCTCTTCAGGAGCTGCCACAGTTTGTTCGAGAGGAGTTGGTTCCATAGATGCTTCTTGCTGTCGTCACACCTAAATCCAAGCCCACAGCTGCAAGTAGTCCCTCTTAGGACACTGACTGGCTGCACCACTTTTGGTGCGGACACAAACTGATAACTTGAAGCCTGGCAAGCTGGATTCTCACATGATCTCGCAATCTCAGAAATCCAGCTGTCTCACAAGGCAAAGTTTGGTCAGGTTTAGGCACAAAAACTACTTGAGTAGGTCTAGGCGACAAAACTACAAGGGTAAAGATTTAGGAAAAGATTATCGTTTGTGGTTAAAATATACTCTTATGTGCATTCAAATGGGTTCGTGTTCACTGTGTTTATGAGATGAATCCATCTGAATGCTCCCTTCATGTCATGTTCACAACATTGTGAAAGTTTTCTGTCAGCTCCATGACAACCTTCATGTTGTAATTACAAGTTACAAGTCACTGAGGCAACAAATACCAGACAATCACAGCACCTCAGTGGCAGCTAATCACAGCACAGTAAGGCGGGACTAGGCAAAACAGTCTTGGGGGGGATAATAACACTTTTGCGAATAATGGCTATCAGCTAGCTAGGAAGCTAACATTTGAAATACATTATCTTAGTAGATCCATTATGGCATGTGGAGTCCTTGTCAGCCTAACATTTAAGTCAAGCAACAAAAGGCTTCTTTTACTGTCCAGTACAGTACTATATTCTAGTGGTACTGACCCTTTTCCTCAAGCTCTTCATACCTGTTAAAGGCTTCATCCAGATCTTCACAGTCACAGCAACATCCGTACTGGTAGATATCACACTCACAGCAACACATAGGATCATCTGGCTCTGGAGGCTTTAACTTCTCCCATTTCATAATGGCTTGCTAAAGATGACTTTGAAGTTTACAGCTGTCGTTTCAACACAAAAGGCGATCATTTTAAAACTCTGCACTCCTGAACCATGAACCATGAACACTTAACAGCACACTGATGTAGGGAAACTGTTAAAATATCTTACTTACTGCTGCATAATAAAGCAGCTACCCACAGCACGCAGTCACTGTCTGCAGCAAGCACACACGCACACATGTACATAAAGATCTGACCCTAACTCACTGACCTCTCCTCAGTGACTGAATGTAACTAAGTACATTTACTCAAGCAATGTACCTTAGTACACTTTTGAGATCCTTTACTTGAGTCTTTTCTTTCTACTTCTACTCCATTACATTTTAGAGGGAAAGATGGTACTTTCCTCTTCAATACATTTTCTGGCAGCTTTATAACATTACAAATTTTATACATAAAAGGTCTAAAGTGCTCATAAAATATGAAGCTTTGTTATAAATTAACCCACACAACAATTTATACCAGTACAGCTGAAACGCTTGACAGAAAATTAACTGGCAACTATTTTGATAATCAGTTTTTCACAAATCATTGTGAAGGTGCCACTTTGGGCTCTGGGTAATTGTGACAACATTTCTCACTATTTTCAAACAAATTCATAATGAATGAGATCATCATTAGTTGCAGTGAATATAAAATAGTTCAAAATGAGCCCCATCTCAACAACTACTGCAGTGAAATTCTGCTTTTAGTTTTATAAGTAAAAATAATCTAATGATATAATATACATTATAATATAACAGTCATGGGGAGATTTTTCTGCTTTACACTACTTTTACTTTTAAGTAAATTACTACTTTTATTAATTAACATTTTTAACACTTGTTTCTTCTTCCAAAACTGAACTCTCCCTTTATTGTTTCTACATATTTGAGGATGACGACAAACATGAAATCCAGAATCTCGTGTAACTCTAACTGCAGGTCTAAGATTGTAAGAGAGCACAGGAGGTTTATTTAAAATAACACACACACGTTTGATTGCAATTTTGAGCCCAAGATAAACAAGGCATGGAAACAGATGACTGCAATAAATCTACCACTACTTTGACAGTGTACAACGATATAAAACCTCTGTAATCCCTATATGATATTTATAAAGTCACACAAAAACAATACACTATTATTCAGATTACAGCAATTTATACTGGACTCAACCTATATCTGTAACTTACTAGAGTTACTAGATCTTCTGTTTGTTATAAAAATTAATCATGCCCAAAAATCAGAGGATTCTCAGTCCCCAAGAGCTCCTAATGCAATTTGTTGAAACAAGGCCACAGTGTCCTCGGGGACAAAGTATCTGGGCCAGCAAACCCAAGTCCTCAACACTCAGAGATGCACTTGAGTTATTGTCAGTGTGAGTTATTACTTTATTCTGGTTTATTACTTGGGTTACAGCCTCTTCATATAGAGCCTGACCTAGAATCAATAGAAGGAATATTAAAATTAAGAAGACAAAATATACAGTTAAATTCAGTCTGTCTTACATAGTTTACTAATTCAGAAAAAAAAAACAAAAAAAAAAAACGGTTTTAATATCTGAGAAACTATTACTCACCAACGATGACTTATTTAACTCTTTATCCAAATGTTCTAGTTGTGTTAAAATGAATATCCACCTTGTGAAAGGCAAAATAAACCTTTCCTTTTTTAAACTTACCTTTAGCTCCACAACAAAAATACAAAAAACATCAGTAAACGTGGTCTGAAGTGCCAGATTTTCTCTTTCCAGGTAAAAGCTGTGCGATCTTCAGCAGATGATGAAGAATGATTAAGAAGATGACCCCTTGTCACCAGGCTCCTTCTGTCAATGACTGAGGAGGGCGAGAAAAAAAAAGAAAAAGAAAACAGCAGCCTACTTTCTCATCAGTCATTTGTGTTGAGAAAGGAAATTGGCATGTTTCTGCTCTGGTGGTGGTGCTGCAGCGACACACTATCAGTGCAGTGAGATGGTTTTCATTTCTTGGATTCCCACGGTGGAAGTGTCCCAACAGAAGGCAACTGGGATTCCTCCTGACAAGTGGTTTGATATTGTGTTGCATCTGCCAGCTCACTTTCCCCAAGACTATCTTCCTCACATGTCATTAAATAGTTCACAAGTCGTTCCCCAGCAAAGCCTATTTCTGATTCACAGCCTCGATCAGACACTATCTGAAGTTTTAACGCTGGCATGCTTGGTAAATATAGGCGCTACCTCGAGTGGTTGAGGAAGCCAAGAGCCTTTCATACCTTGATCCCCAGCTGACAGGCCATGTTGAGGTGTTCAACAGCAGCCCTGACAATCCACACTGAGCTGGACCAGAATGTGTGTATGAGAGGCATGACAGGCACTCATAGATGAGAGAGTGAGCGATGATCCACGGGGCAGCCCCACCCTCTGAGATCATATTTCCTCCCACAAGCAACCTGGAAAACTCTGGAAGAGTGTATCTCTGTGTGTGCTGCTGTTAATGTGAGCCAGTGTTTCTGACACAATTTTTTTTATTTATCCACACAAATTTTCAGACTGTCAAAATGACATGAAAACTTTATGTCCACTTGACTCAGTTTTTTGTAGTATTGTAACCTAATTTCTTCAAGACCAATTCACAACTCACTGTGCACTTAGCATATATTTTGATGGTTGAAATAACTTAAAAAAATATGTCCTCAATGTTTTTATGTTCATATGACATGTAGTCAGGTTCTTGTTCAATGAAAAATAAATGTAAAAGGAAATTAAATTTATATATAATGACCGTGACATTGCCCACTGGTTTGTGGATGATGGTTGGAAGCCATGGGTTTGGCATTATAAGGGTCGCTATCTTGTTTTTGTGCACAGCAAGCACGGTACCAACAAGAGCGTGGAACTGGTGGGTGACATACTGCGTCTGGGGCAGTGCTTGATTTTGGCTGGTCTGTGCAGGAAATAATGGCCTGTTTGGTTGGTTTCTCATATTACAACTAAGCGGTATGCTAAAATATGCTTCTGAAAACATTTTAAACAAGAAATGGGCAATGTAGTATCAGAATCTTAATCCAGATTTGATCAATACTGCTTAATTTGACTATTTCAATTTGATTCACTGACTCAATCATGAAATAGCCCTACCCTAAAGCATACCTAGCTTTATGATTTATTTTACTTTAAATAGGACCATAATTTACTAAATTATCATTATACTGTATAGACGAATCCAGCAAAGTAGCGGAAGTTAACAAGCCACCATTGCTGCAGCGTCTCCCTACGGTATGAGCACGAATGAATGTGAGCCATCATGAGAAGTTTACAATTTTCTACTTTTACACTTACTTTTTATGTATCAATACTTTTGACAACATTACCCAGGAAAGTCGGGAAGAACCTGTGTATTTCGGCTGCTCCAAAAGTCGTGTCAAACTCCAACTTTGGAAAAAAAACGGAGTGCAAAATACACAAACCTTTACTTAATGAAGAGTGCTGCTGTCTGAGACCAGAGACTCCACAGAGATTCACTGAGTGTACAGAGGACCACGTAGTGGATCAAAAATATTAACAGAAAGGAACTTTGTTCCTGAAAATCTCAAAACCCTTATGAATAAATGTGAATTCATATTTTGATATGTATTACACAGATCTTCATCACTCAAATCTGGACTCGTCCCTGCTGGCTATGAGAAAGTATGCAGGTTTAAGGCACATCCATGTTGGTTTCACTTTTCAGACCCAGAAGCTCCATCCACTAATTAAAATACGGTCTATGAATGTTCATCATTGCAACTGAACGGCTTTTTGAATGTTTCCTCCAGTTAACTCAACTTACAAAACTCAAATGAGACTAATGATTCAAACCCAGGTCAGTTAACTTAAGTTGAGCTAAATTTATTAATTTTGCACGTTAAAAGTTTTGTGTGGAAGCTATTTACAATAATGCAATGATGACATTAATGACAACAATGGATACTAACAATGTGACAATGCGACGAACGACCCCTGCAGGGAGGTTTTCTTTTCTCTTTCCCTCACAGGGTTGGAGCACAGGGTCAAATACAAATCAGCTCTTCATGCATGCCTCAGGAATTTGGATTCAGATTCTTGCTCATGAACACTTCAGCGAGAGCTTGTTTGCCATCACAGGCGCTTGAATCTAGTCTTTAACCTGCTCCTACAGTATGTCAGTCAGTATCAGTTAGCTAAAGATAGGGAATCCAAAACATATGGAACCAAAATGAAAGTGTATTGCCAGTTATTGTGTGACTTTAGGGGTAAAATGCAGCTTTTCTACAAGTATCCATTAGAAGTGACAGCTCAGAGAACTGGGAAAAGACACTGGTGTCTGGAGGAAGAGTAGGTATTTTTAAGTTTATTAAGAAGTCAGAGACTTGCAGCAATTACAAGTCATCTGTTTGCTGACATTACAGACAAGCTAGTCAATAATTACATAGGCTAAAAGAGTCTTTTATTATTCAGTTGCTTGCTTGCCACACAAATATTATCCACATACGTGATGGAATCTGCCACTTCCACATGAGCAAACCCATAGATAGTTTCTTTAAAGTGTCCTTAACGGACACACACACACACACACACACACTGCCTGTCAGTCATTACAAACTGAAGACTGAGAGCAAGAGAGGCAGGTGCATTATAGGCTGGTGTATTCTCAGACCACTGAAACCTCTTAATGCCCCCACCACTGTGAGTCTGGATGGACTGAATCAATGCAGAGAAAAAGATGCTGCTCTTGCTCCTGTGGGTTATGCTTCCATTAGTCGTGATGGAGCCCGGAACTTGAGAATACGGCTCTCTAATCTATTTTGGAGGAATTACTGCCGTGAGTCGTAGACGACCGGCTGAAGCAAGAGCACATGCTGAGGATCACACATCAGCACACTACAACAAATGATGTATCTGCAACAAACAAAGCACAAACAATGAATGTAGTGAAAAAGGGGAAACTGGTGAAAGTGGTCTTCTCCTCTCCTCTTCCTCGTACGCTTCATATCCTTCCACATGTGCAGAAACAACATGTTTTCATTGCAGATGCTGATACAGGGATCAGTTAAAGTAATCAGTCCAACTCTGTTGATAGAGTCTGTGTCCAGGTTAGGTTTAGAAAGAATCATAATGGTGTCAGATGCACCCTGGTGTTGGTCCTATTTTATAAAGGCTCTGAAAACCTATTTTGCAGTTAGCTTCTTACTATGATTTGAGTCATGAACACTAACTTTTTACACAAGTTTAAACACTTCGGGTGATCGATTCCATGTTATATTGTTTGTTTTGATTTGTCATGTGTTGTGTGCTTCTTACTGCATCCATCCATGCACCAATCAAAATTTACGAAAATTTGAATCAAAATGTGATGACAGCTGAGGAGTATGTTTGCGCATATTTCCAGGCCACTGACAGTCAAATCTAATCAAACCACTTCCACACAGGATGATAATGATAATGAAGAGTTTTTGAGCATTTAACACTTAAAGCTGCAATTCAAAACTTGAACGTAAACATTCAAAACCTTCTGCCTGTCTGCTGCCATGTAAACCAGTTAAAGCCCTCCAACACCGAGTCTGCATCGATACAGGCTTAAAAACCATACTCCTGTCAAGTGCACGCCACATACTTAGAAATGTTATGTGGCTGTTTCCAAAAAATATGTTATAAGTCATTTCATCTCAAACACGACATTTGATAGACTATTTTTGTGCACATATGATGGAATGACATGTCGAAAATTGTGGCTGAGTTTATTCTGCCATGAAGGTAATAAGTGTGCCGTGTCATTGCCACCTTGATTCTTACCAATTGTGTGTATAAGAAGATGTTTTAGATATTTATTTAATTACAGTGTCCATCATGTCAAACAAATGTTCCTGTTTCCGTTGCAGAAAGGCAAGGGTGTCCCAAAGCTTGCTGGTGTACTTACACCCTCCCTCTTATTTAAGAGACCATCCACAGCCAAAATTGTGACTCCACAGAAAGTTACACTTGGTCATGGAGTGGGGTGGGTGTAGTGGCCAGATTGGAATTGGGCCCAAGCCACACAGAACCCAGATGACGGGACTGACTACTCATATGCAAGATAACCCTGATCAGTTTTTTGTTTCAGACCAGGTCCATTTATTTAAAAAACTAAACACTAACTAAAGAGCTGGGCGTCCACAGTCACACACGTTTTTAAAAAAAGAACCCTTCAATTAAATATTGTTAGTGACATGCAAAGGTCAAAATTAGGGGCAACCAAAACTACAATGAAATAATATTGCCTACTGCAGTTTTCATACAGAGACTGTTTTGCTGTTTTGTTTTTCAAAACTTTGACTGTTGCACATCTAGTGTATATCAGTTTGAGTATGTTATAGCATAGCTTGTTAAATATGGAAAAAGATCATTTTTATGCTCAGATTGCAGATTTTCTAGAATATGTAACAATTATATTTTTATATAAATTATTACAAAATAATTTAAGGGCCAATTTAAAAATAAACTCTATACACGTGAGGGGCCTTATGACATTGTCTCCTGGGCTAGCAGTTTAAAGATTTAAAAAATAATAAGTTTGTCAAGCTACATTTGAGAGATATAAATGACAGTTTGAATACTTGCATTTGATGTGACAGTGCAGACATGAAAAATTTGCTGTTTTGGGCTCTAAGATTTCACATAGTCAAAGTGGTGATATACAACATAATATGGCGTCATACAGTGTTGGGTATAGTGTGTAAACTTTTTTTTTCTTCTACCTTCCTCAAAACTACTAAAAGCGCACTCATGGGGAAAATTAGTTTTCAATAGATTAGTCACCTGAAAAGAGCCTTTTCCTGACAGTCAGCCTGCAGCATTCAGGCGACATGTGTGCACCACCTAGAGGTAAGAGTCTCTCACTGAATATGTGTGCTCATAAAGGTCTCATGCTCAGGTTCAGTTGTTTCAATGTTAAAAGAGTTTCAAAAAATAATCCTTGTTTTATCATTGTGAACAGGAAGTCATTTTGAGATCAATACTATTTGTAATCAAACGTATTTACCCTCTGCTTCATGGAGCAGGCTTTCAGACACTGACGCAGTAAATTTAAGTCATTTGTTTACATTTATTTCAGGAGACAGTAATGTACCATGGATATAATAGTAAGACATCTGTTACAACACAACTCTAACAGACTCATTCATTCACATTTTTACACAGAATATCAAGTATATAGTCCACAACATCACTATCACACTGAAGAGGTAAGGTGGAAGAATGCCTTTAACCCCCTGATAGACAGCAACACAGTGCATCTGTCCCTTTACCCATGTGCATGTTCCCATTTGATTAATTATCTATATTGATCACCGTCACATCTGGGGGAAAAGAAATGTTCCACTCTTTGTTGCAGCAATTATTTAAGTGCAAGTACAGCACATGATTGAGGCCCACTGATTGCAACCACAACATGATGGTGTAGTGATCTTTAAGTGCTACGTAATGACGGTGTTGCTACATCCGCAGAGCAAACCATTATATGTTCATGTGTCTTAGGGGATTCCAGTTCTGTGTTTTTGAAGAGTCAAAAATCAACAAAATGATATGGACATTTGTGCAGGTCATGGAATGTTTAAGGGGACGTAAACACCACAGAGGAATAAATGAGTTCACATGACTGAGGCAGACGTTCAGAAGACGGGCCGTTTAATCTGCACTATGTTGCACTGCACTGGGGTTTGGATGTTTGGGAGAGAACTGGGAGGTGACAAACTCATTCCTCCAGGGTCCGGAAAGAGTTCTGCATGTCCTCCAGCAGCTGGGCGAAGTCTGCTTTGATCTTAGCTTCGCCATCCTTGACAGGGTCCTAAAGATTCACACGAACATTGACAGGAATTAAATCAGTTAGTTATGTATCTTGATTGATGAACATAAACATCTCCCCCATAAATGAGGAACAATCATATACCTTGAACTTCATGGAGCTGATTTTGTACAGCGTCTCTCCCATGTGCTCCCTGATCATAGCCCAGGTGATTTTGTTGTCACTCTGCGCTGTTGACTCCACTGCATGTCGGGCCATGTCGTAAAACGCAATCATGTTTGAGAGGATGCCAACGGTTTTGTAGAAGGGGCAGAACCTGTGCAGAGGGACAGAAGGAGGTGTGAAGCTCATAGTTAAGGTAATTATCAAGTGAAGGACAAATATTTACAAACAATAACTTCACACAACCACAAAACTTCAAATAATCTGAATTCCTTTTAAATCCCTCAAGTTCAAAGCTGTGTAGCTGCTGAACAGTAATGACTTTGCTTTGCTGTTCCAGAAATGTTGCTAACTTGCTGCTCATGTGAGTAATGTCTTCCTAAAATAGGAATAGAAATAGAAATTTTTTTTTATGTTTTTGTCTCAAATTGTTGTGCAGCTAAGAGAGTAGATACTTCGGTGTTTCACAAGATTCAATATGTTGATTGTGGACTTAGTTTAGTTCAGCTTAGTTTATTTAATTATAACAGGACAGCGTGCAGTGGCATTAAATTATTCCAGGGAAATAAAAAGATGTCCTTAGCAGGAAAGCTAATTTCCATCTGTAGTCCTTGACATAAAAGACAGACGTCATAAATAAATCATCTTCTTCTTAAAAAAGAAGATGAAAGTGTGAACACCATTTCAGGCCTGTGAATGTTAAAGATATATGTTTTGTGGTTGGTGAGATGTTTTGTCTTCACCTGTCGTAGGGGGTATAACCATTCTGCTGCAGGAAGTCATCCTTAATGAGCTTAGCAACTTCTAGAGTGATCTTATCAGTCTCAGCGAGAGAAGCCTGCAAACAAAACATCATTTTTTCAGAGTTGTTAATTTACCAGGTTGGTAAAGAATTTAAATGATTTTAAATCTATAGCTCTAATTAAAGCTTCTCCTAAAAAAGGCAGATCTCACACATCAAATGTATTAATTAACTGCGCTACAGTCAACAGTTTGTTTTATATTGAGTCACAGTTTTTTCCATTCACTTGTATCAACTTTATTATAGACGTGTCAATCCTCTAACCTTCATTGGGTAAACTTTATAAATAGACAAACAGCAACAGTCCCATAAATATTTACAAAAATAAACCATGTAAAACCACCATGTGGAGGGCATCCACTCCTGACATTCACACAGATTAAAGTTGATTAGCTGCTCTAACTATAAACAGTGATGTCTACATATAAGAGTTTTTCCTGATGAAGGTCTGAGGACTGAAACATTGTTTACAAAGTGAGGACATGTGGCTGACAGTGTGCCACATTTTTTTCACAAGAGTTTCTGATCACATAACATATAAAATGTTTTTTTTTTTTTTAGCAATTCACAGGTGTTGACTGAATTCTTAGTTACTTTTTGAAGCCACAGTTTGTGTTATATCATGTTACATAATCTTAACCAGTCTCACCTTCCCTACAAGCTGCACAATTTCAGCAAGGTCCTCCTCCTCCTGTAGGATCTCCTTCGCTTTAGTGCGGAGAGGAACAAACTCAGGGAAATGTTTGTCATAATATTCATCCAGAGCTCGCGTGTACTTGCTGTAGCTAATCAGCCAGTTTACAGAGGGGAAATGCTTTCTCTGAGCCAGCTTCTTGTCCAATCCCCAGAACACCTACAGAGAAGAAGACAAAAAAGATTGACACACATGCAGAAAGAAATACTGACTGCAAGTTGAATTACGCCAAATGTTAGGGTGAAGAGCTGAGAAGCCACTACCAATGACTCACCTGAACAATTCCCAATGTAGCTGAAGTGACAGGGTCTGAGAAATCTCCACCAGGGGGTGACACACTAAGAGAAATTCAGAGTATTTAAGGAAAAAGCAGCTGAAAATTTTTAAAAGCTAATCATGAGGTCTGACTGTTAAAGACCTTTCCAAGACGCATTATTATGTGCAAATCTTTAAAAATCACATAGAAAAGATATCCAACTTAGGTAGCTTCAACAGTACACCATGCAGTGCATGACACTGTGTTGTGTGCATATTTGATTTCCAACCATCCTTTGGTTTTAGTTGACTTTATATTGCTATGACAATAAACTTGCAGAAACTCAGGTGGTGGAGGATCCCTGAAAGCACCAAGATGAGTGATGCAAGTTGATTTTAATTGTTCCTGAAAGGAACTGAAAGCAACAGCTGCTTGGCAGGTAGGAAACTAATTTTAAATCCTTGGTCTGCTTAGGAAATGTGTAGGTAAGCAGTAATACATGCAAAACCAACAGTATGTAACCTGCTGTAAATCAATGTCCACATGTACTGTATGTGCTGCTGTGTTGAAGCATAAAGCAGATGTTGAAAAAAAAGACTATGACATCATTTTCCCCGATTATTTGAAGTCAAACTCACGCTCCTACGATGCTAACGCTGCCCTCTCTCTCTGGATTTCCCAGGCACTTCACACGTCCTGCACGCTCATAGAAGGAGGCGAGCCTGGCACCGAGGTAAGCAGGATACCCGCTGTCTGCAGACAACAACACATACAGTCGTGACAGGTTCACAACAAACCATCCAAAATATCGTCTTAAAGCATTTTTGCAAATACACATGGAATCAGTCACATCCATCATGAACTTACCAGCAGGCATTTCAGCTAATCTTCCAGAGATTTCTCTCAGAGCTTCGGCCCATCGAGATGTTGAGTCGGCCATCATGCTCACATTATAGCCCATATCTCTGAAGTATTCAGACAGTGTGATACCTGCACAGGTAAGAAACGGGGCCATTTACTTAATGTTAACTCCTTCAACATCAATCAGAATGGGAATTCAGGGTGTTAGAAGTTTCCTATGGCTTAAAAAGAAACAGGAAAGGGAAAATTTAATTAAAATAAAGGGAAAATCATGTAGTAGCATTTAAAATAAACAAAGAGCGTGTTCTCTATAATGTTATTGGCTGGTACCTGTATAAATTGAGGCCTCTCTGGCAGCCACAGGCATGTTGGATGTATTAGCAACCAGTGCTGTTCTCTTCATGATGCTCTCCACCTTTCCATCGACCTCCATAGTAAGCTGTTGGACAAGAGCAGTGTTAACACTACACAATGTCGATGTTTTTTGCCCTAAATAAATATTTAATAAAATCATTCATATTTCCTTTTTTTCATTTATTCTTTTTTTAAGCTGAAAAGGAGCTGAATGAAATGGATACTGGGAAGAAATCACAGATATGACAAATGGAAAACTTTTTGTTGTTCCACCTACCTCGGGGAAATCCCGCAGCACTTCAGACATTTCATTTCCACGCTCTCCGCAGCCAACATAAATGATGACATCACTGTTGGAGTACTTGGACAAAGACTGCGAGATCACCGTCTTTCCACATCCAAAGGCGCCTGGTATAGCAGTGGTGCCACCCTGCACACAGCTATACAGCACAGAGGTCATGCAGATTAATTTGCAGCTTACAGGTTTTAATCACACAGCATAAAATAAGTGGCCCCACACACGGCTACAGTCACCAGTTGAAAACTCACTTTATGAGAGTTAAAAGGATATTCCACTTTACATGATAACCTGCTCAGTATGTACTCACCCCTATGCCGATGTGAGGATGGGTGAAGATCTTCAGTTCACTAAACAATCCTGGAGTTTCAGCAGAAAACAGGGTTGCAGCCAAATCCAGTACAATTGCAGTGAATGGTGACCATGTATAAAATATTAAAAAAAAGAGCACAAAACAAACACAAAATGTCTCCATCCTGCTTGTGTGGTGTAATCCAAGTGTCCGCGAGCCGCGACATTAAAATTTAACTGCAAAAGACGCCATTTACGCCACATTTTTAGCCGGAATGTCACACGTGTGTCTATTAAGAGATATACAAGTCTCATGAGATCGACGCCATGTTTACATCCTACCAGCTACATGCTACAGTTGACATTTCGGCCAAAAACATGCCGTAAATGGCATCTTTTGCGGTTAAATTTTAATGTCGCGGCTTGCAGACACTTGGATTACACCACACAAGCAGGATGGAGACATTTTGTGTTTGTTTTGTGTTCTTTTTTTTAAAGTTTTTTTAAAGTCACCATTCACTACCATTATACTGGATTTGCCTGCAACCCTGTTTTCTGCTGAAACTCCAGGATTGTTTAGTGAACTGAAGATCTTCACCCATCTTCACATCGACATAGGGGTGAGTACATACTGAGTGGGTTATCATGTAAAGTGGAATATCACTTTAAGAAAAACAGCAAAAGTGCAAGTTAAAATAGGGGCTGACATCTAGATGAACATGAAAAATACCCCACTTTTTCTACGGAGGAGCACACTCATTACAGTACGTAAAGATTTTCTGTGCCCACAACTAAGAACCAGGGGCTGAATGCACAAAACACCTCAAGTTTTCTCCTTCAGTATGACACTTAAGGCTTAATTTCTCCTTAGCAAAGGGATTTGCTCAAGGATGTTGAGCAGAATCCCTTAAAAGGTTTCCTTATTTGAGGAAAAACCAAGGCATTTACTGCACTGAAAGAGATTTTGCAGCGATAAAATTCCACAGTTTCCATGGAGACCTTTTGTTTACCTTCATGGGTGTTTGTGATACCTGTAACCACCTCCTCTGAGGGATCCAAAAAATGACAACAACTTGTCTGTTCTGGCCAACAAAGACAGGAAAACATCCAACAAATCTGGGAAGAATGACTCTATGTAACTTACAACTTACTTGAAGTAATTGTTAGGGATGAGATTATTAAAATAGAATTTAAGATAAAGATATAAACTAGACTGTGATAGTAACTTTAGCCTAGTTAGCAACATGAAGCAGGCTTAATGACTACTAGTTCTCATTAGACTGTACTTATGTCTATAAAAGACATTTTAGCAGAATTTATTCCATACCTGATTCATTTACCCCCATAAACCTGACCATGCTGCAGTTAAGACAGAGACAGAGGTACCTTGAGTTTTTCTTTCCATTCTTTGGTTGCTAAGACCTTCTGTGCAACAGTTTAACTAATATTAAGGGATTCCTTTGATATAAGATCAAGATAAGGAGAAAACCTTGAATACTTAAGTTACACTTAAGAAACCTTAACTCAGACTTTGAGGAAAATCTCAACCTAAGGTGTTCTGTGCAATCAGCCCCAGTTGTTAAACATCTGTAGTTATGAAGACAAATGAGTACATCGTGAACTATTTAGAGGTCTACTCACGGGAAAAGTGCGTCCAGGACTCTCTGACCAGTCAGCAGGGGGTGGTTGGCAGGTAGCTTCTCTGTGACAGGGCGGACTTGTCGTACTGGCCACACCTGCACCATGGTGAACTTCTCCTTCACGCCTTCAAATTCCAGTTCCAGAACCACATCCTGAATGCAACAAGATCAGAAAATCAGTTTGTGAGAACATTTTGAACCAACAGAGGAACTTCTTTTCTCCTGGACTAACACTCACAGAGATGTCGTAGTTTCCAGGCGGGGCGAGGTAGGTGACGGTGCCTCTGTTTCGAGGTGGAAGCATCAGCTTGTGCTTAATTAAGGAGTTCTCAAACACCATGCCATAGATATCACCGCCTGTCACGTGACTGCCAACCTAGAGAGGAGAAGTTCACGTGAAATTAGTCAGAGCAGTCACAGAGGAGAGTTATCCGAGTCCACACCAGACTCAAAATTTTGTTTTTCCTACCCGAAGATTTTGTCCAGGGGTGAATTCCCATTTGAGGTCTCTGTTGAGAGCACCGATGTTTACTCCTCTGGGGATATAAATGCTTTTAGTGAGGTCATTGATGTCCTTTAGTGGACGCTGGATTCCATCAAAGATGGAGCCCATAATTCCCGGTCCCAGCTCTACGGAGAGGGGTTTCCCCGTCCGAAGGACAGGGTCACCGACAGACACGCCAGCTGCAGCGTTACGTTAGGGAATACAAAACATACTGCATGCACCTCAAATTCAGACTCCTGTTTTCTGTCAGTGAAATACTCTAAAATCTGTCTTTTGTAAAATGTGAACATAGTTTAAGAAGATTGTGACATGGTTTGTTACATGTTTAACCTCAGAGGACAGTAATACAGCAGCAGAAAGGATACAAGTCTCTTCGTAGACCTGGATAGTTGCCATGTCTCCCTCTAACCGGATGATTTCTCCCACCAGCTCACTGTGACCTACACGAACCAACTCGTACATGGCTGCTCCTGCCATTGCTGTAGCTGTCACCACTGTGATTGGATAGGTTTGAAGAAAAAAGAAAGAAACATTTAAAAATGAATAAATTGAGCAAATAATGTAGAAGAACACCACAAAAGCCATCAAACACATTTTTACTTGAAATGAAAAATGATGCCTGCAATGAGGTTTAACATTAAGATCTGGTTGTTTTCCCAATATACAGTTTCTCATTTTCCATAAAAATACTTCCCTATAGTAGAGGTGCAAAATAAGTATGGGGGCCGATACATTTTTGGCGAATAATGGGAAATTTATATTCTCATTTATTATTCTGACAATGACATTATAGCTGATAAATACTGGCAATAATATGAGGTTTGATAATTATGTCAAATCATTTAATGTGAATTTTTTGGCAAAATGCTCTATAAAAGCCAGAGTAGCCTGTATTTGCAAGTTTTTTTTTAAACGTCTTGTTCTAAAAAACAAACAAAAAAAGAACTGTTCTTAGCCTTTCTTACCCTCAGGTGTGCATTAACTACAGGTTAACTCCTTTTTAAAACAGATAAATGTGATATTATTTGTTATTTTATCTGTATCAGCCATTATTGGTTATCTGTGTTCTCTGAAAACAATCTACATTTTGCATCCCTAGTAGCTGGAATAAACAACTTACAGTGAGTGGCTTTTGACAAATCAGATAATAAACAATCAATCTAGTAAGAGAAGGAGAATAAACTGTACCTGGCCCAGAGACTCCATGCACATAATCCAAACTGGCTTTCTCGCTCTTCATCCTGGATCTTAGGAAGTTTTGAGGTATCCATCTTGATTGTTTCTGTCCTGCAGAATCCCTTGGGGAATGAAAATGAGACAGATGCTGTCAAATCAGTACACATCTTTAACATAGTTTAACACACATATCATGCAGTACCCCATTTTAACTAATGATAATCAGTCTAATGTCACCGAGCAAATGTGTCAGCCTATTTTTACACAGTCTATGGGTTTACACAATGATGATGAAATGTATATCCACATGAGCACCATACAACATTAACCAGTGCTATCTAAGAAATGAATGACTAAGCCTGGCAGTGTGACGTCACTAGCTGCAACCCCTCACACGTATTTTCATTTCAACCAGGGTTGAAGACAAGGTTAAGTAAGTTACTCTTGCTCATCGCTGTGGACATGTTTGCTGGCCAGATGGTAGCATAATGTCTGTTACTCACACAACACCACACACACACACACACACACACACACACACAACGTAACGTTGAGAGCAAAGCTGATTTGTGCGTTAAGTCTACACTAGCTAGCAAACATTAGCCATCTTCATCATCATCACAAACAGATTAAGGTAAATTAACGATTATTCGCGCAATATTTGGCACAACACTGAAAGGAAATATCAAAATCTTCTTAAATCCAAAAGCCCATATTATCATCATTAAATATCTTACTTTGTCTTGATATGCAGTTGTCCAGGTTTGTCTCTACCGTAGCAGGCAGAGGAGGAGCTTCACTGTGCTAATCACCTGCCAGCCACCGGACTGTCACGGGAAGAAAACATCTCCATTGTGGCTCAAACGCTTTCCGCCGGTCAGACTTGGTTGGAGCCAACATGGCGGTCGGAGCGCAGCAGTTTCCTGCTCGACGATAAGTTCCGGCGGTCTACACCTGCACCAGGTGCTTTACTGACCTCTGCTGGATGTAAATAAAACGTGCACCTCAATTATTCAACCAGAATTGTTTCAAACTGTTATAAAATAAACTAACCAGCGTACAGCTACTTTGTTGTTTATTTATGTATCAGCTTTTGGACTACGGCTTTTATCCTGGTAATAGACATTCCCTTTGTAATATTATTATATGGTCACTAACTCCATTTTAAGTTTTGTACCAATAACTCCCTCATAATTAGACTACATATGCATAAATATCTAGGAAATTACATTTCAAATTTAAAAAGATGTATGCAGTCCTTGAGAGGCATCTCTTAATGCTTTTAAAGCTAATCAGCTACCACTGTGATAAATAACTGATTGATCTTTTTTGCAGCAGCTATTTTGACATGAAATAGGGTAAACAAAGTGTTACCAGTGATACTAATTCGGGTTCCATTCATGCCAAATAAAGTCAGTGTACTGCTATTGTGTATGCTGGCTCTTGGAAAGGCTCTGCTACCCTAAATAGAACAGGACCTTCATTAGTATCACTGGTACCACCTGTGTTTATCCTGCTTTTTAATATCAATATGGCTGCCATGAAAAAGATCTACTGAAAAATACACAACAGCTAGAAGATTACGAGACTTGACTGACAAGTCTCAAATATGCCTTGCTGCTATCATGTGTACACTCACACAATGAACACCCTCTGTTCAAACGTATATGAACTAAAATACAACACATAACATATTCTTTTGAGGTTATGCTGCAAATATAACTACTATAGGATTATGTTGTTCAGATAGAGGAGGAGGAGGAATAAGATAGGAAAAGAAACAATCACGAATTCCATGATTTTTTGGCTGATACTAAAAATATTTAATGATATGTTAACATTTTCAGAGACATTTTACAACAAATAATAATAATTTGATGGCAGAACAAAGCTGTATTCAGACTCTTCATGATACCCTACTACACATACTGTAGGACAGTGAAATGGTCACAAATTGAGGTAGCAATTACAAAATGTCAAATGGAATTATTCATCAAACACTCATATAATATAAAGGTGTACATTTAGATCAAACTATATCAGGACTGTATAAAATAATGAAAAATAAATACTAAAATTCTTCAAAGTTTTACTCAATGTTGCTGTACTCATTCATTTATAACAAGCCATTTTCACAGCAGACATTTTGACTTGTCATGATAGGAAATACATAGATGTTATTACTGACATTAAAGATGGCTCTGTTCTATTCATGTGTCCCAGTAAGTCACGGCAGTGTGTCAACATGAACAACGCCAGGACCCTGAAACTGAAGCAGCTACAGGGAACTGAGCCAATGAGTTTATTATTTATACCGTTCTTTTCTTAGTGACATGTCAAAATGTTTTCTGTGAAAAAGGTCTCAAACTCAAACATCAGTTTTAAAATATACTGCACATTTCATCAGTGGAGTGATGGGTATAGTTTCAAGGTGTCAGTATGTTATTAGCAGAGGACATTTTAATAGAACGTACTGACAAAGGCTCACATTTCATCAGTGGTAGAAAACAATTTGTCATTATTTATTACAGGTAATCAATAAATTGTATTTGGTAGATCTGAAAATGTCAGTAGAATGGTGCTCCCTCATGTATTTTCCTCAAGAGAAACACATGTAGGAACACATATTAATATTACAACATGTGGTAAACGTACTTGGGCAGCAATGGTTTGGTATGTAGAATCCACTAGGTGGAGCCAAAGTTAATGATTCACGTTTTTCTTTATTTGCACTGAAGATCCAATAAAGCAAAACATCAGAGCTAGGTGTTCAGTCTGACCACTCGTTGTCATCCAGCTCAGAGTCATCTTCAGAGTCAGTGTACTCCACTGCAATACGTCGGGACAGGATGGTGGCCACGTCGTTCCCCACCGGCTCCCGCTTGTTCTGCTGCTCCTGCTGTTCTTGGACTTTCTTCAGCTGGATGCCTGATCAGAGCACACATATTGCATGTTTAAATTAGATCACATATTATGCACCTGTCACACACAAGGTCACGTACAAGACAAGATGTAATTTTATACATGTCATGTCTACTTTTATCTGAGCAGCAGAGAACAATGCCAAACTAGAAGAGTTCACTCAGTAGAGTCCAGATCTCGGCCAGGCAGCAGATTGTGAAGCACCTACTGCAATGCCATTACAACTGCCAGATGCAACCAAAGATGAAAAGTTTTGAATTAAATTTTTGTGTAGTATAGTATATTATAGTGCAACTTTTCTTATCTAGATGTATGCAAAGTTTTTAATAAAATTTTCTTTAAGATGCATTAAACAGTGTAACGGTATTGTTACCGAGCATCCTGGGTTCACCTAACAGTAAAAAATGAATAAGGAAACAGTAAACAAAGCATGAGTCCAAACTTCTCAATTTAAACATTTAGATTAGCTGCAGACACTAGGTCCAGCCCTGTTGGTCACTCACATGCAGACGCAGGACTGATTGCATGATAAATTGACTCACCTATGCGGATGGCAGACAGCAGGTCACTTCTTGCGTCCTTCACAGGTTTCGTCTCACCTCTGCCACCTTCGCTGTGTCCTGCTAGGTATGAGGGTGCAGCTGGGGGAGGAAGAGGTGGAGGTGGGGGACCTGGGGGAGAGGGACCATGCGCGGCCCTGGAGGAGGTACAGGTGGCAGCGGGTAGCCTGGGCCAATGTGCAGAACTCCATTATGTGGTGTTGGTGGCAGTGCACCCAGAGGAAAACCAAAGGCTGTCTGGGCTGATGGGATGGGTGGGCCTGGGGCAGGAGGCGGGGGGCCGGAGCTGGTCGGCAGTGAAAGAAAGATGATTATGTTGCAGTGGAAAAGTGAAATTTAATTCTTTCTCTGATTATGCAAACCACAAACAAACATACTTATAATCTGCAGGTGGATGTATTGAGCCGTTCATTCGGTCTGCAGCGTGCGGCTCTGCCATGGCGTAGGTTACCCTCTTGTAGTTGACATCAATGCTGTGGTATTCATGCTCCACAGGTGGCGAAGGGTGTGTGTTCCCGGCACATAGTCATGTGACTTGGCATAATTACAAATGGTGTGGGCAGGCACTGGAGGGACGGGGTAGTCTAGGAGGTCAGGTCTGCATAAACAATGAAAGACAGAAAGCTTCTCATTCAGATGCTTTCAAATATCCAGATGGTGGATTTTTGTTATGAAATCAAAACTGAAGCTTTACACAACATAGATTTTTGAGTCACAAGGTCCGATTCACGAAAATAGGATTTACCCCCCTACTGATGACCAGCTTACATTTTATTCATTCCATTCCATGTTTGTCTTCAGTTTTCACTACAATTTCCAGAAATCTACATTTTGCCTTATATTTCTGATAATAACACAGTTACACAATCTATTTGAAGGTGCTTTTCCAAGATAGATGTTGCCTTTCTTATATATTTGCAGCTAAAGAGTCACAGGAAGCATAGAAACAGAGACACAGAGGGCATATTATGTCATCAGAATATCAGGACAATCCTTTTATTTTTGCAGTTTTTATAGTTTTATCGTAATCATCCAGTCAACATAAAACTCATAATAAGTAACCTCAAAATATTTCATATACGGTATCAGAAAGAGCAGATGCACCTGTTAACAACTGTTACCACTGCCAACATTTATCCATTTATCCATATCCATTGTGACATAATAAGTGTTAGTTCCATTTAAAGGTGCAAAATGTCAGAACTGGCCACCTGTCATTCGTACCTGCTGATAACTGTAGCTGCCCTTGAGCTTATTTATTTATTAGACTAAAAAAGCTAAGAGAGCTTATGAAACAGAAATGTTGCAACATGGAAATCACACATCTCCCAGCTGAATCTGCAGTGGGGAGGCCTGAGCTATACTATCAGACTATCACCTCTTGAGGCACAAAGTGGTTTTATGAGACTAGACAGACTGGGGATACCTGTTTAGCATGCTAACTTTGGTAAATATCTCTGCAACACAATACACAGGCATCTTTGCCATAACGTCAAAACTGTTATTTCTTCACATCCTGTTGATAATTTTAGTTAATTTTTGAATGTTTTAGACTAAAATTCTTACATGTTGCTCCTTTAATTTCACATGTAACTTGTGACAATAAAGGGCTTATCTAATCTAATCTAAAAACACATCTACTGCTTGTCTACTTTCTGTCAAAAAATAAGCACTAACCTGCCATCTGGAGATAGTGAGCCCTCAGATGATGCCCCTCGGCGGAGAGTCTGTGGATGGCGGTGATCTGGGCGAAGCTCCTTATCGAATGCCATCATGTTCCACTCTTGCCTGCGGTTTCGAGCCTTTCTCACCTTCTTCACCTCACGCTGAAGTGTGCTGCTTTCCACACATCGCTTTTGTTCCTGGGAAAGGCAGACAGAAGAACAGAAAAGGAGATGAGAACCCACTTGCCAAATAAATAAACAGGGTTCCTATACATTTTCCATTTAAAATTTCCATATTTTTCCAGACTTTTTGGCAGATTTCTCAGACCACATTTGACATCTGATTAAAAATAGCAAGATATTTATTGTGTGAATAGATGTTCAACTGTTAACATGTTACATTCTGAATATGTATACAGGTATGTTGCCAAATAATTGCCCGAAGACTGTACCAAGATACTGTAGCTCATACAAATCAATTAACACCAAACCAAGACAAGTTCAGTGCACAGCATTTTATTCAAGCTGCAATATTAAAACAGTGCAATGTTATTCAGTATTTGTCATGTAAATTTAAATAACTGTACACTCTCTTTTCTTCTCTGTTTTACGTACTTATCCAGACCTGAAAGTTAAATCAAATTCCATACTTTTCCATACTGCGTAGGAACCCTGAATATATAAAAAATAAAGCAGTGAGTACAGTGCACTCTCACCCTTTGTCTCCGCCTTTCTTTTCTCTTCTCCTCTGTGTCCTGGAGCATTTTCTCCTTCCACAAGTCAAAAAAGTATGACGGGTCCGAGTAGAATTTCATTGCATCAGTGGAATCCTCTCTGTATTTGAAAAACAACATTGCACATGAAATGAGACGCTTGAACAGAAAATGTAACCTGTTCAAATGTTGTACTTTTTACAACACACGCAGCACCTGTAGGCAGAGAGGGTGCTGAGAGGAGGTGGCTTGTCGCTGCTGTTGTGCATCTCAGCTATTGAGTTTGGAGTGCTGCCTTTGGACAAAACCTGCTGGTCCTGGACAGTAGAGCTTTTGAAGGCCTTCCTCATGTTTATGTCCTGAAGAGAGACTACAAAACAGTAACACAGAGGTTTTAAATTTAATATAAAGCATGTGAGAATTAATGAAAGATAAGAAAATAAGATATGAAATCAAGACAGTTTATTTCCAGTGAACTTACCCTCCTCCACGCTGGAGTCCAGCTGTGTGACCTTGACAGCCAAGCGGTCGATGCGGTCTTGGAGAGAGTTGGCACGGCCATAGAAGGTGTTGGCCTCGTTAAAAAGCTCCCCAAAAACATTTTCTGCATGTTTACCTGCACCCAGAGCAAAGAAGCAAAAATACAGGAAGGAAAAAAGGATCTATTAATAAAAAGGTAAAGACAGAAGAGCAGCACACCTGTTTTAGACGATATGTAGTGTTTTTTGATAAAGTAAAGCCTTATTAAAGCATTCAGAAATCATATGCGTATTCAGAAGAAGAAATAAAATAAAATAACAGCTAAGTTCAGTATTAAACTACTATTAAATTAAATCATATGAAATCGTATGAATCAAGATTCTTTTTTATTTGACAGTAGTGTTTGTACATTTCTGAATGCATTATATTTCTCTGGATTATACACTAGCATGAAGTGTTTTCTCCCTGCACACAACAGCATGAGCAGCACACGTCAAATGGCTCAGATCCACTTAATGTGGAAGCTATCATTAGACTGCCCCTGTTTGTGTCTCCGCCCACTCACTCTCAGTCTTATCTGCCTGTGATACAAAGCTTTACGGTAAGCTCTAAGCTCCTGTAAGTTCACTAAATCCACGACCCACACACACACACACACACACACACACACACACACTAATCAGAGTACTCTGGGCCAGATGTCCAGGAGTAAATTTACGTCCTAAAATAGTCGTTCCCTCCACATTTTTCCTTCTCTGTCTCACATATTTTAGTGCAGCAACCGTAATACCTACATAATAAAACACACAGGTATACCAGTGTTTATACATTATAGACATTTCCACACATCATTAACCATTCAAACCACTCTGCCTCTGTGAAAATTTGCTGATTAAAGTGTACATGGATAATAATGTACATGAACTCAAACTATCAGGTGTTAATTGCTTTGCCCTTAATGTGATATGCATATTGTTTTTTTGTCTTGTCAAAGGCCCAACAATCAAGTGACACTGGGATTTATGGTCATTGTCTTCTCTTAATCACCTTCCAAGGATTAATAAAAATATAAGCACTCCTAACACAAAGTAGATGTAAGTCAATATATCTGGGGTCAAATCATCTTAGAGCCCACAAGGAAGCTGTTGTGTTTAAGAAATAACAACCAAAAACATGTCGTTGTATGTTTTTTGTCCAAATTGGGCTCGAAATATTAATTGAGATGAAACTGCATATTAAACAAATGAGTTAGAATTCATTATGTATTGCATTATTCCTGGTTGCCTTAAAGGGATGGTTCAGATTTTTTGAAGTGGGGTTGTATGAGCTATTGACTTTAGCTATTTACTACTTTAGCTACCTAAAAAAGGCTTTACTTTCCCGTCAGACAGTGTTTTCTGATAGGAACTTTTATAAGCCAATTATTGCTTTGTCCAAATAAACCAGACTCCCTTGATGAAATCCGAAATTTTACCTTGCAAAACGTGGGAGTTGCTGGTCTACTGCTGCCTTGATTGGTTAGTTTGTTTGCATTATTGTGGACTTTGGTCTTTTTAAAGTTTAGTTCGGATTCACTGGAGACACACAATAACACAAACAAACTAATAGATTGAGGCAGTGATTGATCAGCAACTACTATGAGTTCTGTGAGGTAAAATTTCTGATTTTGTAAAGCAGGTTCCTGTCAAAAAAGGCCGTCTGACAGCAAGGTAAAGCAGTGAAATTATTCTAAATACAGTATACTAGATGTTTTTTTTTAAAGTAGCTATAATACATTTTGCTGCTGACATTATCCACAACAGTACATTGCTGGTACTCCTCCTCCAAAATGTGGGTGTGCCTACCAGCATCTACAGTAGGTTATACACTGACTATCGATAAGTACCTAATACAACCCTGCTTCAAATATCCAAACTATCCCTTTAACTGTTGCCATCCACAAATCCATGACTTTTAATTCACTTGTTTCGTGCAAATTTGTGCTGATTTTGCTCAACTTGTGCACTTGTTCTTGATTGAATTTTGTATTAGTCATGTGTTGGTGTGGCACTTCCCTCCTGTAATGACCTTGAGTCAAAGAAGCATCTGAACATGTTATGACACAAGCATTGCTAAATATGAGCAACTACGATCTTACTCAGACTACTGAGCTGGCGGATGATGGCAGACAGCGTGTTGTTGGTCACACATTCCAGCTCGTTGCCAATCCCATCAGGCACTGCACCGTGGCACAGGTGCCGAGGCTCAATATTTCTCTTGACCAAAGGCATGACCCCTTCTCACGTCTTGGTACATCCCAGCACCTGCTGGGGGACAGAGGACAGCTGACAGCTCACTGGACATTCATAAAGAAACATCAGTAGTAATTAAGCATAGAGTCCAGGTTCATGCATACAAACTCTTATTGATTATAATTAAGAGTACTGATTTCCAGTATTTCTGTACTTTCTGTATGTTAATGATTTTACAGGTGTCAGATAATAATAGATATAAATACTATATTCATTTACATTTCTTTTGTCTAAACTGAATTCAACATTTAAATCAGCAATTGGTGGGCCTGTTGTCCTTTTTTGTTTTTATTATATTAGTTTAAAAAGAGTGGTAAAAAGTGTAATGGAAAGCATCAAAATCAAAATTAAAGCTTTTATCATTTTGTTATATTTGTCATGTTGAATATTGGGCCACTTGCTGTTGAATGTCACAGTTTATCACCACCCGTCAAAGTGGTGCACCTATTGTATGTTATTGGGCATTTTTTATAAAGGATTAAACATGCTCAGCAACAGCTGTTTCATTCAGCCAGCGTATTGTGAGAGAAGAGGTGTGAAGGCAACAGATGTGGCAATTATTAAGTGAATTTGCAAGTCACTTTACACTCCTTTATTACATGGAAGGGACTGAGTGATTGCCAGAGATTAGAGGTAGAGATGAATCAGCGCACTGCAAACAATAAGAACAATTTACCATAACCAGCACGATTTTCATATTCTGTGCACTGCAGCAAACAAGTCAGAGCACCCCAGAATGTTTGATTTGTGTGTTTAACATGTGCATTAGTATCCAGGTCTTGACTCTTATCCTGTTTTTGATCATATGCAGGATGTGGCATTTACATGGAACATGAAAAACCCTGTATACATTATAACAGTGTCCAGTAGGGCTGAGCAAAATGGACAAAATCATATATTACAATATTTTTGACCAAACACCTGGATATCGATATCAATATTGTGACTATATATAGGGATGACTATTGTGCTTTCACAAAAAATTAATACAATGAGATTTTTGATAAATAACCACCAGTATTACAGCCTTTAAAACCAGAAAAAGACAACCCTTATGCCATATCATGATATAACGATATCTGGTCTCAAATCACAATATCAATATAATATCAATTTATTTCCCAGGCATAGTATCCAGGTTTCTGATCATCTGCCTGCATGTGCATCTTGATTTCTCATCATTTCAGCCACTATATGGTTCAGAAACTTGGATTAGGTGTTCCCATGCCCCAGTTTCCTGATTTCTGTCAGAGTACTCCAAGTAGTATATCCAGGTTTCTTGATAACTGGAATACAGTCTTATTCACATAACCAGATACTGAAAACCTGATAATAACAAGGATACTAGCACTCATTGATGTGCCTTTTAATCAACATGGAACAGGCCCTGTTCTGGTTCAAGCACCTAATTTTGAACCATTAAGAGCATCTTCACCCAAAAATAAACTGGTTCAGAACCTGAAATATGGGTTCTCAGCTGGAATGAAGAAATAGCAGGATCTCCTTGGGAACCAGGTGAGAGTGCCATATTCTACATGTTGTTGTGCACTGCGCAATGCCCCCTGCTGACGACATCATTGATTACAATGTATCAAAACTGCTCAAAACTGGTGGAAACACAGGCTGGTTCACTAGATAGCAACAAGGTTCTGTGGATCTTCAACAGAACCAGTTTAAGAACCAGAGCTAATATGGAGGAAAAGGTTGCTGAGAGTAGAGTTTAGGAATTTGGTGCTATGACATTAAAATTAAGTTCACATTCTAGAATTCATATGAACCATAATGTTAAATCACAAATTCAGGAGTCAAATTTAAGTATCCAGGAAAGCAGTTTTAAGGACCAGTGTGTAGACTTTAGTGGCATCTAGTGGTGAGCTTGCAGATTGCAAATGCCTTGTGTCAGTCTCCCCTTGTAAAAATGTAGGAGAACCTATGGTGTCTGAAAACCTCATGGAAAAGATTAAAAGCTGTATCTAGAGACAATGCTGGGTTTGTCCTTCTGGGCTACTGTAGAAACATGTTGCAGCAACATGGCTGCCTCCATGGAGGAGAACCCACACTCTAAACAGCTCATTCTAAGATAAGGAAAACTTTTCTTAGAAAACAGTTCTTATTTTCAGGTTATTATACACAAATGAAAACATACTTATGAATATTGTATTCCATTTCTGCCATATTCTGCAAATTAATCCTTGTAAATTCTATACACTGGACCTTTAACAAATTTCTGTTGATGACTGGAGTAGCAAAATTTACCTAAACTCTTACATGCTAAAGATTCAAGAATGAATATCATATTCAATTTCTGCCATATTCTGCCAATAAATCTTGTGAATCTATTCACTGGACCTTTAAGCTGACCTTTGGCTGTCCCATCAATGTACCATGGTTGTCAGTTTTAAATTATCTTAGAGGATGTCTGTTACCTGTGGCCTAGCAGCTGTTTGTTCTTCATTTGTTTCTATTGTGCAGCTGGTTACAAGCAGACATAAAGAAGTGCTTTATTAACTATTAAGTTAATGTGATGGTATTAACTGAACAAACCAAAGATCCAGTTAGAGCTGCAACTATTAATCCATTAGTTGTCAACTATCAAATCAATTGCCAACTGTTTTGATAATGTATTAAGTGAATATTGCATAATGAATAATTTTATCATTATCATTAACATTATTCACCATTTTATGTCATTTTATAAGCTGGAAATTGATTAATCGAGAAAATCAACAGATCATCAATGATGAAAATAATCTATAGATGCTATAGATGTGAATATGACAGTATTAATTGAACATACCGACAACTGGCAAATGGACTAGTCGCCTCAATTTCCCATAATGCACCGCGTGACCGTTAGACACGCACTCTGCTACTACACGCCAGTTAGTCGGCCCTTTGCTTTGGAGGCGTATTGAAGCTGTCAGTTACAGAGCTGTTTGTTCTTATTGACAAAGAGTTTGAAGGTAACTTTTTAAAACACACGTACACAAAACACGGGGCATCTAAAAATAGATCTCACCGGCACCGGGAGATGCTTAAAACACAGTAACTGGTATCTGTCTTACCACAGAGTAGCCGTTGGGTTTGCGTGTCAGTTGGTACGTTTGTTTTTTTCACGTCAGCACGCTGGGACGGAGCAGCGAAAGTTGAGTCCGAGCTGTTTTCCTCATCCAAATCAAAGCGTGTTGTGCTGGCCTGCTGCAGTCCTCTGCTGGACGGTGACAGTAGACATCTCTGCAGGGTGGAGTTCACTCTGAAAACAAATCTCTCTGCTCCAAATCACTGCCTGAGCCAGGAGGGGATTTGGTCAGCAGATTTACTCCTGTCATCCAATCACAGTCAATCATGCCAGCAGCAGTTTGACATCCAGTGATTTATTTTAGGGTGTTTTAGTCCTGAGTTAATGGACGTGAGTCATTAGCTGCCTTCTATGAATCTGATATTAATATGGCACTTTCCAATTATTCTTATTAACAACCAGGGCTGCGCAATTAATCAAAATCACAACATGGCAAAGTGTAATATCCAAATCATAGAGGCTAAGTTAAAATGTGACGAAACAGCATTATCTATATAGAAGTACTGTAGTTCTACAGAGGTGCTCCTGACATACACATCTTGTTCTCCAGATGCAAAATAACATGTTTGTTTGTTTTGTTTTGTTTTTGGTGGAGATGATTATGATCCTGATTTTAATAGTTTTTTTGGTGGCAATGAAATTTGTGATGCAAAAATGAGTAAATCAGTAGTAATTGCAATATTTTTTTTTTCAATATGGTGCAGCCCTATAGTTACAACTAATCAAATCAAGCGCAACTAAGAATCTATACCTAATGGTTAATACCTTTTTCTTGATTTATCGATTAATCATAGAGTTTAGTCAGATTAGCAGCCTTATATTTAGACAATGTTTAGACAGACATTGCGATATGTTTCACATTAGTGAGATTGATCACTTTTGCATCACAATTTTCACTTTGACTGAAAAAAAAACTCTTAAGATCACAATGATGTGACATTTGTTGGGGGTCTGTACCAAAACCAAACATGATTTGTAGGCCAGGGCATTCTCTGCAGCAATACAGTACTTCATTATAAAGCTGTTTTATCACATATTTTCCATTTATTAAAAAATGGCAGCTTTTGCGATTTTTGATATTTTGCTTTGGCATGTTGCGATTTCTGTAGTATTTCGACTAAACATATAGCCCTACTATCACAGATTGATTACCTATTCTGTAGCTTCAGCCCTAAAACGAAATACATGCAGCATTACATTTTTTGAAATATGTGCTTCTTAGGTCCAAAAGTACATCTTCTTGTTCTGCAACCTTTGAGTTTCTTCCATGTCCTCTCATTATTATGAAAGTGCATGTCCATTATTATTCCTCATGTATTGCAGCTGATCAAAAATATGTGTTTTTTATTTAACCTTGTTCAACTTTTCTCAGTTCTTTCTGATTTTTGTTTCAAACCATCCACTTGGCATAAACAGCAGCATGTCAGTCCCAGCCGGTCTATTAACATCTTAGTGGGGACGACCTGGATTAATAGTGAAATGAGACACTCAGCATTTGATTTGAAAGCCACACACACACACACTGCTCTTTTCTCCCAGATGGCATCATCTGGATTGCGTGTAGTGCATCTAGTGTAACCCAGATAGGGGGCTTAAATCTTTGTAAGTAGCACACCATGATTCCATAACTCATGGTTATTACACGAGTATAGCTTATATAGACATTGTTAAATCTAACTATCTTGATGTTATCTGCATTGGTGACGAGTTTAAAGTACAAGTTAATGTCTCTTTTTTTTGCTGGGTACTAAGAGTGAATTTTGAGCAGAAAAGCTTGGGCTCTGTTTTCACATATAAACACTGGACAATGCTTGGAGAATTGACCTTTCACATATATAGCACATAACAGGAAATTGTCCTTGTCAGTTGATAGATAAAACTGTAGGTTATTAGCTTTACATACCATAAAGACTGGAAGCAGGGGGAAACAGCTGATGTCTATTTGCAGGAAGGAAGTCACTGCACCAAGTCACAAAATATTCCAGCACATAACCCAAAGACAAAACCACAACATGCAGTTTTTTACACTTTGGTCTTTAAAGAAACAAGCTGTAACATTAGCTGTTTGTCCCTCTTTCCAGTCTCTGTGCTAAGTTAAGTTGACTGTCTTCTGGCTCCAGCTTCAAATTTAGTGTACAGACCAGGGATGCACCCATTGTGAAATTCTGAGCCCATACAATGTTTAAAATCATGCTGTTTATTCTCCCTTATGTGTCAGGTAAACAAAGTAATCTTCCTTAGAAAAATAATGGCTCCTGTTGCCCTCTCTCCTCCGATAAATCGCTGCATCCCTAGTACAGACATGAGAGTGGCATCCATCTTTTCTCCTAACTTTTGGTAAGAAAGCAAAAAAGTGTATTTCCCAAAATGTTTAACTCAATTCCATTAAGCATAGAGGGACAGGCCTTGTATGTATGAAGTACAATTTTGAAATAATGTCCCAAAGGTAACAGGGACAGGGAATAGACGCTTAAACTGGATTAACAAAAAAAGGCTCTTGAGGACTTTCTGTTGCCATTTTGATCTTGTGGGGATGACTATATGAGCATACTTTTCATCCTATATTTAGGCAGGTGTAGGAAAGCAAATTATGTGAAAGATAAATCAAATAAGCCTCATATTGGATAATAGCTCAAAACCTTTATTTGAGAATAACTTACAGTATACAGGACACAAGTGATTACAGTATGCCAGTGTCATGGACAACACAACAAATTCCTAGACAAATACAATAAGGCACTCAAGATACTTTGTCAGAAACTGAATAGTTGCTGTTACCATGACACAAAAATACTTTAATTATTGAAAATATGTTAAGAGATTGTAAGAGTTTTACATGACAACATTGCAGAAGATTCATTAGACCCAGCTGATCAGAAAACAATTGCATGCATAATTCAGTATATCCAATCAAGACTGACTTTTAAAAGGCTGATATCAAAATTCTCATTGAGACCACTGGGAGGCAGATTATTTACAAAATAAATCCAGCAAGTTTCACATTTAAGAAGCTATTAAGACGGATTCACCCACATCTTTTAATGTGTAATTTGAAGGCTTTTTTGCAATTTCTGACTGTCTCTTGGTACAGTCGTACGTGTACTCTTGATGGTATCAGTTTGCTGTTAAGCCTTGCAGCAAAGCATTTCATTGAGGGGTCTTCCATATTTTAGACAGTGCCATAATCTCTTGGCCAGCTCAGAAGTATTAACCCCAATACAGTACTTACCCTCCCCATTATCACCATCATTGACCCCGCTGGCTTCACACAATGTAGCCAACCAGCAGCTTACCCACTTAGTGCACACACAAAACACCACCACACACACACACACACACACACACACACACACACACACACACACACACACACACACCACACAAACACAGAGCCCAAACACTAACACCTCCTCTATCATCCATTACACACACACAGACACCCAGACTGCCTCTCCTCTGATATTTGTCCTCCTATTACGGCTTTCTAGTCCTACTCCATATTGATCACTGCCAATGCCTTGCCAGTTATTACCTAGTGAGAGAGTGCCACACACACCTACACACACACACACCCACACTCACGCTGAGCTGTGTCAGTGCAGAAATCCTTAATGTTCAGCTTCTCTCTGTCATGTTTGTTTCATGTTACCTTGTGGTGTCCGTGTCTGGCAGACTCATGAAACATTTAAATGCTACATTCAGTGCTGGAAACTTTAGAGTTAGGTCTCCATAGCAGCCTTGCTCATGTACCAGTATTTTGTTAACTGGGCACTCCACCAATTTTACACATAAAATTTAGTTTAACTTAATATATACTTTTTACTTGCTTACACTGAGTTTCCAGTACTTTTGCCCTCATGCTTTTTCATTCTTTAATTTATTTGTTTTTTCTGAGTAAGTTGGTGGCACAACTTGACACAGTTAAGTTCTTTTACTTACTTACTTTCCCAAGGTAATTGGTTTTCTCTTTTTCTTTTTTTTAAAGTAAACTTGTTTGCAGTGTGTCCTCAAATGTCTTGTTTGGTCTACAACTCAAAGATATTCAGTTTACTGTCATATAGGAGTAAAGAACCCAGAAAATACTTAAAACTGAGAAGTTGAACACAGAGAATTTGGACATTTTCTTTTCAAAATGACTCAAAACCATTTATCAATGTTTAATTGATTTATTGGTTGACAACTAATCATTTAATTGACTAATCATTATAACTCTATTGAAGATGTAATCTAATCTAATTATGTTGATAGCATTGTTGCACTAGGGGAAATGTCGGCTCAAGTATTTTTGGAGCTTGAACCAAACTAGGAACTAAAAGTCAGGACATCTCAGCATTTTCTGCTTTAATTCTGTCTTTTGTGCTTCCCTCAAATTTGTCACTGTGTTAAGTCAAACACTAGATTGCCGGAGTATTCTTTTAAACATCACTTAAAAGGGACATTAAGTCTACAGCTGCAATGATTAGTTGATTAATCAGTTAGTTGTCAACTATGAAAATTTTGATGATCGATTAACTGTTTTGAATCTAGAAAAAAATGCCCAAATTCTCAGATTTCAGCTTCTCAAATGTAAATATTTTCTGGTTTCTTCCTCTGTCACAGTCATCTGAATATCTTTGGGTTGTGGATAAAAGATATTTGAGGACGTCACAGCGGCTCTAGTTAACCCCTTGATGCCTGAATTTATAAACAATTATATTAAAAAATAAATAATTTGTGTTTTTGCTTTCAAGCAGATGCTAAATTAAGTGGAGATTGTTAATTTGACTCTAGCACACAGAATAGATAGAAATTTAGGTATGTCGCAAATTAGCGACAACAGGCATTAATGGACAGTAATGTTAAACAGATAGTAACATAGTAACAAAACACAATTTCCCATCTCAGGTATATGATTCATTGCATTTATTGCAACAAACAACAAACAGTTCAGCTGTCTTTTCAGTCTCATTTCTGAACACTGCACTTTGAACATTGCACTTTGAACAGAGAGAGTGTGTGTGTGTGTGTGTGTGCGTGTGTGTGTGTGTGTGTGTGTGTGTGTAAGTGTAACACAACAAACAGTTGAGCTTTCTTTGCAGAACATTGCACTTTGAACTTTGCACTTTTAACATTGCAATTTGAACAGTGTGTGTGTGTGTGTGTCTGTGTGAGTGTCTGTGTGTCTGTGTGTACATTTTGTCTCTTTGTTTGTGATGCAGCAGCTGATTTCTTCCTCGCAGCAGTAGCACTGGTGCTAGGAAGTTCATATCCATCTGTATCATCATCACCACTGCTCCTGTTGTCTCATTGCTGCTTTCACTGCTGCTTTCATCATCACCTAGTGTAAAAAAAAAAAAAAAAAAATGAAATCTCTATTGAAAAGTATATACTATAGAATTTTTTTTATTTACATTATATACACAGCATGTACCCAGGTTACATTCACAAATATATGGCCAACAACAAAAAAGCTGAAATTCTATACTATAATATTGTAGTATTATAGCATTATTGCTGCTATTGCGAAAAAATATAGCATTAGCCACTATAGCCGTTAGCTTTCAGTAGCGGTAGCAACATAGCCATTATGGCCGAATGTAGCGAATTCGCGACAAACAGAAAACCTCAAATAACTTAAAAAATATCCGTCATATGTAGTCTATACTGATATCTTAGCTGTAGAATCAAACAATAAGCCGATGTGTATATTTATCTTAGAGAAACTTACCTCAAATAGGAGAATTCCTCTGTTTTGGCTGTGAATATGTGGTCGCGATAAAACCGGAAGTATCCGCTTCCTTCGGCCGGATGTAGTTCCGATTTTGAACGGTCCCCCAAGAAACAAATGCTTGCAAAGGGTTCCTAGGTGCGTATCGAATATGCATGAACCGGCATTGGTGGAACACATACACTATCTTGGATGCATTCTTAATGGAAGCGGTTTGAGGCGAATTCGCGACAATAGGCGTCAAGGGGTTAAGTCAAAAATTACATAGGGCTGTAGTATTTAGCTTTCTTTTCATCTCTCATTTGGTGCTAAAATCAGATATATAGTATTTTAGATTTCACAATGGCAGCGTGTTGAAGTAGTACAATAAATTACATTTTCATCAAAACAGTCAAGTTTTCTGATGCTCATACACCTTTTCACTTGGCCATCTGCTGGTTGTTATTGGTAGCACAGGTGAATTAGCAGCTAATCTGTGGGTTAAAATATCTGATGATGATTTTAAGTATTTCCATAAATTTATTTAAATTCTTGGTCTGCAGTTCAAGACTCATTTTTCCTATTAGTAAATGTACATTTTCTTCTCTCTCTGGCTATGTCGCTTGTGTATTTTATTGACTTATTGTTTGGGCTGTGTTATTGAGGCTTGCACAAAGACAGATATGTTTAAATTAACTTATTTATTCATTAAACAGGTCCTGCTGCTGATCAGCTATGTGAGCAATGAAGGAGCAGGTTTAACTGTTGGGTCCTACTCCTCCAATCCCAGGTAAGAGATAAACATTCAAAAAGAACTTAGTCCATAAACACCCAAGACTTCACTGTATCTCACTATAAAACACATTTTCCTTTAATATTTGGGGATATGAGAAAACTATTCCAAATCAGGTTCCATTTAGCTTTTCCCAGGGCTTTCAATCATATCACATGATCTTTATCAGCAGAAGGTGTTTGCTCAGTCATCATAGAGATGGATCTGTTGGCATGAGAACTCAATAACTGTTATAATTTCATCTTGCACTTCAGGAGCTCTCAGCTGATCACATGTATATTGGGTTTTTATTTTATTGTTTGTTCATAATTGAAGCTTAGTTCTTAGCTAAAAATAATTAACCAGACCTACTTTAAAAATAGCATTATTTAAAATAATTTTGTATCAAGATAATTAAACATTACTGCTCCTCTTATGCAGGAACAAATCATTCAAATTATCTACTCTACCTTATTGGCGATGTAACAATATATTGAATATGTCAATATAGCAATGTCTCAATACCGTACCAGACTGTGATGTTATTATCCGTGATATTATATGATTAAATTATTATTTTTATTTTATTTTACTGCTGACTGACTATTCCGTTACTTTTGTTTTGCAATTGTACATACATAATTCAAACATTCATTACCAAATCCAATTCATGCCAATTTCTTGCACATGCTAAGGTCATGGCTGACTACTCTTGTTTTATTTTATTAAAGAAGGACAACAGAAACAACAAAAAATACCAACAAAAAATACTGCACACATTAGATTAATTATTTGATAAAGGACATCTTTTTTTAATATTACAACAGATATTGTATGGTGTTCTTTTTATTGTTGTATTATTGTACCATAAGTTTTTGGTATCGTTACATCCCCATATCTTATCATTATAAAGCTATCATCAAGTAATTATCCAACTGTTTTCTTCTCATCTTGTTTACAAAGGGCCTTTACAAAACACAAAACCTTAAATTTTCCCATAGCAGCGCGCAGCACACCACACGACAGTGGGAAAAATAATCAGCCGGGGCTTAATGCCGTATCAAAAGCCTCACAGTTCCTGAGCAGCCGCCTTTAGAGGGGGTGACTCTTAGAATGCCTCAGCTTGTTTGTCTCATGGTTTAAGTGGTGCACATAGCCATGGAAAGATCATTAAATCACTGTTTTACCACTTGGCTTAATCCCCACAACAAAAGGGGAAGATACAAAAAAAGAGAAAATGGAGAGAAAAAAGTGGTGGGTGAGATTAAGTGGAAACTTGATGGATCCAAACTGACGGCTCTGTTTCCCAGCGTTGCTAAGGGGAGTTAAGAATCTTGATTCCACATCTCCCAGGCTGAGGAGTGGCTGCTGATCGGACATTCCCTGTTACCCCTGCAGTGGCCAGCCGCGCTTGTAGTGTCCGCTGCTGTGGCCATCTGCCGGATTACCCAGCAGGATATATTTTTATAGAGAGCATCCTATTCATATCCTGCCTGCAAAGGTTTACATTAAGGTTGAACTCGGGTGCACTTACAATGGCAGTTGAAGTAAGCTCTATCCTTCTTACAGCACCCCTCCCCATCTTCTCACTGTTTGGGAGACTGATAGCACTGGGTTGAAAGGGGCTGCTTCGCCATGGCATGAAAGAGGATCTCAAGCAATGCCACTGTCTGCCTCTGATTTTTTTTCACGCGCTGACAATAAAGTGGTGCCCAGCATGAAAAAAACATTTGTATGTGCCAAGTGCGATTGTTTCTTCTAATAGGCATCAACAGGCCAACTTCTCTGTGTTACCATACAGGTGAACTCATTCCTGGGAAAATGTTTTTTTCTTTCTCAGCCTCGTAGGCGCGATGGCGTCCCCCTTTTTCCTCGGCCTAACGGGATTAGTCGTGCCAGTGCTACCCCGGCTGTCACGGTACTGTCTACTTCCCATCTCTCTTCTGGGCCTCTAATGTGATTAACCCATTCCCTGTGGTCCAAATGGTTCTGGAAAGGAGGGGGGAAGAGAGGAGAGGAGGGGGGCATCTCCCTGGCATGTTCCTCCCCATGCCTGACTCGCCATCATTGGCACCTTTGTCAGGCAGGAAGGAGCGAGGTCGAAGGTCCGTTAGGGTGTGGAGACGAGTACAAGTGGTTGAGGAAAGAACTCACAGAGGCAGTTAAAATTAAAAAGTTATTATTGAAAATTAGATGAATAAAATCTTAAACATGGATCCACTGGGTTATTTGCAAATTTAAAGGCTAGATCTCACATTACCAGCCCACTGTGATTGAGTCCGATCACAGTCTATTCAGACCAGGGGTGTTAATGATTAATCATCAATCACCATTAAGAATTTAACCATTAAAACTTTATTAATTGATAATTAATTGATAGTGTGGAAATGGAAGTAATTGTGGCTCATTTGGCATTGTTTTGTCTGGCAGAGCCATTTATTGAATTAGGAAATTTAAAATTAAACTTACCATGAGAAATAAAATTTTTAAAAAATGAAAATAAGAAAAAAAAGAGTTTTGTGTCTTATTATCTTATTAATCAATTAATCAATTGTTAGCATTTTCAAATATCAGTTAAGGAAAATGCACAACACTTGCAATCCTAATGCAAACACCTCAGTCACTAATGAAAATCTGTTCAGGCTGATTTGTATTATGGCTTTTGCTTTCATAGACATCAGCCCTGAATATTTACTGCTTGCTTAAGTGGAGACAATAATGATTGCCGACGCCCATCATCTTGTCAAATGTCAGTGTTGCGGGGCTTCGCCTGTTTAACACATGTCACGCTCATTTTCGACTCATCTGTTGCAAGTCTCCTTCAGGGCATCTGCTGCACGCAGAGGACCACATGCCCTTTGCCACCGCTCCGAGGGGAGAAGCCTCCCTCTGAAACCAAAGGGCTGCACACAAAACCCTGAGCTGGAATCACCTTTACAGTGGCAAACACTTGTCACTTCATGTTTTTACATGTGTGATGATGCTCAGCGTACTGTAGCTTCTCAGTATAATGAGGAAAATTCATTAACACTCTCCTAGACTCTAGAAGTGAAAGGTCATAGTTTTGAATTTAAAACTAATCTACTAAACTGTCAAAAACCATACAGCAATTTAGTGGAACCAACTAATCTGTTCTCACCAACTTAACATAAATATCCATGATTTATTAATTCAAGTTAATTAAACTACTTTCTAGTTCTAGTATTTACTTTCAGAACTCACAAACATGATTTTTTCTAACTTTAAGTTCTTGAATGAATGAATGTACTCAAACAACATCATCAAACATCAAACAACTAATTAAATTAAGTCTCTAAAGAAACCTTCCCAAAAACCGCCCTGACACCTTTCTTTTTTATAGTTTGAAGAAAATATATATGAAGCAAACTTGCTGTGTGTTTCTCATACACTTTTAAGATAAGTCATGGTTGCATGTTTTAAAAATAATGAAAACACTGCAAACATGATTTGTGCAACTGTATTAATATTGAATTTATTTGACTAGAAAAGTTTATTTGTGTTGAATCATCACAGATACCTCAACTTACCTTTTCACATTCAGTCAACTTAAAATTTTAAGGCAGCCCAGACACAAACTTTTTTTTTGGTTAAAACAAATAGTTTATTTTTATAGTGCACAGCAATCATGTTTACTCAAATTCCATGTTTTCTTGAAATGAGAAAATAGTTCAGATGCTCAGAAACAACTCTTACTGCCTGTATAGCCAAGTATCTATGCTATGGTTATCAAAAGTATCGAGGTATCAATACTTTGTCAATGCCAAAACAAATATCTGTTAATTATAGAATCAAAAGTACTGCAGCTATAAAAAAGAAAGATCTTAAGTGCTCATTCAACACCTCAGATCATTTCAGTCTTTACTGTACAGTTTCACGATGTTCAATGACTTTTATCTGTACCGTTTATCTGTTTTTAATTTTTTTTAAAATAAAAAAAAATATACTACTTTTGTATGCATAGAACTTTTTTCTATTTGTTATGGTATTGAAAGAGGTATCAAGTATCTTAATACTAGTTTTTAAAATTCTGGTATGGTGACAACATTAATCTGTATAATCATAAAATTTTCCCTAAAAAAAATTTAAACTGTTTTTTTTAAAGCTTATGCATAAATGTTCCTTGCACTCATCTTGTTAAAGCCATGAAAACGACAGACAGTTCCTGTCCAACAGCATCTTCCCTCACGCTGTGTTCAGCAGCGCTTCACGTGAGCGCACAGCCTCAGTCAGGCGACGGCACGGAGAATTAGGAGTCTTAATTAAGATTTTTTACAAGTCTGCATGTGCTGTTCATATGCGAGACAACAGGCTTGAATGGGGCGGGGGTGTGGTGGATCCTTAAACAGCTGCCTGCTTTGAAACAAACCCCAAAGTTAACATGAAGATCCACACAATGAAGGAATGTGTGTCACTTTAATTTTACCTTCAGCCACAGTCTGTAACCTTATTTATACAGTATGTCAGTGAAAACTTTCAGGTTGTCTATTTATCTATATTAAGTGTACATGTTTATATTTTTAACATGAAAGAGCGAAGTGAAAACAATTCGACATTGTGGCTGAAAGACAATACCGTGCATGAGGGGGTAGCGCCCCTTGTGTGGAGATTTGGTGGGTTTCCAATCCTGATATCCAACCCAGCACCATGTAATGGAAGGTGACACTTATTGTATTAGTAGGGACTAATGAGTGTCTAAAAGCCTGTGTGACTGTGTGCGCCGAGGAATCTCATCGTGTGTGTTGGGTGGTAGGAAGAAAGGACAATATCTCAGTGAAGCAGACAAGGCCATAAAGTGCAGCCTAAAAAGAAAAAAAAAGTCCACCAGCATCAGTGCAGATCTCAGGAGGCACGCGAGGCCTCTGAGAGTTTCAGTTCTAATAGAGATATAAAGAGGAGAGAATGAGCAGCCAACTTTATTTGATGCCCAGTCCAGATTGGTTTAGACAGGTGAACTTACATTCACACCATCATAAAACAAACAAGACAGCTTTTATCTGATCAAAATATCAACTTAAGGAATCTACTTCATTTTGAGTGTGACAGACTAAATAACTATGTCTTAAATCCTGAGCCCCAGAGACAAAATTTTACCCTAATCTTGCATCTAATGACTAGCAAACCTGTAATTGTAAAGTATAGCCATAGTTTTTATCCTTGGTTTGAGTGCTGTATGTGTCTCTGCTTATCTGACATGTAACATTTATTAAGCAAATTACATGTAGTACAGAAATATCATTAAACCAGAAAGCAGGAGCAACCATCTTTATGTATCTTCTTCATTAGCATTTGAGGCCTTCTTTTTTTTCTATTAATATGAGGGACATTTTTTGTGATAGAACAGACTTTAGATTAATTCAAATCCAAGTCTTATATCAGGCTTTATATAATATGTGTTGGCAATAATGTGCAAATAAATGCTGGAAGGGTCAAATCATGTAAAACTGAGCACATGCAGCCTCAGAAAAACAGTAAGAAATGTCAACAGGAAATAGTGTAGTACCACTTCCTCACCACAAGGTGGATATCTAACTAAATAAATTGGGCATCAGTATCAGGTGGAAATGTTTCCTTATTATAAATCACTTCTTGGCTTCTTGTAACAGCATTAGATTACAACAATATCTACAACAATCTACAACAGTAGATCTTACTTTAATGTTCCATTATTGTTCAAAAACATGTTCTTTTTGCTTTGTGTTGCCTTTTAAGAAAGGTATCATCACACAGAACAAAACAAAAAAATGAGGTCAAATTAATCAACCAAATAAAACAACCGAGAAATAGAAAGAAAAAGAAAGAAAAAAATAAAATAATAAAAACATTCACAGGCTAAGCATTGGCATTACTCGCATATAGTAGCAACGTCTGTCCCTCCTACCACCATCACAACCTCATGTTAAGATATAGTGTGTGTGTGTGTGTGTGTGTGTGTATGGTAATCAAAATTTCTCTGTTCTTTGTTTTGGTAGGTGGGCTGGACACATGTGCATGTGAATGTGTATACATGTGAGCTGCAAGCTGCTAAAGGGCTCCAACTTGACTCATAGCAGGCTTTTCTTCTCCTAGATATGTAAGTAACTTGATGGGTACATAACTTTGCATACCTGTTTTCTGTAGTGTGCAAGAGTAGGTATGATAGCTAACCAGTTGTAGTGTTTGTACTGGGAATGTAGCGATCACTAGATGTCTCTGCATGTCATATATAGTACCTTTTAATAATATACATTATTCTTGTTTACATAGTTCAACCATGTCAAGCACTTTGTTTTTAAAGGTTTATTACTATTCATGCCATCACAGCTCTTTCTTGAATCTTGGACACTTCCGATAATCTGTCAGTTTATGTTAACTAATGCTACCTGAATCATAAATAGAAATCCACTGCAGTTACTCTGTTTGTTATGGCTTGAAGCACCTGGCAGAGGCCTCAGTCTGTTTGTAACATGATTCGTTACATCTCCTGCACTAAACAGCTACACCTCAGCAGTCCTCGTTTTCAGTGAAAGTTGCATGTGGGATAAAATGTGCGCACATCTCCTGGAAAGGATGTCTGACTGGGGTACAGTGCCACTAAAATCTGTTTACTATGAGCACAAAGTCAGAATATGTGTGTGTGAACTACATACAGGGCATGGGGGCTTCAAGGTCTTCCCTTTTCACAATATATCTATATGTGTGCTAAAATTCATGCCTATGAACCTCTGCCCACCTGACCCACAGATTAACCACAGTGCCTGAATTACTACCAGTTCATCATTTCACCATCCCTGTTGCCGAATCCACCCTTTAAATAGCAATGCAACAGAGGTAGGATCACCTGGCTCTTAAAGGGAATGGTAAATGATACTCTGATTGATTTAATTTATGTTATGCCCAAAACACACATTTGATTGATAAAGAGAATAAATACAACGCCTTTGCAGCTTTGCGCCCAGATTATGCACCATTGAACAAGAAAAAATTGCATTTGTGCCATGCACTTTAGACCATACGCTTTAGATCATCTAAATAGGGCCGTCATAATGTCTCATAACATCAACATCATATTTGTCTTTGTCACTTAAGCTCCTGCCAAATATTCCATACAAGCAGCCCTCATCTCCTCTTAAGGTCAAGGTAGCAATAAGTAACAGCAGCTGAATCAGTTTGACATATGACTAGTCACATAATGAGATGTCAGCACTTAAATTATGACAAAGGCTGTAGCGGTCTCAGTTTAGTGAAGATGGTATCATATGAAACTAGATGACTTAAGGCATCCATTGGTACCAAAACTGTCAGCGTGTTGGGAAGAGGGCCCAAGTTAGGCTACATTTTGGTGAGGGAAAAACTGGCATGGTATTTGAATGAAAATGAATTTTATGGGTACCCAAGAGTCTCCTGTTCACAGACATGCCCATTTATCCCATGCAATTTTGGGCAAAAACCAAACAGTCTTTGCATGTGGTACAAATGTGTTATTTTCACCTATCCTAAAAATGATGTATTTGAATATTCCTGCATACTTGGGTCTGTAAACAGTATTGGAATTAGGTATGACTGGAAAGCAGAGACTCTTGTGGATTCATTGAGGCCAGTAGTATTCATGTGTGATGATATTAGTTCTCATAGTAGCTATTTCATTGTAGTGAGACTATTGTTTGCTTGAACATGATACTGGGTACTTGTTGGAATTAAATTCAGTTACTGGCAGTAGGTCTAATCAGCTCTATATAAAAATGTTAACCTTCTGAATAAACATAGCTTCCACTGGGGCATGCAGGTTCCAACGTTTGAATAAGAAACATCAAATATAAATTATTCAGAATTTCAAATTTTTTGAATTTCTATAAAAATGTAGATTTCAATGTCTATTGTATTGCTATAAAGCCACCTGGTTATAATAACAAAATATCAGTAAATAACAATGTTTAAATTGAGAAGTTTGGACATGTTGTACCATTTGTTATTTCTTTATTAAACGGGCAGTTCACCTCAAAATCAAATGTACATATTCTTGTTTTTGTTTTGGTTCAAGTTAACAAGTTTTAGAGATATCAGCTGTATAGATGTCTCCTTTCTCTAAAATATAATGAGACTAGATGGCACTTGACTTGCTGTGCTGAAAGCACCAAAAAATACATTTGAAAAACTCAACAGCAATGTCGCTTTCCAGAAATCATGACTGGGTTACACAATACAATCTACTAACTTTGTTGTGAGCAGATTCATGTCAGAACTATTTTCTTTCTATGGTACATAGAAAACAGTTTTTACTTTGGTTGCATCTGACAGTTGTGGTGGCATTGCAGCAGGTGCTTCACCATCTGTTGCCTGGTAACAATCTGCAGTCTACTGAGTGACCTCCTCTAGTTGCATGATGTTTTGATGAGCTTGATTTGATTTTTATTTTATTTGTTAAGGATGATGCAATTTAACATAGTTCCAATACAGAGTATGAAACTGATGTGTTGCAACAGCTGTCTTCATGATCAGGTGATTGAGTTGAGTTAGACAGAGTAGTAGTAGTAATAGTAGTAGTAGTGTATACAATAAATGCAGTAATGGTACGGATGTGCTATTAGTACCAGGATGTTTGTTTTAATACAAACATGGATTTTAAATGCATCTATTGCTGATCTAAGGCGTTTTCAATATTGAGGAAATTCAGTCCAATATTATAAGCTTTCTAAACACAAGGTTCATTTTTGGATCAGTTGTGCCTGTGCTCTTTCACTCAAGCAGGCCTTTGAAAGTTATAGTCCAAACACCGGAATTCTTGTCATTGTTCCGACTTTATGAATGGCCTAATTTGTTGCCACATCACAAACGTGCCATTTCACAAATGCGGCCAATTCCTGGACACTTTCACTGATGGTTGGCTGTGAAAAAATAATGTCGTCAAACCAGGAGGCTGTCAACTATAGGAACATGGCCCACTGGAGATATAATGGCAACAAGGAGCTGGAATGAAAGCGGGCTTTTTAAACAGGCCGGTGCAGGCTTACACTTGGAACACAGGTCAACTTCAGTGCACTCATCTGAACGTAACTCAGGTTGACACAATTTGACCTCAGCTGATACCCCTCTCTGCTTTGCCTTTGTTTTCATGTTCTCTCCTGGGAATGGCATTTAATACTATCCTCACAGATTCTATAAAATTTTCTAGTCTTCTAAGCTCTCATTTCTCAACATTTGCTTTTCTATTATTTCCCAGAACTCCTCGTCCTTTCAGAAATGAGCCTTTGTAGGCCTTTGCTGGGACTGGGGGTCTCACAGAATTGTTTTCTGGACCTGGCCTTCAAAGGAAAAGCCCCTTCAGAGGCTTGAATGGCTATTGTTGTTAGCTTAACTTAGATGTTTCAAAATGCAGACACTTAAAAACTGTATCTTCTTTAATAATTTGAACATGATTGTGTCAGCTGTGGTTGTGTCACTTTTACAGAACTCTAAACTGTCAGTGAACTGTCCATGAGGCTTGTTAAATGATCAGCCTCACTCATTGGTCTTTAGAAACAGTGATTCCAAAGATTTCACAGTCAAATGAACAGCAAAAGATTAATATGTTTAATGCTGCTCAGCACAAAGGTAGTCTAATCTTTGCTTTCTTCTGTAGCTTTAACCTCGGCATCAAGCAGTGCAGTGGAGTGTTTTAAACAACTGTTTTAAATAAAGCACCATCACCTGCTCGGCACACAGGTGTCTTCTCGGTTAGCGTCTACTCAGATTTTTTTAAACCTAGTTTGTTTAAAAAGCAGGTTGCAGGTTGTAGTGGAGTTTGAGGCTCAGAGAGATTTGCCAATCATGAGGCCTCAAAAATAGGGCCAATTTCTAAAGCAAAATGGCAGTCTGGGGGAAGAATGTGTGTTTCATAGACTTTGTGGCCTGTATTCTGTTTACTTTTAAAAAATGAAAATAACAAAATACATAGTACACTTGGTTGTTTGTTTGTTTGTTTTTTTTGCAAACTGATGCTTGCAGATGACCTGCAAGTGACACTTCTTAGCTGGAGAACTAGATTACAATAACACAGAAAATGAATATTTGTTTATTGAAAGGTACTTTAGTAAGCCAGCTCTTAGAAAAAAGGTGCCCCTTTCCTTTAAAACTTAAAAACTTAATAAAAAATGCCAATTCTGACCAGAACAAAATTTGCTTGAGTATTTCTTTCTCTTTGTACTGTCCATTTCTCTCTCTGTCTCTCTCGCTAAAAAGGACAATATGCAAGCATGGATGTAAGCACTACAACTTGTGGTGTGGAGTCTGCTGTCTGCTTGAGTTGTAACAATTAAAAAAAATATATATTTATATTTATAGATATAGTTCTTGGAGTGGACAGCCCTTGAAGGAGAACTGGATACAGTGAGGATGAGCAGCAATTTTCAGCGTCACCTGCATGTCGAAATGACACTTAGTGTAGCTGTATTGTTGTGCCAGTGGAAACAGTTGATTTTAGATTAGTCTTATAGACAAATGCAGTACCAGAAACAGGTTGTGCTAATGAAAAGGAAAAAAAATCATGAACTAGGAGAAATATAGGAGAATTGTAACTCCGGCAGGAAAACAGTAGAAGTGAAGCAAAGAAAAACAGGAATCTCCCGGGAAAATTGTATGGGCTCAGATAACATCAGACTTTTGTTTGTTGTCAGTGTAGCCATATCAGCTGACAAATTTCCATTATGATCCTTTGTAGGTTGTTATATTCAGATTATTTCCAATGTCAGATTATCTTTTTATTTGTTGACCTCCAAATGTTTTTTTTTTATTTAGTAGCAGTGTTGTGCATACTTTAAATACACAATATGTAGGTTCTGCCGCCAGGGGTCTCTCAAATTAAAACAATAAAAAAGATGTAATTTGATAACATCATGAAATAGTTTGGAATTATGGGAGTTGTCTTCATTGTTACTATCACCATTGCTGATGAAAAGCTACCTGACATGACTCAGGCTGAAATTATGTTAACAGATGATAATGTGTTTAGGTTTTATTCACTTTACATTTAGTCACATTTGCTGTCTTTCTTCTTCACCCTCTGACATATCCAATGCATCATGTGTTTTCCTAGAAGTTACAGCAACTAGCCGCTAGCAAGTAAACACAGTTACCTTGGATAAATTACAGATTTCTCTGGATTTGACCATTGTTGGACACATTTGGGGTAATGTAAGTACACAACTCAATAAAATATATAATGTAGTTCTAACGTTTTCAGACATTTTATTGTGTAAATGTCAAATATTATTGCTTTAAAGGACTCAGTAGGATTTGTCTGAGCTGTTTGTAAATACACCAGAAAGATGTTTTGGGTTGGTAGTGTCCTGAGCACAGCAAAATAATGAGAAAATAAGGATGAAGAACATTGTTTTTTTTAAGGAAAATGTTGCATATTATACCTTTAATAATTGCATATATACATTACCTCTGAGTTAGACTTAATTTGTTCTATGTTCTGTATCTATTCCAAAACTTACTTAGATTGTGTGATTGTCTGCAGGCTTTTAATTTGATCAACAAAGCAACTTCATGAGGAAGAACATACACCAAAGTGCTTACTGAGCTTTTGTACACCACCAAACGCAACAATCCAGCACCCCAGTGGCCTGACAGTGCTGCACAAAGTGCACATTTTTGAAAACCCATTTGAATTCTTTTAGTAAGATCTGAATCATTCTGAAGAAAAAAACAACAAAAACATCATCATTTAGATGTAGCAGGTGGATGGTTGTGCATGGTTGACCGATCAGAGATAAAAAGATGCCCGAAAGAGCATTCAAGATGGGAAAGGCAATGTTCCTCATTTCCTAATTAGCGTTTGGATTCTGCTTCTTCGTGCAGCATCCCACATTGTTGCAACAAACCAACGAAAAAGTTGTGTGTCAAGGCACAAAACCTTCTGTATCTTTTCAGAGGAAACGGTTCTTTTTTTGGGGGGAGGGGGGGCAACGCAGTCTGTGTTTATTTTCTAGCAGTGAATGGGTGTGAGGTGTGAAGCTATGAATACTGTGAGGTCAACCCGCCATGATGCTGTAAATACTAACAGGGCCAGTCGGTAATGAGTGAGGCCGCGGCCCGGCTCTCTATTCATCCATTTAACCAAAGAAACCAAACAGAGAACAGTGTTTGTCCTGAACAAAGGTACACATAAAAGAGAGACACTGACAACAGACAAAATGAGAGACTAATTGTCATCGATCTCAAATTAATTGTGTATGTAAGTTCAGCTGCTGGCATTTTGTGGGATTTTATACGGGGTTTAAAGGGACAGCTCATCCCGAAATCAGAAACACACATTTATCCTTTTACGTGTAGTAATATTTATTCATCTAGATTGTTTTGGTGTGAGTTGCAGAGTTCGGATATATCGGCCATAGAAATGTCTGCCTTGTCTCAAATATTATGCAACTATATGGCTTGTGGTGCTCAAAGTACCAAAAAATACATTTGAAAAACAGCGAGAAAAACAGCAGTGTGTTTTCCAGAAATCATGACCCAGTTACTCAAAACAATCCACAGACCTTCTTGTGGGCTGCTTTCTTTCTACTAAATTACACCTTCCGAATGACTCATCACATGGAAGGAAGTGTGCATTTAGTCAATGACGAGAGACTTGTGCTTGTGACAACGAGGGATATAAACATTAATGGCATCCTCTTGGCTAACCTGTCATTTTAGCAACACTGAGCAGTGAAAAGATTGTGTAGTTCAAGAACCACAAACCAAATGCCATTATATTAGAGAAAGCAGACATCTCTATAGCCGATATCTCCAAAATGCTGCGACTCACACCAAAACAATCTAGATGGATAAATAGCACTACAAGATTTTTGATTTTGGATTGAACTGTCCCCGTAAGATAAAGTGACCATGCAAGCAAACTTGGTGACCCCATCAAGGTTATTGAGGGTAGTGGGTTGGTTGCAAATTGTAACTGACACTTATTTTTCATTTTTAATGGAAATTTATGGTTCAGCTTATCTAGTAGAATACTGAGTAATGCATCTTTATAGCTATTTCAGTGGGTTTGTGGACTTCATGATGATGATTTGTGCCCTTAAACTTCAATGGTTACCGTAGCAAAGTAAAGTCATCACCAGATCTTTAATCACAAGTTTGCTTAACTAATAAAATTTCCAGAGCCACCTAGAATGACACCAACCAAAAACTGACATGGTCAGAGCCACTGTGTCTTTCTGATAGACTGAAAAAAAATTCAATCAATCGTTCAGTCAAATTTGTATTTGGCACCTTTTATACAGGTTACTACAAGTCAGTGTCCTTTACAGATGAAACATGATGATAATTACCTGGCATAAATATGAACAGTGGGGCTGCAACTAATGATTATTTTTATTATCAATTCATCTACCGCTTATTTCACGATTAATTGTTTGGTCTATAAAATGTCAAAATTTCACGAAAAATGTTCATCACAATTTCACAGAGCAGAATGTGATGTCCAGCAGTCAAAAAAAAAAAAAAAAAAAAAAAAAATCAGACTCTTCATTTATCATCATAAAGGACAAATAAAAGCAGCAAATCCTCACATTAAAAAGCTGGAACCAGCAAATATTTGACTTTTTTGAAAAAAATGAACATTGAACATGTAATCAGTTGCCTACATGTAAATAGTTGGCAACTAATTTTCTTTTAATTGATTCATCAATTAATCAACTAATTGTTCCAGCTCTAATAAACAGTTAATCAATTTGAGACTAATGCATAAGAAAAAAAAAGGTATGGACTGCAGGACTGAAGATGGTGAAGACATGGGGTTTGGACTGGGATGGGAACCAGGGGCAAGAGGAAACCGTCCTGGGTGGAGCATTGATGATGGAGCTGTGGGGTTTTCAGCAGCCTGTGGAGATCTGCAGGACTGATGTCAAATGAAGTGTGAGGATCATTGTGAACAAATGCCTTCATATGTTAATGGTGCATTAGTCTTGATTTTATCTGGATTCAAAGCAGCTATAGGTATTTAACTACAGGTATGCTTCAGTACCACTTATTTAAAGACAGTTTCACTTCACAGTTCATCATGTCTGGGCTGAAACTCTCAAAGACCTCATATGGTCATGCAGACAACAGGATCTAACAAGGAGGACATGCAGCTTAGTCTTGTCAAGACTGAGCTTAACATAGCAAGTTCAAAGAGGAGATTTTTTTTTTTTTTAGTTTTAAAGAAACCAGACTTGTAAATGACAGGTTTGACATAACTCTGCATAGATTTTTGTTTCTCTTAGTGTCTGTTAACAGATTTTAAGTGCAGTCAAAAGTGTAACATATCATTGAAGTAGGTAGTTAAACAGGCTGACAGCAGAATGTCAGTAATCGGGTTGAGTAACTGCAGTTGCGTGATTTGCCCATAGGGTGTCACTATATAGATGATTATCTTCAAGCATCTTTTGGCATATTGTATCTGTGACTGGCATGCTAATATTGTGCTGATCAAACTTGACTGTTTCTCACCAAGTCATTCAAATACACTTACTTCAATAGTAAGAAACTTGTGTTTCTGTGACAATATGTATTGGGGGAAAAGACCGTCTTAAATTATGAGGTATAATTTACTTAGATTTACAATGCTGATTCAATAACCCCTGGGCTTAACTTAGATTGCATTTGGAGATAAGTAGCACAAAATAAAAATGATCTAAATAACTAAAATGATAGATGCACCATTTTGCTTGGTGGCACTGATGAAATATTATGTTTCCACATAACAGATCATCATCCATCAAAGTTCACTGATATTAAGTTGACATATATACAAAGTAGTTACAAAACCTCTAAACTCACAGTTAAACCAGTCCATGATAATACATGTTATTGTTAACATAAATTAATATACAGTACATAAGGAGAACAGCGAATGACTGCCTTAATTACACTGCTTATTACAATTCAAGACCCCTTTGTTGATTTAGCAAGAAAATTGCTGAACAGGCTGTTGATAGGCTTTCACTGGTATGAGTGGACATAAAGCTGGGTCCACAATTTGACACTGAGGTTACTGTAAATGACAAAAGGAAGTGATTTTATTTTTGGCTGATGACACTGTATGAGGTTTTGTTTAAAAAAACAAAACTGGATAATGTGGTTCAGGTGAGGTCACATTTCTTAAAGAAAATAAAGTGCATGTGGTTTTTATAAGTGACTTTGTTGATAGTTGCACCCTGTCAGGACTGGCCTCTCTTCCTCCATCCCTTCATCTGATATGATTGAATTTCCTCCACCTGTGACTCCACCTGATGCTGCTGCACTTTTGAGAAACTTATTCACAATGTGTTGAGAGAAGATATAGTTAGCTTGGCCTTGTTTGACACTTTTTATTTTTGTCTGATAAGCCTTTGAGGGCATTTTAGGCCTTAGCTTGTTATCCATGCATCTCTGTCACTAAATAACCCATAATAATAAAAATATCAATCATAAACTTTATGGAGCACTTTTCTTAACAAGGTTACAAAGTGCTTCCCAGAAAAAGAAAAAAAAAACAGTAGATAAACAGCACAGATAAAGAAGAGCCAAATAAAATCAACACAGAATCACAAAACACTGGGGGATAGAGTAAGTTAAGAAATGTTAAATGGCAAGATAGAAGATACTGTAAGAAAGCCTAAAGTGACTTATCTATAAGAATTCATAAACACTTTCCTACAAAAGAAGATTTTAAGAAAGAATTTAAGAATCTGATGAAGTAGCAGAGCATCTCTCAGTCTGAAGATTCTAGCAGCAAAGGCCTGGTCACTGTTGGTCACGATCTGGGATCTAAGAACAACCAGGAGAGCAGCATGCACTGAATTCAGAGACCACCCAGGCACATAACACTTGATGACAAAGTATGGGACCGTTAAAGGGATACGATCTGTAGTGTGCCTGCATTAGGCCTGTAAATAATGATTATTTTCATTTTGAATGTATCTGTTGATAATTTTCTCGATTAATCATTCAGTTATTTGGTCCATTAAATGTCAGAAAATGGTGAAAAATGTTGATCGCTGTTTCCCAAAGTCCAGGAGATGTCCTCAAATGTCTTGTTTTGTCAACAACCCAAAGATATCCAGTTTACTGTCATAGAAGACGAAGGAAACCAGAAAATATTCACATTTGAGAAGCTGAAATCAGAGAATGTGGACATTTTTTCTTAAAAATGATTCAAAACAATTAATTGATCATCAAAATAATTTGTAATTAACTTAATAGTTGACAAGTAATTGATTAATTGACTCATTATTGCAGTTCTCCTGCATGTATTGGTGTTGTATATGTTGCATACTGCTATGGTAGAGCTGCACTGATTAGTCGATTACTTGATTAGTCAAATGAGAGAAAATTATTTGCCAACTATTTTGATAATCAATTAATCGTTCAGCCATTTTTCAAGCAAAAATGTCACAACATTTGCTACAGCTTCTTAAATGTGAGAATTTTCTGCTTCTCTTTGTCATTTATGATAGTAAAGATAAGATAAGATAAGATATTCCTTATCTTATCTTTATGATAGTAAATGAAGAGTCTTTGGGTTTTGAATTGTTGGTTGGACAAAATAAGCAATTTGAAGACGTCACTTTGGGCTCTGAGAAATTGTGATGAACATTATTCACAATCTTTTGATGTTTTATAAATTAAATGTTCAATTGAATTATCATGAAAATAATTGTCAGATTAAGCAGTAATGAAGATAATTGTTTGTTGTAGCGCCTGTGCTATGGAAGATGAAGCATTGCAGGGTGCATTAAAATAACTATATGTTGTTTACGTGTCGATAGAGAGTCTGAAAAACAAAGCTTTCACATGAAATAGTGCCATCATGGTAGAGTAGGGTGGAAATCTTAAATATTTGTGCTAAAATCTCACCTCGTCTGCTCCTTGGTTGCTCAGGGATTTAATGAAAAGATATTGTTTTAGCAGACACGGTAACCTTTAAATACCTATAGCTGTTTTTAATCCAAATAAAATCAAGGCTAATGCTTCATTACCGGGTATTTTTACATAATGATCCTCATGCTGCTGCTGTTAATTTTTTTATTAACGCAATTACCGGGCTCTTAGTGGCCGGGGTCAGAGAGGTCTAATTACCCTGCGTCATGCTGGTAAATAGTTGGAGGTGTCTCTGAGCAGGTGGCCCTGGAGGTAAGAGGGAGACATGGGGCATACCGAGGCGGGCAATTACTGGATGAATTTCACTTTAATAAATGTTGAGCTACATTTGGAAATTCAGATAACAGAGCTTTCTGCCTAATGGGTGCTGCACTGAGGCCACTTGAGCAAGAAAATGATCTGAAAGAGGGTTTAATTAACACAAGCTACATGATCCAGGGAGCGCGTGACAGAATGTTAAAGTGAGGGGGAGAGCACACAGCACAGGGATAATATGAAAATTAGTGAGGAGGAGGGTGAGATGGGGAGGGTAGGGGGGTCGGGGTGCCAACTTTTATTTCACAGGTTTAAAGTCTAGAATTTGCTCCTGTTGTTGCACATTGCTACAGATGCAGGATTGTGTAACAACAAAGTGTGTCACAAACCTCATCAACATCTGTATAAATGGAAATAAGTCACATAAGTCATAGTTTGATTTGATGATATTATACTTCATATTCATAATCCATATAATATTTGATTTGATAATAAAGTGAAATCAAAGTCTGTTGCATTCTTCTTGTCCACTCCAAAACAGTTCAGGAGCAGCCGATGCCATTCCCAGCTTAGTGTTTCAGAACTTTGAGAAACACAAACAAAACTACTGTACAGAATTGCCATTAACTTTGCAATATGTATTTTTCAAACTATATGTAACTTAGTGCTTGGGTCTTCAACACGGGGGCCATGGCCCCAAGGGGGTCTTAAAAGTTACAGTGGGAGGTCGCTAAATCATTGTTATGTTGTTGTTTTATTCAAAAACTAAATAAAATAAACATCAAAATAGACATGAGTCAAACATATTAGTGAAGATTTATTTACACAACATTGACAAAAGGCCACTTAAGAATGCTTGTGCAGTCAGGTGAGCTAGCTAACCTACTAAGTCAAAGTGCGACACCTATCCATAACAGCAAACTAGTTAGCTACGTATTATTCAAACATATGGGCCAATTCACTATATTATTACTACGATCACAACAAGTGCACAGACACTCTCTTGTGAGCCACAATAGATCATTTTGTAACCTCACAAACAGGAGACTCTGACACACCCTCCACCTCAAAGTCACAAGCGAAAGTGCAGAGGGTGAGGGCTAATGCTGCTAACATTAGCCCGGCCACAACTGCTGCTGACTGACTAAGCACGAATGAGAGAAGACCCAAAAATATGTATTACAATATAGAGTGTGTAGCAGGGGATCCCAGCTCAGTCTGTCCATCAGCCAAGGGGTCCATGGCCTGAAAAACGTTGAGGACCCATCTTAGTGTATTCATATCTACCCCTTTATTCTGTTTACTCCATACCACTATACATATGCACAGTGCTTTGCACTTAAATGTGCAGTATGTCATTTCTGCCTCTTTGAGTCTATGAATCAAAACAATAACAAAAGACGGGCTTTGATTAAGTTGTTAAGTAGTGTGGGATCATGGGAGAGGTTGTCTGCATTGTTAAACAACCGGCATTGCCGATGAAAATCTATCTGATGTGACTCAGGCAGAAATTGTTGTCACAGATTTGTTTTATTCAAGTTTATTTCAGTTTAGTTACATTTACCGACTTCCTTCCTCACTCTCTGTATCAACCCCAAGAATATGTAGCAAAATGTTTATCTGAATGAAAATTATGGTGCATTGAACACCCTGTTGTATATGCAAATGCACTCTACTGCACTGCACTGCCTTTTTAATACGCCATTGTTTATATACATGTTGCTGACACAACCTCTGACGCACCCATTAAACAAGAGAAACATACGACAAAGCCCATTGTACACCATTTTGAGAAAACATGTTGTTCAATTCAAAAACAAGCAAAATGGTGCACACTGTTTTTAGATTGAATGTGTCCTCGGTGTTTCCCATGTTTACCTTGATATTACAGCAACTAGAGGGAGGTAAAGGGGATTTGATGCCATTGACAGGTGACCACATGAAAGGCACCATTAGCTTGAATAAAATTACAGATTTCCCTATGTTTAAACATTGTTGGAAACATTTGGGATAATGGAAGTTAGGCCTGGGCAATATAGCAATATAAAAAACCTAATACAATAGTGAAGTATTATGTTAGGCAATATCAAAAATTATTGATCATGTAGGTTATGACTGATGAAATGTTGTGTACCCCAAAGGGAGGAAGTGGCTAAGGTTGTATTGCTGTTGGGCAACAGACAAAATCAAATATCAAGATATTTTTGACCAAATACCTCAAAATTGATATTGCCACAGTATTGTAGGGATGAGTATTGGTGCTCAGAAAATGACATCACTTTACTGTAATGCACCTTTAAAGCCAGAAAAAGACAACATTTATCATGATATGATATCCAAAATCTATCACAATATCTAGTCTCATGTCACAATATAACAATGTAATATCAATATATTACCCAAGCCTAATGTAAGTACACAACTCAACAAAATATTTAACATACTGTAGTTGTAGTTGTTTTGGGACATTTTAATGTGGAAATGTTATACAAGCTTTTAAAGGACCAGAGGGAAGGATTTAGTGGCATCGAGCAGTGAGTTTGCAGATTACAACCAACTTGTCTCAAGTGTGTTGGAGAACCTACACTGTGAAACTTATGAAAAACTTGAAAGGCACTCTCTAGAGCCGGTGTTTGGTTTGTTCATTCTGGGCTGCTGTAGAAACATGGTGGTTCAACATGGTGGTCTCCATGGAGATATAAAGGGCTCATTCCAAGGTGATTATACACCATTCATTTCTGTCAGTGTCTGCCAGTAAATCTCACACACTGACCTTTAACCGCACCTTATTAGAGTTTTCAGCCAACATGAGTTGCAGTCCAGTGTGAACCCACTGTCATGTCACCCATTGGTTTGTGGTCTTTTTTTTTTTTTTTTTTTTTTTTTCAAGATTTGAGTTTGGCATTATAACTGTCACCATCTTGATTTTTTGAAACCAAGAGTTGACCATTTGGATGAAAGCACAGAGCTGGGCAGGGTGTGCATTATGACCGTCGTGACTGAATCTGACCAAGAACCCAAGGACATGCCATGGTAGCATCACAAAATAGCAGCGTCCTAAAGCATACCCTGCTTTATCATCTATTGTACTCTAAAGGCTCATTTATGTCCCCTTTATGTACAAGAATAGATAGCCTATATATCTGTTTCAAACAATAAAACATTCCACCAACATAAATATGAACCCCACATACGTTGTACTGAACTGAAACCAGATTTCAAAATGAAGCACTTGTTGATCACTTGTGGTCCGTAGTGGCTGGTTAAGAAGAAGAAGTCATGTCAAGTCGTGTAAAAGAGAGCAGTCAACAAAAAGAATTACTGCCTCGCAGTTGTGTTTCTCCACCAACCAGTCAAGTTTCAGCTTATATCCATGTCTATCCAGACTCAAATAATGTACGTAGTGAAGATTTTAAAGGAATTTAATATGAAAGTTATCAATATATTGACCTTTGAAGGAATTTAAAAGAAGGCATTAAGTATATTTTTTGGCACGTGTGATTCCAGTGAATAATTTCTAGTGAGAAACATGCGGTCTTTACTTAGAGACTGTTTTTACAGAGGGATACAGAGGACTGAGAGAGCTGAACATTATGATTACCATATGAATGATTGAATTTTGAGCTATGGCAACAAATGTGTTTAATGAGATCACTGTGACCTTTGATGGTTGATCTTTGACCACCAAATCTAACCTGTTCATTCTGGAGTCCAAATGAACATTTGTGTCAAGTTTGAAGAAAATCCCTCAAGGTGTTCTTGAGAGATCACAAGCACAAGATTGGGATGACCTGAAAATATAATGCATGTGGTAAAAGTGATAACAAGATCCCTTTCAGGCTTACACCTGGTGGGGATAATGTACACAGAGTGTGAACAGAAGGCTCTGTTAAAGGTGATGTTAAAGGTAATGTTAAAGGTGCTATAGATGACAGTAGTGCAGATTAAACATGGATCAAGATTCTGTTACTACATTAACTGTTTCTCACTAACAATGTTTTCAGAAACATATTTTAGTGACTATTTAGTTGTAAAATGAGAGACTGTAACCATGCGGCTGCCACTCTGTCTCTCATGTTCAGAAGGGAACCCCAGACCCGTGAAAGATTTCACAAGTGTGATTATTTTAACCCAACCATAATCATGTGTTTTCTGCCTCTAAACCTATCCAGATCTTTAACAAAGGGTTTTCACATTAGAAAACACAATTAGTTTGTTCAGTGTGCACAAAGAAGAAACAGCGCACACAAATTTCATGAGTATAACAAATCTAGGGTTCCATTCTAGACACAGCCGCTTTCAATGCAGACTCTTGAAACTCACATCAACCTGTCAAACTTGGGAGTTTTGATCAGGAATAGCCTAATATGTTTTCAGAAACACGTTTTAGTGTACTGTGTAGCAATATTATGAGATAATATTATGATTACTCACCAGGCTGCCATGTTGAATATGGACACAGGGAAGACCAAGAGGGACTTGCACAAGCACACGTGCACGCATGCTCAAGTGCAACGAATACACACACGTCCCAGCGAAATAGAGAAAACTAAATAACAACAAAACCGCAGGGAGTATGATGTCACCCTCTGCTCAGGAAGGCATTACTCCACTGTGTCTTTACATTGCAAATAGTTGTGTGCTGACACCTAAAGAGCTGGCTGAATGTTGTATTTAGCAGCTTTAAGCATAAATAAGCCTTAAATGGGATCCTAATTTACAAAATGATCATTATGCTGTAAAAAAGAAGGCACGAAAATCATTAGGAAACAGTTTACTGAGCTAATAAATTAGGCGAGAAGTAGGGGATTTTTTTCATAAGCTTACGTAGAATCAGACTTCTTTTTGCAACCAAAGAATGCAGGTTTAAGGCACTTACTCATTGGCTTCACTTTTCAGACGTGGAAGCTGCATCCACTGTTTATACAATTTATGGTCACATTGTTGAAATCTGTGGATCGCAGTTAGGTGGATGAACACTTTTTCTTCCTAATTATAATCCCTCATTTGATTGTTCTGGTAATGTTGGTGGACAGACTAGCTCACTGGGCTAAAATCTTTCCACTGGTGTTAAATTTTTTTGAGATCTGGTGACTGTGAAGGCTACATCATATGATTCACATCATTTTCATACTCATCAAACCATTTACTGACCCCTGAACTCTGTGTGGAAGTGCCTACATTCTCCACTCATTTATTCTGGTTTTCCCTTTAATTTGTCCCCATCTGAATTTTCTGTGGTGTCCCTAAAGTTTTGTAGGACTGACATGGCGACAGAGGAATCCATCACAAACTTCCTGGACATTTTATCTGCAGTTTAAATGACTGCAAATAGCAGAAACATTGCTGCAACCTGACTGTTAAGCTCTGAAATGAGTCTTGCAGTTTCCAGCTTTCTGGTGATGCACAACACTTTTAAGTGGTACCTACTGTTGACCCTGTAGTCTCTCTGCACCAACTCCAACCCTGCACCCCCTCCCCCCACCTCCACCCCAAAAAAAAAAAAAAAACTCAGCAGGGTCATACAGTAAGTACTCTCAGCTATTTATAGCTGCTGGTGGTTACTCAGATGAGATGTTGTAAAGGGGAAACCTGGAAGAATGCATATGCACATGAGCTAGCTAACCATGCAATGACATAATCACATGTTTGAAAAGTTACACATAATTCAGTGCATTATGTGTCCGTGAAAGGACTGTGTTTTGGCCTGTAGCTCCTGTCACTTTTGATGTTTTTAGTGTTTGTTGCACGAGCTGCTGCTGCACTAAAGCTGCACCGTATAGCTCTGTGTTATGTGTATAGAGGACGTGGGGTTTTGTTTTTGTTTAAACAGTGTATATGTGTGGTTTTGTGCATGTAAGGTCCTCATGGTTTTACACACCGCGGTCTCCCTCCACTCTCCACTGGAGCTAAAAGCCCCGAAACAGAACGGTAATTGCCCAATTAGGGCCCTCGCTCTGTGGGCCGCAGAGCACTATGCGCCTCCACATGCTCACAGAGTCAGATAATTGAGCTGAAAGCAAATGAACGGATGGCAGACAAACAAGCTACTAGAAAATAATTACTTGGAGTGTTTCTTTTCAGTACCTGTACAGCGAATTTCATTATTGTCAATAGCCTCTAAAGCTGCTCGAAACGGTGGTATTTGTCATTTTCATAGAGACTTGATAATGACATTAATTTGTCTTAATGGGTTGGTTCTATTGTTAAAAATAGTAAAATGAGCAGAAATTGTCTTTCCTCAGCAGGTAGAGAGGACTTCACCACACTCCCGTCAGGCATGAGGAGATAATTTGGTGTGCTTGTCAAATTTCCAATAATTTGTTATATGGAACATGAGTAATGCTAATACCATTAATGTCCATTTTCCTCTAAATTCATTACTGCCCTTTTTCCCTTTTATGTTTTTAATGCCTCTGCCATGTTTCTGTGCTTCAAGAGGTTATACCAGGACTGATTAAAAACATGCACATTTAGACTTTTACCTTATATACACACATACATAAACACATGCACATCATTTAAAATAACTGTAACATATATATACCTGCCATCAGTCCTACTCCTGTACACTCAAAGTGTTTGAAATATCATTTCAGTTTGTTAGAATTCAGACAATTAATCAGCTGTAAATGAGAAAATTGTAAATGATCTATAAAAACCAACTTCACTGTTTCATTTAGCAAATTTAACAAATTTGTCTTTAATGTCATATGTTCTCTGTGTAAACCTGAGTAATCACATAAACTCACACACAACCCAGATTCAGAAAAAGTTGGGACATTGTGTAAAATGTAAACAAAAACAGAATGCAGTGATTTACAAATTCTTTTTGACCTATATTTATTTGAATACAGTACAAAACAATATATTTAATGTTCAAACTGATAAACTTAATTGTTTTTGTCAGTATGTACTCATTCTGTATTGAATACCTGTAAAAATTTGTTGATATTTAACACAGTTTCCCAGGTTTTTCTGGAATCAGGGTTGTATTAATATTCATCAATAACTGCAGCTGATTGCATCCGAACAATTTCAGAGAATTTTAATATGGTTTATTTAATTTCATAATGTTTTCATTTTAAACGATGAAACTATATTTTTTCAAATAAATTGCTATGTAGGTTTAAATGTTCCCAACCTCTAACGTTGTAGACGTGAAACAGAGGATAATTTTTGAAGATAAAACATGTAGTCGAAAATATTTATTATAAAATAACTTTGAATTAAAATGTCCAACTTTTTAAATCAATTTTCAAAAATGGTTTTAGATTATTCATTTTTTTTTTCAAAAACATTATTAACCTGAAAGATTACGATCACTGAAAAATTAAATAGCAGACCAAGGATTAAGTATTCCTAAATTTTTGGTTATTTTAAATAATATTTCAATAATATTAAATCATAATTTATCTTTATTTAAAACAGATCAAAATGCAATAACACCAAAGTCTATTATTAAGTGAGATATTTTTAAAAGTTTTGTACCAATTAGTGTGCAAAATGATAAAATTTATGATTATCAAATGTCCAAATAATTTCAGTGAATATTGTAAAACAAATATAAGGACAGGTGGACAATACACAAGCTGCTGAAGGAAGAAACAAATCGAAATGTAAGTCAAATGGTTTATTTCTAAAATTAAACATTACAAAGATGAGAAATGGAGTGCAGTAATTCCATATTATTTCCTGGCTGTTCCACAAAATTATAAAAATACTGACAAAACTTAAATTAAATAGCAGAGAAAAGTATTGAAACTCTGAGGAGAGTCTGTTACTGCTGCAAGCAGCAGAGGCAGCTGCTGGCAGGCGATAGTAAATCTGTTGACGGCTCCCTGCCTCCAGGTGACCCTCCAACGACACTGTGACAACACAACAGCAAATATCCTGAACTTGTGCTCACAATTAATGTCTTCTGTGCTTGAAGAGAGGACGGCATCATGAGCAATTTCTCATCCTTTTTCTTCCATCGCATACCACCAGCAAAGTGTCATTAAAATGTTGTGAAGTGGGAGCACGAGCAGGATGACAGCATAATAAAAACAAAACTAATACCAGTCCATTGTGCAGGTATGATTTAATGCTGCAGGGAGCTTTCAACACCCACAAAAAAGAAGATATGAGCTGTTTGACTGTAATGGAGCTCTTATTGACATCAGAACATAATGCAACATGTCAAAACTTTATTCCTAGAAATGTTTTTATGAAGAAATAAAACAAATATAAGAGGATTTTGGCCATGTTTAAAAAAAATAAGATGATAAAATAAAAATTGAAAAAAAAAAATCTGGGATTAATCTCACAAGTCTGAGAATTTAATCAAAACTGAGAATGTCAATTTGCTTATCAGGGAGTTCAGATATAAAATGTTTTTCCCCCTCAGAATTCATTTTCACAAAGGTTTTAATTCATCTTATTGTGGCCACAATCTTCAAAAAGCTTGATATTAATAAATGAGAGTAAATTTTAATAAATAATAAATGCCCAGTAAATAGTGAGGAACTTGCATTTAATTGTTTTCAAATGTATAGGTGTGTATAAGTGTGGAGTGTTCGTGGCAGGAAAGTCTCCTTCTGTGATTTTGGCAGCCTGCAGAGGGCGCTGGTAAAAATAAAATAAGATACAGATGAAAGTTTGATGTTTAAAGTATTGGTCTGTAATGAGCTCAGCGCACAGTGAATATGTCATGCTTTCTTAACAGAAAATCATTTGATTTGTTTTGTATTTATGATTGAGAGACTTGATATAAACAAAGTCAATGTGATAGTAAAATGTTGAAATACTACAAAGTTTAACAATTTATGTAATTCTCACTTCTCTAATGTTGTATGGTTGTTAACAATTTCCCCCATTCAAAGGGTTATTTACTATTGCTATTTACTATTTACTAACCATCATGAATAATTATATATAATTAAGTACTTCAAACTCAAACTCAACTCAAAGAACTCTACATTTTCCAATAAGTTTACAACCTACATCCTGGTGGAGAATGTGGTCCATGTGGTGTAATACTCAAAAAGCAGGTTTTCATCTACACAGTAAGTCAAACTCTTATGTAAATATACAGCACTTATAGGTTATATTGTCAAATATTGGCTGACTGGCCTTTTAATAATTGATTTAAGTGGGGATTTTTATTAAGTTATTTTTTTAAATTATTTTGGGAGGCTTTCAGTGCCTTTGATTGATAGGACAGCTGATGATATGACAGGAAAGCGGGAAACAGGGTGGGGAATGACAGGCATAAAAGGGCCGCAGGCTGAAATCCATCTCACAGATGCTGCAGAGGAATCAGTCTAAATACATGAGGCAAATGCTCTACCAACTGAGCTAATAAGTTATTTTTTGTCATTGCATTTAAATCCCTTGACTTCAGTGCAGACAGCACCTCATAACATTATTGCTAAATCAGTGATGTTTCATCTGTGGTCATTTTTAAAGAAGCTTTAGTGTGAATTTGTGTAGACTTTATTGCATGTCTTTATGATTCTGTGGTTGACCTGTTGCATCAGGACTTCTCCGGTCCTCTCGTGGATATACAGTATGAAGTTTCTTCATCATGATCCTCGCCTGCCTATACGGGCTGTCGATGAATATACAGTTTACTCCTGACTGTAAATGTGTACCCCATCACCCCTGATACCAAATGTCATTTTCCCACTTTGTCTCATTTTGAGCACTTTCTCAGTTGATATGTGAACATTTTACACATGCAGTGGCTCCTGTGGCTTCTTTACTTGTAGAAACTTTTGTATGAAACATGTTAAGTAATATGGGTATATTACTTCACATGTTTTTAAGCTCTGTCAACTGGTCCACTTTACATCACCTGGACATGTGGCATCTCTTATTTCATCGCAACATCCCAACAAACACTGTTTTCATATTTGTCACAGGAGAGTCATTATTGACTCTCCTGTCATTATTGACTGTCACCCTGGTGTATGTAATGATGACTGTGATGATGATGTATAATGATGTATAATATATGACAGTGGACAGAACATTCAGGTGTACCTAACAAACTGGTAGGTCAGTGAAACTTTTCATTGCATCTGCTGGAATGTTGCTGGCTGGTCTCACCAGCCTATTTAGATGAAAGTAGAGCTGCAGGCAAACACGGTTTTCAGAGGCAGATTATTATTTCATTTTAAACACAAACAAATCTGTCTATAATCTGTAATGTTTGTGGTATGAATTACATTTCAAATCTGTTCAAAAAAATCAAAAGGCATAGTATGTAATATTCATGCACTAAAATGTTTAAAAACTGTGGTATTTTTTGTTGAATTGTGTACTTAGATTATCCATAATGTTTAAAACAAATAGAAAGATGTTCAAATGTTCAAACCCAGAGTAATCTGCATTTTATTATAGGTAACTGTTGGTTTCATTTGATAGCTAGTTGTTATAACTGGAGAAACACAAGAAATACCAGATGATACATCAGAGAGTGAGGAAGGCAGTCAGCAAACTTTTCATCAAGTTTCAAGTTTTTCATCTGCAATGGTTGAGACACCAGAAATTACATTCTGTGCCTTTAAGAATCAGAATTAATTAGGTAAATGATAACTCAAATAAGGCCAATATGTTATTCCAATGAAGAATAAGTGATTCCAAAATAATCACATTATCTATGATACATTATTTAAAGTTCAGCAAGTTCACCTCAATTATTTTTCCCACGCAGACACATTTCTCAAGTATTTAAATGTGTAATCACGATCAGCGTATCCTCACTAGATCTAAAACAGTAACTGCAATGGTTTGCTTACAGTTACTGCTGTTACTGTTGACATGACTGTGTGTCCATACATAAAGCTGAAAGTAAAATGTGTTAATATCCATCTAAGTGATACTTCTGCCTGTATTTAGGCAAATATGAGTCCTTTTAGATTGTGTAAAATGTCATGAAGTGCTGTGAGTGCCAGAGGATCGTTGTTTGACATGATGACTGAGCTGATGATTCATTTTTGCGAGGCCTGACTCCTGTTTGGAGCTTCTTATGTAACACTCGGTTGAATAATACCTTTTAAATAGAGACACTCCTGCTTTCCACAAGGCCCCCGGTGGGACGTGATGTCTGAGTGTGGGGTACCTTGGTGTTACTCTGCAAACAGAAGGAACAGTAATGGGAATTAAGGATGCAAAATGCAGTATAGTAAAGAAAATACTGTGTACTGGATACAGGTTCTTTGCAAAGATTTGGTCCTTTCAACTTAAAGGTGAATGGCAGTAAATAAATATGCCATGAGAAAACAGGACGTGCTGCACTGGGTTGTAATGCATAACTTTGTAATGTAAGTATTTTCTTCAGGTAATTATTCTGACACGTTTATACTAAGCAGTCTGATGTAATGTGATGCTTTACTGCTACCTGGAATTGAAAAGAAAAAAACTTGTTGCAGAGTACACAAATGGTTTCTTTTTTTCTTTTGCTCATAGAGAAGCACTCTGTGTGTCCTGGCTGTCTTAGTTGGTGGGGTGTGGCATGAGAAGAGGGCCAGAGATATTATCAGGTTTTGATTTTCAGTAGAATAATGATGATGATGATTTTAGTCAAATGGATAATTTCTACAACAGAAACTTGTAAAATGATAATATAATATTATGTTTCACATGTTTCTGTTATCACAAGTCAATGAGCAAGACTTTGTTAGCTTTTAGGTTTTTTTGTGCCTTTTATTTATGAGTCAGTTGTTAATGAGGGGAGAGGAAGATGTGGAACAGCATGCAACAAATGATCCCCATCCAGAATCAAACCAGGGATGTTGTGATTCATGTTTGGCCACTTGACTGCTCTATTTATGTATTTAGTCTTACAAAAAACAAGAGTTTGGTATCTTTTTTGTGCACATTTATGACTATATGCTGAAAGATCACTCAATTTCTCACTGGAAATTATTTACTGGAATCACACATGTATAGTGAGAACTTTCATTTTTCCAAAAACACAGACATTATATCTTTTATTAAATGGCTTCAAAGTTGCAGGTCAACATAGTTGTAAGTGCACTATTAAATTCCTTCAAGTCTTCTCTACATACATTATGAGTCTGGATAGGCATGGATGTAAACTGTAACTTGACTGGTTGGTGGAGACAAACAACTGTGAGGTTGCAATTCTATTTTTTGACCGATCTGTTTTATACGAAGATTAACTGCTGACTTCTTACACTTCTTAATCGGCCGCTAGGGGCTGCAAGTAATCAACGACTGCTTCAGTCTGAAATCTTGTTTCAGCTCGGGACAACGTATGTGAAGATCATGTTAATGTTGGTGTAACTTTTCAAATCTCCACTGGTTGCATCTGGTAGTTGTGGTGACATTGCAGTAGGTGCTTCACCATCTATTGCCTGGCAGGGATGTGCACTCTACTGAGTGCTTTTATGTCCACAGTAGACAGGTAATGAGGGTAGAGAGCGAGATGGCAAATGACATGCAACAAACATTCCCAATCCAGAATCAAACCCATATGAAGAGTTTTGTGTCTTGTAATACATAACAGTGAAATACATTCATTGCTTGACATTTTGATCGTCTTATGTGATTTTGGGGACATTTGTCATTATGTGACACTTATAAGACCATATGAGAAACAGATCATACTAAATATTGTGATAATGATTTCAGGCATATTGTCAGTCAGCTCCTCATGAGAGTCAAAGCTTTAGGATGGATTCAATTGCGTATGCAGCAGCGGCACTGTAGCTTAAGTTGTTTTTTGTTTATTTGTGCAAATGACTGAGCTCTCAGTGTGGGCCATCTTTTAGGTAGTGATGTGATCTGCATGTTTTATACATGTAGATTTACATTCAAAACTTTTAAGGCTTTTTTATGTTTCACTTCTTTATAACTCTAATAATTACAGAAAAGTTTGATTTTATCATGGATTTTATGTCTTTAATAATATTTTTTCCCATTTTTCAGAGTTATCTTTCTATTTATTTTAGATTTACTTAGATTTATTTTTCATTCCTTCATTGTTATCATCATTATTATAATTATTACTAGTCACGGTAGTAGTATAAGTATTTGTATTTTATTTTTTTATCACTACTACTACTATCATGACTTGCTCTAGCTAAAACAGTATATCACCCATGTGCATAAATGGCAATAGAGAGCCACTAAACAACATTAACCCAGTATTTAAATTGAATTTAAAGGATATGCCCAGTGTCTCATTTGACTAATTCATTGATGGTGTATCTCCACCTGCTCTGGCCTCTGTGCCAGTGTCTGAATTTGTGTGACGGAGGGATTGAATGGTGATGTGTGACACACTCCTGATGAAAAATAACAGCGGCCCTCAGATCTGCACAACGGCTGATGAAGAATCACTGACTTTTATTGGTGCCGAATAAAAGGATGTGATGAAAGAGTCAAAGGCTGAGGGAGAGAAAGAGGGATTCAGAGGGAGGGGCGGAGGAGTGCAAAACAAGGCCCCATCCATCACACGAGTTGAGAAGACACATTCCAGTGCCCTTAGCAAGAGGATACATTCACTCAAAGTCACAATAGAGGGGGAATCTGGGAGAAGCTGGGAGGGGCACCCATCAATACACAACCTCACCCTTGGGCTCTCTGTGCGCACACACTCAATGCCCCTTCCAGTCCAATTCAATTCCCTCTATAAGCATGACAAATGTACATTTTGCTGCTGATGAATGCGTTCATACTCAAAACAACAAAACAGACGAAAAAAAAGAAAACAAAGTCCCGGCATGGATGCTAATAGTTAAAATTCTTAATTCCCCTTCTCTTCCTCCCTGCTTTCCTCTCTCAGTCTGTCTCTCCTTCACCCTCGCTCTCTCTCTATCTGTCTCATTAATCGGAGTTGGAGAAATTTGAGCTGGGGTTGTAGGATATCTCTGTCTGGCAGAGTTAGTGGGGATTTTAGGGTGGAGGGAGCAGGTGATGGCTTTCTGGAGTGCACTCATTTACACTCCTCCCTTTCTCTCGCTGAGCAGCGTGAAGAGGTGGGAGAGATGAGGGGCCGCCTCCTCTCACTCCTGTGAGCTGCACCTGCCAGGGGTGAGAGGATCAATTGTGAACTCTGACCTTGTACCTTCCACAATGGCCAATTATTACCCATACCATGTAATATATACATCATACGTTAAGGACGGACAAAAGTTACATTTCTGGCATTAAAATGTAGTTGTGCAGCTGCAGAAACAATCATAAGTTGAGAGCTACTAGGATATAAACAAGGAAAGATATTAAACTGACAACAGCCTACACCATTGTCTGCATTGGACTACATAAACATTAATTTTACGTTGCTAACCGGTTGCTGGTATTTAGCATCATAAAATCTAAACTTATGAAGTTTTTACATGGCTGCTCCACTTTTTTATTAATGTTTCAGAGTTCAGAGTTTTTTTCTGTTGACTTGTAAGTTATACAAAACCAACGCAATTATTGCCCATACCATAATATACAAAATATATTAAGGATAGACAGAAAATTACATTATCTGTAATTAAAGCAACATTATGTAAAAGTAGGCATTTTTTGCATTTTGGCAACCATGCATTTTCCAAATGCAATTCACTTAAACACAGCTGTTGTAAAAATGGACAGCTGTGCATGTGCATTTTTTATGATGACATTACTAATGATCAAAAACTAGCAAGTCACAACTTTGCTAACACAGCCAAACATCAAGCAAGTGGAACACAAGATATAGAAAGCTGCCTAATATTACTTACTAGTTCAACAGCAAGAAGCTCAGCTTGGCATCTCTCTTGCAGTGTTTTATTTCATGAAGCTCTTGCTAACGGCTAAAAGCCAGTCCCAAATTTACTCTCGTCCCGTGGGTTCTTGCTCAGTCGCTCTCTTATTCTCTTCCTAGCTTCCTTCATCAGCATCCTCTTCGGTCTCTTTGTCTCTGCCATGATGTCGATGAAATCTGCTGAACCTGGTTACGTTGTTGGCTCACCTGGCTCCAATTCTGGTGCCCATTTTGGCATTGCTATACCGGTCTAAAGCTAACACGCTAAAGGTGTACACACCAACACTCCCACGATGCTCCAGTGAGCTCCCAGTCGGGCCCACTGAGTTAACTAGCTAACAGCAGTGAAGTTACAGTTTGCTACAGTTACATAGTGCGAGAGTTGGTGAGTGGCAGAGTGGGACAGCAGAACCAGTCACCCCTTTACAAGTTAGTGTAGCAGACTCAGACCAACAGAGAAAGAAATTAAACTGACTACAACTTAACTTTTTCCCCACTGAAAAGATAAACATTAATCTAGATATCATCTGTATGCTAAATAAGAAGCTATTGACAACAGCTTAGCCTAGCCTAGCCTGGAAACAGCTAGCACAGCTTTGCCAAATAAATAGTAAGTATAGTCCAGCGTAACGCCCGGTAAAAACAGTATTTGTCATTTTTAAACTTCAATTTTTGTACAGATTGAACAAACAGCGTTTTAATTTTTGGGGTTTAGAGGTAATGCTAAGTATACTTTATTACCTTTAAACTGAGCCAGGCTAGCTGTTTCCCTGTTTTCCAGCCTTTATACTAAGCTAAGATAACTGCCTGCTGTCTGTAGCTTCATATTTACCATGCAGAGTGGTGTCTTCTCATATAATTATTGGCAGGGAAGAGAATGAGTTTATTTCCCAAAATATCAAGATGACATAAGTGGAATGTTAAATTGTTTTCTTTTTGTTAGAATGAGCAGTTTAAATCTACAGAGGACACCAGTTCTCTTCCATGGAGACCAACAAGTTGTACTGCCACATTTCTACAGTAACCCAGAATGGACAAAACAAACACTAGCTCTAGATTCGGCCTTTCACATTTTTTGCAACTTTTGCAGCCACAGTTGGTTCTCCTACATGCTAGGAAAGGAGGGTGAGGAAATGTGTTTACAGTCTGCAACTCGCTGCTAGATGCCACTAAATTGTACACACTTGTCCTTCAGAGTTGGTAGAAAATTGTACATTTTCTGGCATTGCTGAATTACTTTGCAACAAGAGCAGATTGTCTAAACTGTAAAACTGACAACTTACACTGCTCTTGGACAATAATGAATCTAGACACTTATAACATTTCCCATCATACCATGTAAACTGCTGTAGATTTTCTTCAGTCCATATCAGTGCCCAAGTGTTTTTCCCATATTGTGTTCATTATAAAAAGTGTCCCAAAAAGGAGGCCTCTTTATTTTTTGGTGTCATAGCACACAAATGGGCATTATTCAGAGTGCTGAGATCCATTTGGGGTTTTGTCAGGACTTAGAGTAGTGTGAAAGTTGGTGTCAGTGGACCCCTGGCCTAGACCAGCTGAAAGCCAGTGTGTTAGTTTCTATGGTAATGGAGAAATAGTAACTACCTCCCAGCAGCGTCCCGCCGCGTGTCGCCTCCTGAATAGAGCGCATCTGCAGAAAACAGAGATGGGCAGTGACCCGTCATCACACCGACTCTCACATATATGGTCATATATAGACATTGAATTAGCCTAAACCTCTTTCTTTCCCTGTTTTTCACACTGCTTACGTCATAACTCTTGAGGGAAAGTTGAGACTGAGCCATATATTCCCCATTTAGTCAAAAGCAGAGTGTGAGACGGAGTAAAAAGCCGTCGCAGAGGTCATTAGGATGAAGAGGGGGAGAAGTAAAATGAAACAACCACAGAGTGTGGGGGAAAAAAATCAGACAAAAGCTGACTCCAAATCACAATGCCAGCAATAGAATTTGAGAAGAAAAGGGGATATTGGGTTATGAAAATCATACAGGGGGTCTGCTCTTATACTTATGCAAATGTTACTCAATTTCTCATTCATGGCCCTGAAAGTGTTGCTCTCACCCAGGAAACAACTCCATCCTTTAAAGAGCGGGTACAGTTTAATATCGGAAAATGTGGCCTTCCTCAAGAGTTGAAACAAAAACTTAGGAACTTCAAAAAACATTCTTTTAGTCAGCTTTTTTAGGAAGTTTTTTTCTAAGCTTTATGATTCAAGTATTGTTTATTGTCACACCAAGTACAATCATGTGACAAACTTTGGATGGGATGCTCCATTACAAAAATAAACAGTAAGTAACAAAAATAAGAAGTCGGTTAAGTAAAAAAAAAAGCCAGAACAATATTAATAAGGTAATAGAATAAAATGTGTATTTATAAAATAAAAGTGTGAAAAAGAGTACAAAGACATATATACACATACACCTAAATATATAGCAAATAAATAACAAAGCAGTAAAAGGTTGCATAATTTTCATTTTTTCTTCTGAATGATGTTTTTTTTAATTAACATTAATATTCTGTTTTCTCTTTATTATTATTCTGCATGCATGAGGCTGCAACTAAATTGTTTTCATTATTGATTAATCTGTTGATTATGTTCTCGACAATTAGTTGTTTTGGTCTATAAAATGTCATAAAATGGTTAAATATGTATATCAGTGTGTCCTGAAGCTGGAGATGATGTCCTCAAATGTCTCGGGTTGTTTTGTCCATAATACAAAGATATTAAGTTTACTGTCACAGGGGAGTGAGAAACCAGAAAATATTGACATGTAAGAAGCTTTAACCAGAGAATTTGTACTTTTTTTCCTTAAAAATTGACTCTAATCAATTAGATGTTTATTGAAATAGTTAGCAATTTATTTTACTAGTTGACAACTAATCGATTAATCATTGCTGCTCTAGTTACTAATAATGTCTCTCCTGGGACTACGGTTTAAAAAAATAGCCTCTTGGCGAACTAGGGTGCTTTTACAGCAATATTTATTAATGTGCACTGCCCCTGTTAAATAAACCAACACATGCAAAAAAAATAGACAAATTATCAGAATGTATCCAAGATTTCTCTCCATTATGTGGCTGAAAGTGTGCAGATCGTTTGGTTTGGCTTTAAATTGTCAAAATGTGAAGAAGTTTGTGTTGACACTCAAACATTTGGATCCCTGAAGAAAATGAAAACAATCCCAAAACAATAGTGACTCCTGAAAGGAGGCTAATGTGACATGAATGGAAAGGAAATGGGCCAAACTGCAGGAGGTCATTAATGAGAAAACCATAAACTTTAAGGAACTGCAGTGCTTTTAGAGACTGTCAGCTTCCTTTAAGGCTTTTTCCTGCAGCTCATCCTCATCCTGCTGTTTAGAGAAACACACCCAGAATGAGGTAATAATGAACTGCTGAGCTGAAAATTAGTAAGTAATGGGTACATGAGTCTTTTTTTGGAGAGTTTGCCCCCCCCTTTCCCTGCTGCTCTAACTCTCTGACCTCCCTCCTCCCTAACCCCTTACCCCCTCGGTGGTTTCCCATGGGCCTCAAATTGATTCAATTAAGTGAACACACAAATCCATATGCTTAAAGATGTTTTCTCAACCAAGACAAAACAACTTGGCAGCTGCACAGAGGACACTTTCTCGATGTAGATATTTTTGCAAAAGTTCGAGATAAAACTTGAAATAGTAGGAAGTTTAGCCAATTTCACTGTCTCCTTATCCTTTCATTTTCAAATAAGCCGTCGTAGAAAAACTACTGGAACATCAGAGCAAGAAAATGAAAACGCAAGGAGAAAAAAGTGACAATGAACGAAGGGGAAAGTGAATGATGGGAGGGAAAGAGGGAGGATCAGAGAAGCAAAGTGGTGAAAAGGAGGGAGGAGTAGCGAGTCGCCATCAGAAGTTGTTCTGCGCCGTAATTCTGCTTTGTTTTCTCTACAATAAGTCTCCTGCTACAGCAATAACACTTGGCGGAGAGAAATGAGGCAAACAGAACATCGCAAGACGCTGGGCATTCTTTCGCTTTATACGGTGGGACTGTTGATGAAAGAGCAACAGACACAAAATGGGGAACAAAGAGTGGGGGCCGTGTGGATGAAGGCACTATCACTGACATCCCCAGCACTTTGAACAACTTGTCAGTGCAGACACTGAAGCAACTGCATTCTGTCACATTTGTGTACAAACCCCCTTGAAAGGGCTGGCTGACCTGCCCATATCCCTTTATTGGGGTTCAAATGGCAAGAGGCATTCATTGTGTCTGGGAGAGTTCATTAAATTCATTGGTTTGACCTGTTATTTCTAGGCCAAAAGTCTGCTGATTTGGAAAAATGTGAGTCAGCCATACGTAATAGCCTACTGACCTCCACAGGGTAACAAACGCTTTTGAAGAGCATTTCAAGGCTTTTCTATGAATAGGGTCAATGGAGAAGTTTGAGACATATCTATGGCAGAACCAATGGATTCACATCAAAAGGGAATTTGAAATCATCCAAAGATATTTAGACCTCTAATGGCTCTGCAGAGTTTTTCTGTTGATATTTCTGAGCAAAACCTGACTTCTAATTATTTTTCACTCATGAGGAAAGTGTGAGGATTGATGAAGCTCGCATGTCAGAAGGCACAAATGAAAAATGCATTAGTAAACAAAGGCCTTGTGTATTTTTATGGAGGACATTGTACAGCAAATAGTATTGCTTTGTAGTATTTGTCTTAATCTGAAGTTGGAAAAGTTCATGGAAGACATACTTGACCATTTTAGTTCCCATAACATCATCACATTTAGATGTAAATGGGCTCATTAGAAAGGCAGACTGTCAGGTTTGCATCTATTTCCCATTTATTCTTGTCAAGAACAGGACAGACCCACAGCAAGCGTCTTTCTGCTCAATTATGAACTTTTTTTAAAAATGCACTCCATTTGCCTTAATCAGAGCAACTTCCAATCAATGCACTTGCAATTATGTAAATAAATCATAAATCTTAAAAAAGGGACTGTTAAATGCACGGTATGTAAACAATAACAAAAGACATCGTATCATGTTGTGAGGTAGCGTGGGATCATGGGAGTTGTAATCCTCACTATTAAACATCCACCATAACTGATGAAAATCTATCTGATGTGACTCAGGCAGAAATCATGCTCAAAGAAGTTTCATTCACATTACTTTTGCTGACATGCTTCTCCACTCTCTGATGAATCCAACTTATTTTGTGCTTTCCCAGAAGTTATAGCAACTAGCTAGCAAGAGCAAGCAGGAATTACTGAAAAATACTGATTTCTCTGGGCTTGAACATTGTTGAAAATGTTTGGGATACTGTAAGTACACAACTCAACAATGTATATAACATATATCTAATGTTTTTAGCTATTTTAATGTGGGAATACTACATCTCAATATTGCCACACATGTGATTTCTAGAGTCACTATTATTAATATCTAAAACCACAAATAGGTGGCACATAGGTGTAACAGTAATGTCACTTTGTTTAAATCAGGGGTTCTCAAAGTTTTGATGACTGAGTGCCAATGTAGGGAGCTGGCATGTGAGGGTTGCTCGTGAAAACCTGTGAACATGTCACAGGAATTATCATTGTGCTTGTAATGCAGTTTATCATGAAATTTCTTGAGGAAAGAATTCACGTTTTTGCAGAAAACACAGATCACTTTATTAAACCTCCTTTTCTCCGCAACCATATAGTGTTTTCCCTGGTGCCTTTTCCATCTTACTTCTACATTAAAATGCAGAGTTATCCACAGAAATTGCTAACTTCAGCAAGTGTTGATGAGAGTGTAATTCCCGCGACACTCTAAAGGTGTCACTAGTTGCTACGCAACCAGTAGCTAACATAACAGATGCTTGTTAGGGGGTTAGAGTTTGATGCAGTAGCCGAGTAGTGTATTAAATGTAGGCTGCTGACAGTGAAAGTATTGAAATGGACCATGGATGATTAGAATATAATGCATACATTTCAAGACCCCCTAGCTGAGGTGAAAATGCTGGAAATTCTAAATTCTGGCAGGTCTCTGACAGTCAGAAAAACAACCTCCCAGACTCCCAAATCTGTTGGACTGAACAAATAAATGCTTTCTGGAATTTGAAATTTGCTGCTCAGTGTTGCCAATTACCAGTAGAATCTTTGGGGACAGGTGCTATACAGTGTATCACAACTTGTTTGTAGAGCAGTATAAACTTGGTTTGAAGTAACTGCGAGGAGACTTGGAGTGAGAGCACGGACCAGGAAACTTGATACTTAAAAGACTTCAAGTCATTGACCTACATGAAAACAAACAAACAAAAAAGAAACTCTGCTCAAACTACACCTCAGAGCAGTTTGTAGTAACAACCAGCACCAAACAAGCTTGGCTCTATTTTGAAAACCAAAACCAATCATCCCTCTGAAAGCATTTATTTTTAACATAACTGAATGGACCGCCACTAAAAATACAGCTCTCTGTTTTTTTTGTGATTATTAGTTAGGCCTACTCATTAACTGTGTGCAGTCGTACAGTAGTCTTCAGACCTGACAGCCACACTGAGACTGCCAGTGTGGCCGGCTGTGTAGAGGCAGCCATAGCTGTGAGGACGCACCTAGCAACAGCACTTGACCTGAACTCAACCACATCAGAGAGGCTCTACACAGCAGACTGAGGCATAAATTCAGCAGCCAGAATTACCATCAGGGGAGAAACCAAGAGAAAGACAAATAAAAAAAATAAAATAAAAAACAACAACAGAATGAACCAAATTTTCAAACATTTTAGTTACATCAGTGCTCTCATTTTTATTTTATTGTTACTCATTTTTCCCCATCACGATTATTTGTATAATAATGTGCAGATTTCTAAACGTAGCCTGATGTATTCATACTGTCTGTATGTTTAGATTTGAATATTTGTATAGTTAAATGCTGCTTGAGATCTTTACCACTTTGTCTTTCAATTGTGTTAAAGGTGAATTTTCCAACACTACTGACTGCAGAAGTGACTTTACCTAATCATACTCATGATCTGTCTACACCAGGACTTGTTCTCTCTGATGGACCTCCATGGTGGAGGTTGCTAGGAGATTTTTAGGATCCACCTCAATGAGCCGCAGCTCAGACTGGTGTCAGCATGACGTATGATCTGTCATTTGTCATATTCACACACGCAGAGATGCCTCAGTGTGCAGCGTGGCCTCTCGCCTTTCAGTGAAAGTGTCATTAAGGTGAAGTGTGTGTGCTGAGTGTCTATTAAATATAATTTAACATTACCAGTAGAATTAATCCCACAAATTAAATGTACTGGTGCCAACAGGTAAATATGTCAGCACAAAAAACTGAAGCAACAGAGAGCAACTGGCTTAGTGTCTGTGTATTATTTAATGCCTCTATCTTGTAGTATTTTAAGATATTGAGTTATAATATTGAACTGCACTATAAAAAAAGCTGAGAAAAGTGAGAACAGCTGCAAATGTCTTTTTGAGTTTACTCAACCGAGGGCTAATTTGTTGTGTCAACTTAGGTCAAAGAGTTCACTGAAAGTGCTAACTTGGGTTTGTCAGACTTGACATTACTGTCCTGATCTGCTCATGTACTTTAGTTCAATTAATGTGTTATTCAAGTTTGTCAAGCTGAACCTGCAGATCTACTCATGTACTGAAGTTAGGGGAACTTAAATCATTACATTTGATGACCTTGAAACTGTGTTTTCTTATAGAAAATCCATATTTGGGGATATTTGTCTCCTCACAAAAAGAATCTACCAGCTGTCAGACAACTTGCTATATTTTAAAATGTAAGTGGTATACAAATGTTTTAAATTTCTCTCAACTTTTCCTTTTTTAATAGTGTGGTGAAGATGATAATGACTAGAGGGTGACTATTTGGTGGCTCTGCTTTTATTATTAATGGGGTTCCCTTTGCAGTGTAGTGTAATTGGCCACAACTTAAATCATCAGAAAGCATATGAATAACAAAAACATTATGAAGGAAGGGACCAAAAGCTATGTCAAATTTTGAAAAAAATCTGATCAGTGTATTATCTTTATTAACCATTTCTTGGCTGATAGATCTTTGCTCAGTGCCTTAGTTGTGTTGTTGGAATTTAAAAGGAAGGAGAATAATTCTTGATGAAGCATTTTGTAGCCCCCATCAACCATAATGAGTTTGTCCACCATGGATTAGACAACTTCCTACACATTATTTCCACCTATTTCATTAGCTGATGTCATCATTCTAGTTCGCTCTCCTCTCCAGAAGCATCTAAAAATAGCATCTAAAATCAGCATTTTGAACTCGTGACCTCCTCTTCAGAGGATCTGAAGCCACTGTTGCCTGCATCGTGATTTAGAGGTAGAAACTAACACTCAGGATTTTTGCATTTCTGCATTTGCGTTCTTGCAGCTATTCCAAAATAGCTGTCACAATAAATCTAAAGCCAGTCACAATAAATCTTGTTTGGGTTTCAAAAAAGCTAATCAAAAGCTCCGGTAGTCACATCTCAGTGATCTATCAGAGACAGAAAGTTCAGCCTGTGTTTGTGGTTTTGAAAGAGTCACTCCTTTTAGGCCCTAAAAACAAACACTCCCTGATTTGTGCACAAGCCAGAATCTGACAAGTCCAAAATAAAATGGCTTATATTACTGAAACCTTTTGAATACAGTTCTTATCCTGGACTTGATTGTCAAAAATCAGAATTAATGAAAGGATTAATTTTAGCCTTTTTCTTTACTTTTAGTTTTTTTCTGTTCTGTTTATGTCCTCCTGTAACAAAATATGTCACTGTTGTGGTAGTGAAATTTGGGATTGTAAAAAAGTTCACACAGCTGTAATCATGAGGCTTCATGCTTTATTACAATATATGCTTTATCAAGAATCTAACAATCATGGCATTTTATTTGACCCTGATTTTAAATTTTATAAACAGATAGCCTAAATGCTGTTGCTCAATCATCTTTTTTACCATTGCAGAGTTTTAGGCAAGCAAATGTTTTGTTTTAGAGATTGCGAGACAATAATACATGGTTTTATTTCCTTTCCATTATACTGCTCTATATTTCACAGTTAGTCAAACTATTCTGTCACACCCTCAGCTTGTGCAAAACACAGCCGTATCTGCAAATAAATTTCAAACATTGTGCCATATTACTCAGATTTTAACACCATTTCATTGGTCACTGGTTAAATTTAGAGTTCACTACAAGATTTTACTTTTTTTTTTAATGGGCTAGCTCCAGCATATCTCAGTGACTTGTTAAAGCCCCACTGTCCTCCTGGAGTAGGAGCCCCCAAACATTTCCAGACCAAGGCCCCCAAATATAATCTAGCATTAGCTTATGGCCTGGGCCCCTTTTTCAAGGTGTCTTTAAAAACAAAAGTCCACTGTTTTTTCAGTCTCTGTAGAGTGCTTTTACTTTAAGTGACGCTGAAGTTTAGACATTTTTAAACACTTATTTGAGAGGATCTTGAGGCAGAGAATTCATTTCAGGCACACAGCCATTCCTAAGTGCAGCAGTAAATCCATACTTTATGTACACTGCATCATACTTGTGAGTTTTATTTGGCCAGGAGTTGTTTGGATTTTTTGCAGGTGAGCTTTTGTCAGCTGGCCTGTTGGTCTGCTTGTGAGGTCTTTTCCTTTTCAAAAACGTGCACATTTTTGTGAATAGCAGTAAATTTCAGGAGCAGAGCAGCTTTGTGGCAGGTAGGAGTACAGGTCGACACCGACAGCTCATGACGTGAAGAATGATGTTTTGACTGTCAGACAACTAGGAAGATGGGCACAGTATATAAGATTTCAATATAGTGTACATTATAAATTATATAATAGTACACATAATAATAATTTTAATAATGATAATATTTTTAGCCCTTTGCTGAGGTCCCCGAGGGGGGCACAGCCCCTGCTTTGAAAATCACTGTCCTAGAGAACACTGATGTCATCAGATAAGCTGCTGCTTTTCAGATAGTTGTTCTTTTTAAAAGTATACTAATGTTCAATTTACAATACACTTACAATAAAGTACACTTCTTGTAAGTACACCGAAATACCCCCTGAAGTATTGCAGAATTAGTATAATTATTTGTAGTACATTGAAATTGAACTTAATAATGTCTATTTTAAAGTACACTTGCTTAAGATACATTTTAAATCTACTTTAAATTAAGCAAAAATGTATACTTTTTTCAAACTTTTGTATTCTTAAAGTGGCTACAACTTTCATGTTTTGTTGACTTTGGAGGCCCTTGAGGACAAAAGTGGTAGTGTTTCCACCATAATAACCGCAAAATATAATGTCAAAAATAAAATAGTATGAATAAAAATTTCTTCCTTCTTCTTTTTAACGTATTATGCACTGAAACTTTTCCAGGCATAATGTAAACATAGGCTCATTTTATCTGATTTCAAAGGCCCGGTGGAAGCTATAGAGAAATAATACACATAATAATAATTTATTTCATTTTATTTATTTATTTATCTTTTTACCATTTTGCTGAAAATCACTTTTGTAGAGAACACTGATGTCATCAGATAAGCTGTTGCTTATCAGATAGTTGAATCCCAACAACCCAATCTTGGACCCCTGTTGGTTCCTGGACCCCAGTTTGAAAATCACTGATCTATGTGGTCGCTTTTTGCTGAATGTGAGATTCTGTTAGAAGGCAGACGGAGTTCCCCATTAAGTATAACAATTGAGCACTGAAGAAAATAAATAAATGATATAAAAGTTTTTGACAATATTCAGTTTTGAGCCAAGAGACCACATTTTCAAACACAATACATTAAATAATACATAAAAAACTGAACATCTGTTAACAATTTCCTGTGTTTGTCTTGAAAAATAATTCAGTTTCATTTGATTTGCTGGATACCACATGTCTTTAGTAACTTTAGTCTAAAATCCAATAATCTGAATTTCAGGCCTTAAAATGTCTTACTGGTAGAGTGAAGTAACACTTTAATGTCAACTCGCTTCACAAACAACAGTCCAACACAAATTCATCCAATAAATATATACAATACATCATACGCAACACACCCCGTTATCCATATCAGTATCTGTTGGTGCTGCCTTTGGGAAGATTAAACCTCCACCCTGATGGAAGCATCCGGACCTCAACAAGAATGTGCGGGTCCGAAACAATAGTATGTGCCTTTGAGATGAGCCCTCACTTCATTTAGGTATGGTAGAGGTGAGTGTAGCACCAGTAATCTTACAGCACAGCTTGACAATTTTAACCAATTTGTTCCTGTTTTTAGGACTAAGATGATTTTGACAGGTATCATAAATTGACTGGATCATGAAGTTAACATCAGGCTCGTTTTTAAATGTGTTTTGGGGATAATTTGTACTGATCACGCATTAACAACTACAAAATGAAACCAACGTAAAATACCTAATGACCTTAAAGTGTGGAAAGGACTAGACATCTTACGTTACATGGTTTGGATTTGTTAAAAGATGAATTCATATTAATTAGCCTGATTATTAAGAGATTAATTAAAATACTTTTTTGTAAGTATGAATGTGAAATAGGCCTTAAATTGCCTTCATAATGGTCTCAAAAAGTCTTACATTTAACTTGTTGAAACCTGCAGAAACCCTGGTAAAGTAAAAATGCTATTTGATCTGTTTAATTGTGAGGCCATGCTGAGTTAAGCAGCACTTTCACATAATTATCATCTTGAAATGGTCACTTAAATACCCCCTCATCCCAAAAATAGCAACTGAAATGCCTCCACTTTCTAGATATTATCAGTTTCGCATGAAAAAAACACATACACGTTCTTTAATTCCTCATATTTACAACTGCAACAGATTCCTGTGGTTCACTCCAGTCCGTGTTCACCTGTGGAGCGTTATATCTGTCACATTATGGTCCCTCTTTGTCACTCTCCCTCTCTCTTAAGGATTCATTAGTCCCTATAGACTCCAGCAGCCTAAACATATTGCACCATTCAGCTGGTACTTATGTGTCATCTGTTATCTATTGCACTGGTGTTTTCTGCTGAGCATATGAATGATAATCAGGCCTTTGTGTGTCCATAGAGGTGCAGCAGGATCTGCAGCCTGTGATGTTGCCTCAGGGGGAGATTAGGAGGGGGCAGCCGGCCCTCTGTGTCACGTTGACAGTCACAGCGCCCATCCACGGCTGGGCCCAAACCCCACTGGGACCTTAAATCCTGTTACACTGTCAGCTAAAACCATCATTTGTATTAGAGATGTGTGGGTGTTTAAGTGTGTGTACATATTAAGTGAGGGGGGATAGTGTCTTAAACTATGAATTATTCATACCAAAAAGAAAAGGAGATATTGACTACATCTCCATAAACAGACTGCTTCTCTTTATGTCATCAAGGCACGAGATCTTTGGGTATAATTGCATAAAAGCCCCTGAAAATGTGCTTCTGCAACGGCACAGCAGGCACTGGTCAGCGTTATCATCAGGGATGAACTTGAGTGATGGCAATTGTTCCAATTTAATATCTTATAAATAATTTACTATTTCAGGGGGCATTGCTTTCCCCCGTATCAAACACTGAATGTTAAGAAGCTTTACCAACCCACAGCTGTATGCTGAACCTGCTGAAAAATAAATATGCTAAGTATATTACATTGTAGCATACTTCAGTGTAGTTGCAGTCAGACAAATCACAAATATATATATATATGTGTGTGTTAATGATTAGTTATCTTGAAGTTTGCTATTTTGGAACGATTCATTTTGTACTAAGGCCTATGTTGTAGTTATAATTAAATTGTAGAAAAGCACAGTTTTAAACGTTTATAGTGTACTTTGTTGTGCTAACACAACTAAAAGTATACTTAAAACACTTACAGTATAAGGCTGTGTATGTGCTAATATACATGCTTGATAAATGAAAATAAAGTTTACCTTGTTTGTGCTGCTTTTTCAAAGTACACTGAAGTACAACTTAAATTAAACTTGCATATAGTGTAGTTTTTGTAAGAATACTTGAATACACTTCTAATTAAGTGAAATTAAAGTATGTTTTAATAAAAAATATGCCGTGTATTATGAAGAACTTGAAAAGTCCTAATTATACTTTTCAAAAGTAAACTAATGTCCCATACAAGTATCTGAAATGTAGTATATTTTTTAAAAGTACACTGATGTACAATTTAGACTATACATACAATTAAGTGCACATCTTGCCAGTACAATGAAATACCACTCTAAGTATAGCAGAATTAATATTTTTAGTACCTTTAAGTTGAAATTGATAACATCTGTTTTGAAGTAAACTTTAGATATACTTTAAATTGAGCAAAAAAGTACAAGTATACTTATAATAACTTTTGTATTCTTAAAGCTACAACGAGGAACTTTCCCCTGAGTACAAAAGCAGTAGTTTTTCCACCATAATAACCACAAAATATAACATAAAAAACGAAAATAAAAATCTCCTCTTGCTAATTTTTAGTGTACTCATTGGAACTTTGCCTGGGAAAATGTAAACACAGGCTGTTTTATCTGATTTCATGGAGCAGGTATTAAGAGCAACTATACAGAAATGTAATCTAATCCTTGATGGTCTAGTTTGCTTATGTTGATCATTCACAGACTACAGTAATAAATTGAGGCTGTTTCATAACCAGTAAAAAACTCCTTGTAGTAGCTTTAAATTATATTTAATGCTCTAAAGTATACTGCTTTTTTTTTACCTGGGAACAAATGGAGCTGAATCAGCCTGCTTTGTGTGGTGAAAACACACAGATATGGATGTGATGATGATACATGAACCTTATGATAAGTGGCTATAAATGTATATTTTTTTAGCTTGGGGAATAGTGCAGAAAACTGTAATAGAGTTGTTGTAATGTGAGTGGGCTATTTCCCTCCATTATTTATCTCAGTAACAAGTGATTATGGAGAATGAGATTCTTTGCACTTCTGGCCCGCGCCTCCAGAGGGAGGTCAAAACTATTTGTCAGTCTCCAGTTGGGATTGCAAATTAGGATGAGCCTCCCTGCGTGACGACCCATGAAACCTCTATTCCTATCCACAGGGTGACTGCTGTACATAATTTGAAAATTAGGGCCTTTGATAACATCTTTATGTTGAGCAATACATCAAGCTGCCACCACCGTGCAGGCTGGAGAAAAGATGCATTTGAGACATAATTCTTTTTAAATCTGCAGCGACACATTTTGCCTATTTTATTTTGAGCTTCGTGAGAATAATAGCGCTTTTAACTTGAGATGAAAACATGTCATTAACTTATTACCTAATTAAGACTCGCGATAGATTTTGTATTTACAGGTTTCAGAGAGTGCAGCAAGATTGACAGGCTAGTTAATGGCTCATTCCTGGCAGCAAATGAAAGGATGTAAAAATGAAAATGGCTCTCGCAGATACAACAGTCACTCGGACAGATATTTTGTCTCGTTAACTGCTCCTAATTTGTAACTACTTTAATGGCGCAGCCTTAATTACAGGTCTGGCCTTTATGGAAGATTAGTGGTGTGAAGCTGAGCACATTAGGGCCTCTTTTATGAGGAGAAAACAGATAGTATCACACCGACAAGAGCTTATTCGCTGGAGGTGACAATTTGTGGGAAATAATGCCTGTAAAGCTGATTAGATATAAATAATAAACCTAAACAGACGACAAGGGAACATGCTGCGTTTATTAAATAGGCTATAGCCCCAAATACTACACAGAAAAGAAGAATAATAAAGAAAAAAAAAACAAAAAAAAAAAAAAAAAAACAGATGAAACTTTCGGTAGACTTTCTTAGCATCATCATTGACCCTTCAAACATAACGTGGCAAGCCGTTAAATATACGGCCCGCGGGCCAGAACCGACCGACCAAAGGGTCCAATCCGGCCCAGTGAATGACTTTGCAAAGTGTTAAAAACTGCAGAGCAGAAGCAGAATACAGTTCTCTCATAAAACAATCAATACTTCAAAGATATTGAACATTGTATAGCTGCAATGATTAATCAATTAATCGATTAGTTGTCAGCTATCAGTTTTATCGCCAATGGTATTGATATTCAGTTAATTGGTTTCAGTATTTTTAAAGAAAAAAACTCAAAATTCTCTGATTCCAGCTTTTTAAATGTGAATATTTTCTTGTTTCTTTACTCCTCTATGACAGTAAACTAAATATTTTTGAGTTGTGGACAAAAGAAGACATTTGAGGATTGACATTTCTCACCATTTTAAAACATTTTATTGTCCAAACAACTAATTGTTTATTCAAAAAAAAAACAATCAACAGATTGATCCACAATGAAAATAATGGTTAGTTGCAGCCCTAGAACATTGTGCAAATTATTATCAATCAACTGCCACAGTACAAATTTATCAGACTTCTAACTTAAAACAATATTGTTTGAGCCCTGTTGCCAAAACTTTTGATTTGTAAAAGGTTTGTCGGACACGATAACCTCACCTTCTTCCTCGTTTGTTTCCACTTTAGTTGCTGTTGTGAGGGGATGCCAGCATTACTGCACAGGATCTCGACAAGCTGTTTGAATCAGAAGTAAAATATTGTTCAGTTCCAAAATACATAAATGACTGACGGAAGGTGGAAAACTGTTGAAACTACACTTTTTTTCTTAAGACATCTCAGGCTGTTCATCACCTGTTCTGCAAAGGGATGGTTCATAAATTATAAACGTTTTCAGAAAAGGGACACATTTGGAGGTGTTGTTATTTAGAGGATATTACGCAATGGTTGCACTGGTGAAATTGGGCTGTATTTGGCCCATGAACTAAGATGAGTTTGACACCCCTGGTCTAGAATGTGCATGATGTCATATTTATCCTCAATGTCAAGATATAATCAGACTATTTTTGTGAAAGAAGAGAAAAGAAATCTCACTGCACTATTTACTCACGGCTCCGGTCCCTTTGAAGGTCTTGTTCAGAGAGCCTTAAAGTGAAAGAAAATGTTTTCCTATTACTTAATTCAATCAGAGAGCGAGGCGGGGGCTTCACGCACGGCGCACTGGGCTCCTCTATGACAGAGTCGCCTTTGTTGCGTCTATCCGCCGCTGTCACACACTTTAATTCGACTCTCTTTCTCCCTCATTGAAAACCCTCCACAATGACATTCAATAAGGGCCGCAGAGTGAAAACCTGGTTATTTTTACATATTCTTTCCCCCCCGGACTCGGCAGGGGCCCGAGCAAAGGAATTAATCACTGCTCTTTAACAGCACTGCCTTCAGGCGATGACTTGTCCCTTTTTTGTGCCCAGAAATGACACATTAACCTTAAAATGGATATGCATCAACTTTACATTCAGCTGTTGCGTTTATGTTTGTCAGGAAAGTAGCCACACAAGTGCAGGAGACCTGTCAGCCGTATGTAGATATACAAATGATTAACCAAAGATACATACTTAGAAAAATTAATATAAGGATGGGTCACGTTTATAAAAAAAATACATGACCACATGCAGCTGATAATCTCACACAGGCATAATGAACCTTTAATTTTAAGACAAAACATGAGAAATTATTATGTAATTTGTCAGCTGTTATTAATAATTAGAGGGCGACTGATATATTGATTGAACGATGTTATCCACCCGATACTGGCCAATCACAGCTATATCGGTACTTGGTGTTGTCCTATATGCACATGAAAACATTTTTTAAAACAAGACATGAAAATGTAGATTGTTTTTTTTAAATTTAGCTTTATGGCATCATTTTATGTATATTTGACCCTTTTTCTTAATTCAGGTTAAATATATACGTATATTTTCCTCCATTTGATTTTTATATTTAAATACCAGTCAATGTTCACTGTTTCAGTGCCCTAATGTCATTTTGGACAATAAAGTTTATTATTAAACTGTAAAATATCTTGCCTTCATGACATATTTTGGAGAAAATATAGCAAAAAAAATCTGTTTTTCTGTATATACTCTATAATCTGTATATTGTATTCTTTATAAGGAATATCATTTGATATATCAACATCTGTAATGTTTTACTTCCTAATATCAATATCCGTATCGGCTCCAAAAATCCAGTATTGGTCAGGCTCTAATAAGAACGTTTGGTGTTTATTCACAAACTAAAGGGGGAAAAAAAGCAAAATTTAAATACATGTACACATGCAACTGATAATACACCTCACCAGACAGACACAGGCATAATGAACCTTGAATTTTAAAATAAACCACGTTAAATTATTCTGTAATTTACCTGCTGGTGTACACTGACTGTTGTAAATATTTCTGAAAGTTTTCATGAGTGTTTCTCCTTCTCTCCTTGCTTATACAGACACAATTAAGACTATAACTCATAAACACACACATAATAGGCTGCTTAATGTCTAAGACAAAACTTGAATACACACACTGGCTTTCCGAAAGTGACAGGAACGTTTTTAAGCTGTGCTTCATGATAAAATGAGAGTGATGATAAAAGGGAGAATGGGCAGTGCCGCCTCTTGCGGCGTGGGTGGGGCTGACAAGAATAGACTACATTATGCAGTTCATTTAGTTAACAAGTGAAATAATGGGGAAGCGTGCAGTGGGAATGCCGAGAGAAAGGCACAAAACCCTATTGAGAGCTCTTGGCCGCTTACAGCGTAACCGTCACATGGCCGAACCGAGTCCACGGCAGCTATTTAAGGCGCGTCGGTGCGCCTTCAGCACCACTTCGCTGTCCACCGTCCCGACGAGAGCAGAGACAGACGCAGCAACTCCAACCACACGCTGAGCAACAAGTTTCTGCAGCCATGCCGAGGTCTTTTCTCGTGGATTCCTTGATTTTAAGGGAGGCCAACGACAAGGGGAACGAGAACAACCCACCTTTATTTCCGTATGCCGTGCACTCGCCGCACCACCCGCACGGTTTGCCGGGGTCCTGCCACTCCAGGAAGGCCGGGCTGCTGTGCTTCTGTCCGCTGTGCATGACCGCGTCCCAGCTCCACCCGTCCCCACCGGCGCTGCCGCTGCTTAAGGCGTCTTTTCCTCCCTTCAGCTCACAGTACTGCCACTCAGCTCTGTCCAGGCAACACTCCTCATCCAACAGCGTCAACCTGAGCCACGCACCTGGGATTTACCAAGCTGCGTACTCGGTGCCAGACCCGCGACAGTTTCACTGCATCTCCATCGGTGAGTTGAGCCTCATTTACCTCTTCATCGTGTTGAAAAAGTCACATTTCACCTGTTTTTTTTATCATGCACACTGACTGAATCTCTCTATCTCTTTTTTTATTTTTTTGCAGAAAACAGCAACGGCAAACTTCAGAGCAGCAAACGCATGCGCACAGCCTTCACCAGCACGCAACTTTTGGAGCTGGAGCGCGAGTTCACCTCCAACATGTACCTCTCCAGACTGCGGCGCATCGAGATCGCAACATACCTGAACTTGTCCGAGAAACAGGTGAAAATCTGGTTCCAGAACCGCCGAGTGAAGCACAAAAAGGAGGGAAAGAGCAGCGGCCAAAGGACTGGATCTCATAACTGCAAGTGCTCGTCCCTGTCCGCCGCCAGGTGCTCGGAGGAAGAGGAGGACGACATTCCCATATCTCCATCTTCATCCGAGAAGGAGGACGTGGACCTGTCCGTCTCCCCCTGAATTGAACTCTGAACTCCCTCCTTCGAAAAATTTTGGTCCTCATGATTTTTAAATACAGCCAAAAAAAGACTGATCCGCTTGTGTTCAGTCGTGTGTACATAGACAGAGAATATTTAATCAGGGAATTTCCCTGAAGTATTGTATAGCTGTATACATGTTGTACGTTTTGTATGTAGTTTTTTTCTGAAAACGGTCCATTTTGTTGTTGCCAATCCGATCAGTATGGTAGGCATATTTGTAAAGACAAACCCAAGTGACAAAAGAAAAACAATAGCAACATTGTTTATTAGTATTTTGGGGGAGACAGTATTTTGTATACATGGTGACTGACTACTGCTTAGATTCATTCTATGTGGATGGAACTGTGACTTAAAAATATGGAAATCTGGAGAGAAAATTCCCTCAGTGTCACTCTGAACGTATATCTTCAGTGTAATTGAAAAATATTTATTTATTTAAAAATGTTCATACTTAAATAAAAAATATTTCTGAGCGGCAGATACGTTGTCGTGTGAGTTTTGGTCTTTACGCAGTACTGAGTGCGCACATGGCGCGCGTAAACGGGTTAATATTAGAAGCTTTGACGTTAAATTATACTAAAAATGTTGTGAAAAGACAATCAGATAATGCGAAATACTGTGTGTTAGTCTTTGAAACAATTTGGTAAAATGAATTATGTTTACACATATTTAAATTCCCCACGTCTGCGCTGTATGTGGCGACGTTCAGCGCGTAATTTCAGGCGTAAGACCCAGTTTCTTTGCGATTTAAAAATATATTATAATATTTTCTTACATGAAGCTTAAGATGCCAAGAAAGGGTGTTCAAATCCAAAAGTGACTGACAATTTTCTGTTTCTTCTTCTTTCTTTTTTTTGTCAAGAGAGCCAAAACGAAAATTGGGGATGCCAAAAGTAATTCTTCCGCCTGCACTGCGCATTAAACAAAGCGAGTTTGTGTATCTACAAGAAGCTCATTAGGCTTCATGAGCTGAACTTCATCCTGGACGAGTAAATCAAATGCTCAATAATCTTTATTATCACTCAGAGGTGATAAAGACGTTGTTATTGTTGTTATTATGAGGTCCCTTTATGTGCTTTCCCAGGGGGACACTCGACCCAGATATCTCTGCCTGCGTGGCCCTTCGGAGCTCCTTTCAGGTTTCATCGCAGCTGAAATGATCCGTCTCGTGTGACTGAGTTAATAATCACTGGGGGTGTATATAATGGTGCATCAGGAATGCGCTTATCTTAAGATATCGATCTAACATGAAAATAAATGAGCCAAAGACGCAGTTTGGTGTCCATGACCCGTATTGTTCTTATTGTTAACGCACCAGTGTGGTCAAGTTTATGGTCGCTTTTATGAGCTGCAGGTGGGGTTTTGACCGAACACAAGCCTCTTCAGCTCAGCCTGTATTATTTTAAATAAATAAACATAACAATTAATTAGCATATAATGTGATTTTTATGGCAAATCATTAAGTCCACAAAATGAAATAACATGCCAAGTCAGATAAAACGCAGCATCCTCAAATATAAATTTAGTTTTTTTAAGCAAAATATTTCTGCAAGCTATTCTGGTTTAAATTAATCTAAATATATGTATATTTATATTTGTACTGAACTTCAAAATATGTCATCTGATCCTTAAAACGTCTCTGAAAACACCAAGCCACGAGTTTAGCATATAGTTCCAGTTTTGTTCGCCTATTTTACGCACCGCTTCAGCTGCTCTCTGACTGAAGCTCTGCTCTTCAAATTTATATTTCTCATGTTGAATAGGCTTTAAATTATATTTTCTTCCTTCAAATGTATCTATAGACTTTTTTAAAATGAGTAAAAACTGTTCTTAAATTGCGTACAGCACATTATCTTGCATCAGTGTGCCTTTTCTGGACGTGAAGTTTCACTTGTAAACTTTCATTTAATTGTTCACTTAACCATTTTAACAAAACTCTAATATTTGCATTTGTTAAGATATGGGATTAGACTATTTTGTTAATTGCACCAAAGAGCCCCATTTTGCTCACAACGTCCTCTGCAAAGCGCCCTTTATCCATTCAATAGCCTGGGGGTATGCGCCCTGGGGGAGCTTATACGCTCGGTGCTCCAAATGCTCAATTTATTTATTCTTAATTTTGTGCCGATCAATTCATTGAAGCAAAAAGGACTACGGTGTCTTTTTAAAAAGAAGAAAAGGGAATTGTGGACGTAACCTTGACGGAGCTGAGGAGAGGGCTCCCTGACGCTGGAGAGCCGCTTGAGTCAACAGGCGCCCATCTAGCAGACTCGCCCTTGTCTTTATTCCGGCTAATTTTTTATTTACGGCTTTTCTTTGACATGTCTCTTATCTATCAGATTAAAAGAACAGCTTGTAACAAATCAGTCTGCACGATTTACAACAGCATTAAAAGGGGACAAAGGGAGCAGGCAGTCAGTACCTGAGAGTCTGGTAGACGGCGCGGCGCTGCAGCTGATTCGATGGTTTGAAAATACGCACGAAACAAAATACTTGAATCCTGAAAAAGAGCCTTTGTACGTTTCTTTAGAAATCAAGCAATTCTGCATGACAAAGGACAATTAATAAGCCGTCTTTTCACGACCAGCAGCTGGTTTCCCCGTCAAGGAAAGTTGGAAAAAATTCAGACTGAATGCGCGCAAAAGCCCTTTGCGCGCAGACAGCAACCCAAGGTGACCCATTTGGCACAGTTAAAATAACCAAGCCGAGGTAAAAGCGAGGGAACTGTCAAAAACATTTAAGCTGAAATATCTTGAAATTGCAAATCCCTTTATGTGGAGGGACGCTGCCGATGTGGGTTAGTCGTACAAAGGAGGTGGTTAAGTTGGAGAGGCTTTGGAAACGGACACGTGGCTTCTCAATGAGGGCTCTTTTGGACCCGCGTGGCTTGCTGTGGCACTGCACATTCAGCTTCTTTAAAACTTCTCCAGCTTAGTAAATGCGTGCAGTAAACCCAAACATGTTAACCTGATAACTTTAACAAAATACTTAATAAACTTTTAAACACTTCAGCGCTTTTATAATGTGTTTGTTTACTCACTTTTAAAGCACTAAACGCCTGCTGCTCCAGGCTCCCAGCCTCGCTTGGAAATGCAGAGGACTGAGTTATTGTTGGAAGAGGGGAGCATATTTCAAGAGCATGTATTTTAAACAAGCATTAATGCACTTTATCTTAACATTTTTGTATTTTATGATGTGTAGTGATGTTTTTTATTTTGCGTATTTTCTGCTTTTCTCCAATAAATAGTCTACTGTCGTGGAAGGAGATGGATTACTGATATAAATATAGAAATGTAAGTGTGTTTGTGTGAATTTAAAATGGCAAATGTGTTATTTCTGCATTAACATCGTGAAAGCAGCTAAATATTAATTCACTTTATAGAATACCAGGTAATTTATTGTATATTTTGGCACAGCTTTATCCAAACAAGGTGACCTTTATGGATGAGCTGGAAACACTTTCATTTGCTCTCGATGTTTTTGTGGTTAAAGTGGGAAAGAATGGCACAGCAACATGTTTCATTATGGAGCTGTTTAAGTGTGTTGAGCCTACTGAAGTGTCGGGGAAGGAAACCTTGAACTCCGACTGTTTTCTGCAGCAACATTTGAAGCCATTCAGCTGTATATAATCTGTTTAACAGCTAATCAGTAATGTAAGATGAAGGACTGGCACGCAGCTCCACTTTTTTCTCACTTTCCCCCCCTCTCTAATTGAATATTCAACGCGCGCACCGTGCTCTGCTTGCCTTTTTCAGTGTGCACAGAATGCGCCTTTTTAATTCTCGGCCCCCATACACAAGCAAGCAGTGTCAGAGGTCGACAAATAATGAACTGCGCAGACATGGAAGTGACCTCTGTGAGTGAATGCTCCTGAATGGGATTCTGGTCCAAATATTAGATGTGACATTTGGATGAAGTTACAGTGGAGTTTTTTATGCAGTTATCTGACTGCTGTCACCTTCAGTCAGTCCACATGTGGACATGAGTGTCAGACTCAGAGGAGAAAAGTTGAATAAGAGGCTCACCGGGTCACTGAGGTAACTAAAGACAAACAAAAATTCTTCAGACTGTAGCAAGTAATTCAAAAATAAGGATATGTAAATTAGAGCCTGACTGATATATCAGTTGATCCCTATTATCCCGCCTGATATAACAGCTTTATTTGTCTGTATTGGTACCAACATATCTGTTGTCCAATATATACCAACATATACCTATATGAAAACATAACATAATACAGATTGTTGGCCTCATAGGCAGCATTCTCTGTATATTTGATACTTTTTCTTAACTCAGATAATATAAACATATATTAGTGAATAATAATATAATCTCACCAGACAGACAGAGACATAATAAACCTCTAATTTCAAAATAAACCACGAGAAATTATTATGACAGATGTATTGATCAATCATCATATTGTCGGTGTGATATTGGCCTATCACACCTATATTGGTCCATATTGGTATCTGCATATATGTTATTTGCAAACACCGAAATAGACCAATATGTGCCTATATGAAAACTTTTTAACAGAACATATGCAGGTTGTTTTTTCAGCTTTATAGGCATCATTGTATGTATATTTCTTAATTCAGGTTTAACATATGTTTCGCTGTGTTTGTGTTACAGTTATTTAAAAAAGTGAAAGTTTACTGTTTCAGTGCCCTGATATAATTCTGGACAATAAAAGTGATTGTCAAACTGTAAAATATCCAGCTTCCATTACACACCTGTGTCACAACTGTTAACCACTGGAGTGACTGATATTATTGGCCCAATATTAGCCTATCACAGCTATATCGGTATATATCAGTATCAACATATATGTTGTCCAATATACAACTATATGAAAACATTTTTTAAACAGATTATAATGCAGATTATTTTTGTTTGTTAGCTTTGTAAGCTGCTTTCTGTGTATATTTGATGCTTTTTTCTTAATTCATGTTTAATATATTCATATATTTTGCTCGTTGTGTTTTTTTTTTAAATAAATCTCACCAGAGAGACAAAGACATATTGAGCCTTTAGTTTTAAAATAAAGCACAAGAAATGATTTTGTGAGTTTCCTACTGTTAATAATTAGAGCCTGAATGATATATAGATCTACCCATATTATCTGCTTGATATTGGTCTATCACAAATATATTGGTGTTAATCAGTATCGGCATGGTTGTAGTACGGAGTAAACCCAAGTTAACTCACTTTATCCACCTCTTTGAAATAAGGTTGAGAATTTACTCACCTATTCACCTGTATCAATAAATGAGATTAAACAGGGCGTGTTAGGCCACAGTTTATACACCTCTGTATTTTACATAATGCAGATTGTTTTTATTGCATACGCATATTATGTATATTGGGGCCTTTTGATAATTCAGGTTTAATACATACATTTATTTCCATTTGTATTTTTTATTTATAAATATTAAAAATGCAAGTGAAAGTTCACTGTTTCAGTGCACTAATATTATTTTGGACAATAATGTTTATGAATTATAAAATATCCTGTCTCCATTATATATTTTTGTCCACAAGTGTTAACACCTTTTATGGATCATCGCAAAAAATGTGTGTTCAAATATATGTGTATTCTATCTTATGTATATTATATTCTGTATAAAGAATATCGGCCTATATATCAACATGAGAATTTTTCACTCCCTATATTTCGGCATGGGCCCCAAAAATCAAATATCAGTCGAGCCTTAATGTAAATCAAAGACATCACCCTGTCCTCTACACTGTATAAATGTCTATTTCTTATTTAAAACAAACACTTGTGGTGTATCATGACTTGTGAGTCCTACCGTATGAAGCCTAATGCAGTGTGTCTTTGTGTAGTAGGAGAAATGTGATTTATGCAGTTTAGTGTGGCAGGGATTTATTTGACTTTGTTGCAATATGGAATCACGCAGTTCAAAGTGAGATTTTATTTTGAAAAGGACGATAGAGAGGTCAGTGCAGGTTCTCTGGCAAAACTACACGCACGTACTCCGCACGCACACACACACATAAGTGCAGGTAGGAGCATGGTTCAAAGAGCGGTGGAGTTTTCTCTCTGTAGATAAAGATAAGTGTCACTTAACAGGAACAGGATATGTGAAGTATTAGGAACACTTCATGTACCTGAGGGAGACGGTCTCTGTTTTCAGCAGGTCTGACTGTCGGTCTCTGTCCCGCAGTTCAGTGGCTCGCTCACTTGCGCAGTGTGGAGCAGGAGCGTCATCTGGTGGCAAAGACCTGAGCTAGTTGATAGCATGGAGGTGCAAGACCAAGCTTTGGAGAATCCCGTTTTAGTAATAATTAAAACCAGTTTTGGGATTGTAACTAAGTACATTTTTCTGAAGTACTGTACTTATGAATGTTGGGGAGACTCAGGAGGGTTGCAACACAGCATTTCTCTCAATTACTCAGACTTTGGACTAGACTATTTGTCTGCTAATTACCCATGACAGTTTGTATTCTGAAAATAGGCATTGTTTTACAATGATATGTGATAGTATAATTTATTTATGTAGTGGTGTTTATCAAATAACTGATAATTGGTTTATGTGTAGAACATAGGCCCACCTTGAATGTGCAGATGTTACAGATGCTATTTTATCTCTCTCTCTCTGTATATCAGCCTGAAACAGCAAGCGTGTAATAATTTGCAATGCAATGAACTTTTATCAAAAATGTTTTGGGTGAATTATTCCTCCACAATGCTTATTTTACATTGATAAATACCGTTGTGTGGTCTGTTTTGACATGGCTACTTAGCTAAATGAATGTGTCTTCTGTCTTCCAGGTGAGGAGAGCATCTAACTGAGCATGTGCAGTATGAGCATCATCACTGAAACATGTTTCTGATTGGAGGAATAAGACTTGTGGCAACTGTCCCATGTTTCACCTGCCCCAGTCTACCCTACATATTTGAGGTACTTGTATTTTACTTTGGAGCTTTTCCATTTCATGCAACTTCATACTTCTTCACTACATCTTAGAGACAAATACTCTTACTTTTTGCTCCAGTAATTTTGTCTGACATCTATAGTAACTAGTTACTTTTCAGATTACTGTCTTTCATACCCTTCCTGTCCCCTGAAAGCCATGTATACATAAATGTAGTAATTTTTATTCTTTCTGATAAACTGAAAGATTAAGTGTTCCTTTATGGCTATTGAAAATTCTCCAAGTTTTTAAGGTAAGAAATCCACCCCATTTTTATTAAGCTGAAAAAAAGGTTGTTTTTCTGACACCATGAAAAGTTGGCTTTTAAGAGATATGTGGCTCTCAAGCATTGCTGTAAGGACAGCAATGCTGCAAACATATGATGATTTTATAGAATGTAATGCATTGCTGTCAATTAAGCCACCCAACAGTGTATTATGTAGTTAAAATGGGCTCAACCGTAAACATCTACAACAGTAAAATGCAACATACACATTAATCCAGCTGTAATATTAATCCAAAAACCTCATATGTAATAGTAAAACACTGACAGGGACCAGTTTACTGCAGAATGAGTACTTTTACTTTTCATATGTATATTTTCCTGATCATACATTGTACTTACATAATTTTAGTTAGGTTATGACTGTAGGTCTTTTAATATTTTATATTTTCACAGTGTGGTATTAGTAGTATCTAAGTAAGTAGGATAAACAGGATCCGAATACTTCTTCTACCACTGGTTACAACATTTTCATTGTGTAGCCTGCAGTATTATTTTTGTTAAGTAAAACATCACAGCAAGGAACAAAAAGGCGGACATGGACATACTGTTGTATGTTCCAACAACACTGTAGCACATGTAACTGTGCAGAATCACATCTAAAGGGCCCCGTTAGTCTCAGGGGCCCCTGGAATGCTCCTCATTCACACAGCAGCACTACAACCAGGACATTTTTCTGCATCACATACTTTTACTTTTAATACTATAAGTACATTGTCTTGATTATACTTACTAGACGTGCACAGAGACGTCATTATTTATATCTGTATCTGTTCAACCAACAAAATCATCTGTCTCTGTCTCCGTATTCGGCTACAAAACGAGATGTGGGTGTGGTTTATCCTGAAAGTCATGTCAAATCAGGCAAATGATTATTTCAAAGTTAATAGTCATTGTCAGCGCAACTGTTGTGCCTAAAAAGCATGAAAATGATTTCATATTGGCAAATAATTATTTATGAACGATATTTCCACATCCTCACAACGCTCTTTTCTTCTATCTCTCTCTTTTTATTTTATTTTTTTAGCTAAACTAAGTTCTGTGAACTGTCTGAAGCCCACCATCCCTCCCCTTTAACTGGGGAATATTGAAAAAATCTGATACTGACAAAATGTTTTATAAATAGAAAGATTCTGTTTTGCATTGGAAATTTAAACTCTACAGTAAAGATACACAAGTATATAAAAATATCCTTCAGTTGGAGGGAATAATCTTGGTTCATTAAATCAGTGATTGATTTTTGGTAGATGCCAGCTTTTTTTAACTATGCCGAGGTAATCATGGAGCTGACTTTTCCCAAATAATATTGAATAGAGAAAGATGTAAGAGGAAGAAAAGATGTGCAGAGAAAAATGAATAGTTTGTTAGAATTTCACTGCTTGACACTGTATGTTTTAATGAACGCCACATGTTAGCAGAACCACTGACTGATGTGATTTTCACAACTTTTTATTCTCATAACTTTCTGTTGTAACAAAACTCATCAAGTGTCTTATGTACATTACTTCAGGTGCCGTCATCAGATAATGAAAGCATTACTCTCATCTCAACATGTGTAGTTTTTTCTATGAATACAGACGCTCCAGTCAGTCATTTTCAGTATCAACATGTATACAAAAGTTACAAAACAAATAAAAAACATCTCATATCTCATTTCATTGAATAAAATACTGTAATCATTCATCCAGTCCATCCAAACTACAGTATACAAACACTATGTCACACCTCAATAACATCTGCATCTTTACAAAACACACTGTAACCTCCTTTAACATCCAGACTATGTTATGTTCATGGGTGCTTACCCACAAATAGCACAAAAAGGTAAAAACGTCAGATCCCGTGTTTGTAAAAGGCAAATAAAAGAGACAATAATCTGGAGATACCATCATCTAACTTTGACTCACAGCACCATCAAATACAGTCAGCGTGCACACACACAACCTCCAGTTTACTTCACAACATCAGATACTCTTTAGTCTTTTTAATAATACTAGTTCTCATGACTGAAACAACAAATAAAAATGCCATAAAACACAAAGCAATTACAGAAAATAAAGAGACATGAATTAACGTCCTCTTGTGGGTAAATACTAATACATTTGAGATATATATTTAAATCAGAAAAGGGAATTTCCTTTTAAATATTAGTTTTAAAAAAAATCACATTGACATCAGCTTATCACAGAGCCAACACCTTCATACAGTATATTTAATAAGTATCAAGTGTTTGTTACTGAAGGAATAAATAAACACATCCTCATCTACATGATCCAATTCATGGCTGTTAAACTGTTTTAACAGTTTAATTGTCAGTTCTTCAGTTTACCATTTTGTTTTCTGTCAGCCTTTACTGTACACTTCCTGTATTTAGAGCCCTTACTGGTCAATATGTTATATCTGATATATGATAGAGAATCAACTCTAGCTGTTGACAGGTCATTTAGTGTAAATAATCCAACTATGTGTCATAACATCGTTGACACACATGGGTGTGTGTGTGTGTGTGTGTGTGTGTTTTATATGATTTTATTTAGATTTTGGAGGGGGGGGGGTTGAGGATTAAAGACAAAATGGTATTTCAACTTTACTCTCACAAATTTCTATAATGCTTTCGAAACATACACATAATATGTTCTAGGTTGTTTATTGCAATTCATATGTATAGTTACAAGAACTCATGAATATTCATAATGTTTTTTATCTATAATCACAACACATTCTAAAGCATTTTATAATGAAGGTCAAGTATCATAACACTTCATAACTGCTGTTCACTCACTGACCTTTTTTTGGGGTAGTTGTAATACTTTATAACCATTCATAACATAATCATGGCTTAATGGATTAGCAGTTATTTAAGTTCTCAATTTCTGTTATGACCTGTTAAACAAATAGATTTAGCATTTTGTGTGCTCTAGCATAAATTTATTTCTTTGACTTAGAGTAACTTGTAGTCACACTGAAATGCATTTTAACAGTGATTATAGTGCATTATAAAATGGTTACAGTGTATTAAAACTGAGAATTATAATATACTACGATCTTTGCCAAAACAATGTCAGTGAATGACCAGCAATATTAAGTATTATGATACTTGACCTTATAAGTTATTATAACATGCTTTATAATTTGTTATGATAATTGTTAGAAAGCATTATGAAGATTTAAGTGCTTATAATTATAATTACATCTTGCTATAGGCACAGTATAACACATTATGAGTATGTCATTATAATGCATTCTAGACATGGGCATCATAGACATGTTACTGTCACTGGTTCTTATCAGCTGTTTTTTACATCTTCTGTAATAATAAATTCAATATCTTTGGTTCATGCAGTGTTGCTAAAGACTTCGGTTTGGTCACTGGAAATCTGCGTTGATAATTCCTTAATTATCATCCATTCTTCCATTTTTTACTATTTTATAGACCACCCAATTAATCGCCAAATTGAGAGAGAAATCGGTAGATTGTTTAAAAATCATTAATTGCAGCCGTCTCAGTCAAGCTTAAATGGCTTTCGCATACATCATAACTTCCTCCGCTCTTTCTGAAATACTTCATGGTTTTACAAACAGAATCAGAATGTATGTATACTGTGTCTATTTACAAACAGCCAGTCTCCATCTCAGTGACTGTCCCTCTAGTCACTCGATCTGCCTGTGGTTCCTGCTGTCAAATATCATTGACCTTCTCTGTGGCTGGTAGAAGCAGCTGGTTGATGTTTCCAGTCTCTGTCCACTTTTTGGAATAGTCATTTTGTTTTGAAGAGCGATCCCCTCCTGCGTCCTGAAATTCTCGCCATCTCTTTAGAGAAGACATTCACTGCTGCTGGCGTGTCATTCAGGCTCTTGATGGATGAAAGGAGCTTGCCATCGTCTCCTGATGGCGGGTAGTCCATGATGGGAAACGGAGGGCTGAGCAGGATGAGACTTTGAGGTCTCTGCCTGTTCCTGAAGGACGGCCTTTGTAAGAGGTTCGGTCTGTTAGGCCTGGGACAGTCTACAAACACTTCCAGACTGGGCGTGTGTCTCCTGGTTATGACCGGCAGCTCTGGAGTAGATGTGGGCTTCACAGACTCGGAAGATTTCTCAACACTTGGGTGTTTTTGGTGTTTGGGTGCTGGCTCTTTATTTTCCAGCTCCTCCTTCAGATCTGACATCACTGGAGGAGGAGGTGCAGTGCTGCTTTTCTCCACACTCATTTTAGGATGCTCCTTTTCTTGTTCCTTCGCTGCGTCAAAATCATTCTCGTGTCTGGAATGAGGTATCTGACTGTACTGCACCTTTGGAGGGACAACGGGCACGGCTTTGGCCTGGCATGTTTTTATCATGAAGGCTGTTCGCACCGACGACACGCTGACCGGGGCTGAGTTTCGCCGCAGAGGCGCCTGCCGATCACTCAGAAACAAATCCAGCTCCGTTGGCAGGCCGTTGTTTACAGTTCCAGAAGAGTTCAGTAATCCTCTCTGGCAGGAGGAAAACTCTGATGAATTGCGATTCTGCTGGTTAGAAATGTCTCTGATGCATCGATGGCCCAGGTCTAAATTCAGTGAATATGGCCTGTGTCTAGAAAAGTAGTTTTCCTCTCGTTTCTCCGAAGCAGCTGCCTCATAAGACATCTGTCTGTAAAATCTCTGAGATGACGCTGTATTCTTCTGTTTGGTTGTGCTGCATTTTCCTGTGTGAGGTTGTGTTGTGCTGTTCACGCTGACCCGTGTAGGTATTGATGGAAAATATGTCCATTTAGTGTCTGGTTTGCTGCTGGTGGTGTGAGGGAAGTTTCCTGAGGGGTGTTCAGTGCTCTTAATGAGACACTGTTTGTTGTTATCAACAGAAGGAGGTGAAATCTTCCCCTCCTCTAAGCTGAGAGAGCCGAAGGGTGATAGCTGCTTGAACAGCTCCTCCACATCAGGCGAGTGCAGAGGACTGGTGACCCACTGCTTGGTGGAGCTAAGATCCTCCCAGGGCTCCACCATGTCCAGGTCCTCTGAGTTTCCTTCGTCATTGTCGAGGTGCGGCAGCTCCAAACACACCGACAGCCTCTGAACAACTTCCAGCTCAGGAATCACACTCTTCTTTGCTCCTTCACAGAGGACGTTTTTGTCTCCTGGAGGAATTTCATGTTTCACTGATTTCTTCCTGGCATCACTTGCTCCTGAGGAGCCTTCGGTTGTTAGAGTTTCCTCTATCATCAAAGGATTCATAACCTTATCTGAGCAGGTTTCCCTCACAGGATGTTGGCACTGTTTGGTGGAAGCTGGTTCATCTTTGTTTAAGATTTTTGGACGGAGCTTCTTCTCTTTCTCATCCACCACGTCAGCAGGGTAAAGAGGATTTTCGGTGTTTTTGTGAAGAGAAAGTAAGATGTCTGACTCTGAGGTCTGTTTCTTTGCAGAGTCTGATCCAGTGGCGATTACATGATCACTCAGAGAGGTATTTGAAGAGTGCTCCCTAAATAGCAGAGACAGAGACGGAGAGCTGCGGCTTCTTTTAGACTTAACATCCATTGTTAACTTTGCGACCTCACACGTGCTCTTGGAGCTGAAAACAGGCTTAAAGGTCTCATCCAGCAGGTCAATTTCAGGTTCCGTTATCTTCAGTTCTTGGTGGAGGTCAGACCACAGCTCTTTCCCAGTAGAAGATTGTTTGTCCTGAGAAAGTATAAATGATAAACAAACAAAAACAGAAAGGATTAGATATAACCAAAATGATTCCACCATAAACATTAACATAACTATCTGTTTGTTGGAGTCAAAGACATTTGGGCAAATTTCTGACCACTATGCACCACTCACATTACCTCTCAAGATATGAATAAATTAAAAAAAAAAAACAGTACAGAAATGCCTCGATCAAAGATAACATCTGTAATTCTTCTCTACTGGAGCCACAACTTTACCAGTTGAATAGCTGTGGGCTGGTTGTTCAATTCTTTCCCAGGAGATGGCGCTGCATCTTTGCCTTCTGTTGCATCTGCAAGGGATGGTGGTTCCAGTTCAGATATATTCATCCCTCCTCGACCTTCTTGCACCACTTCTTTGCTTGTATCTGAATAAAGAAGTATGTTTATTTTTTATCACAGCCTGTTACACACATATGACTTTAAAGAGATAGTTTGGATTATTTGAAGTGGGGTTGTATGAGGTACGTATCCATAGTCAGTGTATTATCTACAGCAGATGCCGGTCACCACACTCCCAGCTTTCAACAGTCAGTAGGTGTCTTGGTGTTGGAAGTTGAGCAATGTAATGTTGTGGACAGAGTCACCACAAAATGTATTTTACCTTAAAAAAAAAGGCCCACCTAGAAACATCTATATCAGTACTATTTAGTGTATGCTATATTTAGAATATTTTCACTTTTTACCTTGTTGTTAGAGAGCCTTTCCCAACAGGAAATTGCTGTACTTTTACGTCACAAGACACAGGAGTTACTGGGCTACTGTTGCCTATTAGTTTGTTTAAGTTATTTTCTAACATAGTTCATTTAAAAATTAATTCAACTTCACCAAAGTGGCATAATAACTCAAACAATCTAACAGATTGAGGCAGCTCAAATCCTGTGTTGTGTGAGGTAGAATGACTGATTTTGTGAAATAAGACTGGCTGTGTGAGAGAGAAACGGCGGTTTCCTGTCAGAAAAGGCTGTCTGACGGTAAGGTAAAGCACAAAAATATTCTAAATATAGTGTGCACTTGAACTGAGATTCATTTTTTTAGGTGAGTCTTTTTAAGTGGCTAAAAACATTTTGCTGTTGACCCTATCCACAGCAGTACAGTGCTTAGCTTCATGCTGGTGCTCCTCTCTTCCTCCAAACTGGGGGTGTGTCGACCACCACCTACTGTAGGTAATACACTGTCTATTGTTGAGTACCTCATACAGCCCCACTTCAAATAATTTAAACTATCCCTTTAATATGTAACCTTTCAAAATGTGATAAAGGAAGATGTCCTCACCCTCTGGCAGGACTCGAGAGGTTGGCTCCTCTGTGTTTTTCTTCTCTGTTCCTTCCTGCTTCTTGGGTTCCATTTGAGGGAACGTGTTGCTCTTTCCACTGCTGCTGCTGCTCTGCTCTGAGCTCTCTTTGCATGGTTTCAGAGTAGCTGCTTTTTCCTTGACATGCCCCCTGCATGGTGTGCTGTTGGAGCTGATAACGGCTGACACGCGCAGGGGTACGGACACAGCGAAAGGCTCAGATATGTTGACGGCTCTGCGCTGATGCCTTGGCGAGGACTCCAGTGGGAAGAAGCTTCCCGGGAAGGAGGGTCGAGAGGAGCTGTTGTGGGAGGAGCCTGAGTACAGCATCCTTCGGTTTTTCGGAGAGAAGTGGGCTTGTAGCCGCCGAGGTCATCACCTTTGTACACCTTCAGTTGCTCTGGCAGTGTTTTTTGAGGAGGTGCAGAGGCACCTGGTGATCCCTTCTGGTTTATGCTAGAGCTCCAGCCACCAGTTGCCCCACCAGTTTTGTTCCCTTTAAACTCCCAGTTTTGGTCGTGTTCACTTAGGTCATAGAGTGAGTCAGATCCCAGCGTTCTGGATTTCACATCTGGAACAAAAATCCCACCAGCTGGACTGTTGTTTCCTGTTCTGTCATCATCTGTGCAGTAGAACATAACACAAGTAATAAATGAAACGCAATATATCACCATTTTATAATGGGGCCAAGACATAACATTAATTTTGCTCTGTGTTTAGATTAATATATGTAGGTTTTAGCCCCACCTGTTGGTAAGGAGCACAATGACTCCATGCTCCTGGATGGACGAAGAGCTGCCTTTTCTGTAGACAAAACAAAAATCTTAGCATACTTTGACAAAACATTTTAAGTATCTGGTGGTTGTAAAAAAAACATATCTTGAAATTTGAAATTAGTAATAACCTCAAATTTAAAACCAAAAAGTAATTTCTCCTACACAGTTTGTTTCATTTGAATCCGTTTTATAGGCCTGAAGTGGTGATGTGTGTAGGGCTGCATGATATGGTTAAAAAAAATCACATTGTGATTATTATTATGACGATATTGTCATTGCAATATGATTCACGATTAGTGGAAATGATCATTTCTGCATCATGATCATATAACATTTGTGTGGGCCTGTACGAAACAAACATGTTTTCTTACATCTGGAGAACAAGATTTGTAGGCAAGGGCATCTCCACAGCACCACAGTGCTTCATTATAGTGCTGTCTTTTCCTTCATCAAAAAATTGCAGCTTCTGCGATTTGGATATTGCACTTGGCCATATTGTGATTTCAGTAATATTTTGATTAATTGTGCAGCCCTGCCTGTATCTTCACAATTTTATTTATTTCATAAAAATGAATTTTAATTTTTTTCTAGTTTCCTCCTTCAGGAATCATCTCATCACCACTTAGTTTCATCTGGCAACATCATGCTTTACTGGTTACTATTCTGAATTGTCCCTTAATGATAATCTTTCTCTTTTCACGTGATGTTGTTGCACATGTGTTAAACATCTTTACATTAGAATATCTTAGTTTGCTGGAACAACATACACATTAAGTGATCTTTCCTTTAAATGTGTATGGTGGATCGTTGTTAACGTCCACACTCTACCTGTTATCCCAGGTGCTCTTATGAACACGCTGCCGTTTCGGCTCAGTTTTCCCTTCGAGTCCACAGACCGTCCCAAATTGAAGATGGACTTCCATTTCTTCGATTTCCCAGAAAATTTTCTCCTAACAGATAAACAGAGATGATTAAGCCTAGTGTTATTTCACAACTTGTTCTGACAGTAATAAGTTCAGTAGTAATTATATATGGATCAAACACTCTGCATACTGTTCCTAAATATAATCATAATGGCTCAATAGACTGTCGTACTTGCTGTCTGATATGTCTATGACGGTATGGTAGAGCATGCCAGTGCTGGTATCAGGCAGACTGTTCTCCCGCTGACGTTCTCTGTGCACAGGATGGTTTGGACTCAAGGAGCGAGCCTGGGCCTCTTCCAGGCTCATCAGTTTCATCGGCCCACACTGACCGCTGATCGGGAGTGTAGCATACTTCTCCCCGCACATCAAACTCGACCCTAGAGAAATATAATAAATCATTTTTTTCAACAGTAAATCAGAAAGTCCTTTAGCCCAACAAATGTCCCACAACAGAATCTGTTTGTATTTTTTCAATGTCACACCTTCTTTGGGTTTGATCTGCACAGAATCACTGCTGAAGATCTGCTCTGTGTGGTTTAGAATAAACTCAACCACTGACTGCTGTATCCGCACCTCCTGGAAGGCCATGTCTCCGTTACCTGATGATGCCTCAATGTCTTTAGATCTGAGAAAACAACATATGAAAATAAGAAATGTTGAAATGCTTTTAATTTCAGAAAAAAAAAATCAAGCACATTGTGAAGCTTAGCTCACCTTAATAAATTTGGAGCCCAAACCAGGGCCAGGTTTCGTGTATGCATGTTTGTCTGGGTGCTTAAGGTGGCAAGGTGGGCCAAGTGCTTAGTGAGGTACTCCAGAGTCCTGAGGAGAGTCGACAAACACGTTTATTACAACATTACTGTAGAAAGGGACTGGCAGTTGTATAGATGTCTTACTGATTAAAAAAGGGGCTGAAATTCACCTGAAGTGAGGGGTTCGGCAGTTCTTTGATGACTCTCTGAATGTATAAAAGTCTCTCATGATCGCCCTGGACTGTGACCACTTCCTGCATATAAATCAGACAGATGTCCATGTCAAAAGAATTCACATCTATGATTGGTAAAAACAAAAGATTTTCATGCTCATGATTACGGTTTGGAAAACTGTCAGATTTTTTAATCGAGCTTCTAATTACTATTAACCTAACTGAATTCTCATACTTGTGGTCTCTGCAGCTTGTCTGGTCTGATGATCTTTAATTTGATTACCAGTGAACAGGATCAATGTGTTGATAAACTGTAGGTAAGGCTGTGATGCCACTGCATGGCTGTGCAGGCTTCCACCTGGCCTCCTAACCCAGTTATTCCTGCTGAACAACCATAAACACACTGGACATGCTGGAGTGCGTGCAGTCAAACTCATGTGACAGAGGCCCAAACAGCTGAGCATGTTAGCTGCATTTGTCATAGGCGAGGTTGTAAACATACATTGTTGTCAACAGCGTTTGTACAGCTTTTAAGAAGCACTTTTTTTAAAGCATTGTCAAGGTACTTAAATCTAACATTTCCTTAAACCATCTCTTTATCATCACATCTAAATTGTCACTATAAATGCATTTGTTTTACAGAAGTTTACAGAATTCCTTTGTACTCAGCAATCAGTGTATATTTTCACTTTGTTTATCAGCTGTTAATTATAACTTTGATTATTTGGTGCTTGCTAATTCCAATGCCAGAAGACAACAAACCAGTATGACAGCAGGATTGTTTCATTTCAAATATTAATACATTTTTGGTTTACATGAGTCATTGTGTAGATAAAACAGCAGAATATGTTAAAAATCAAGCCTTTTCAATGAGTATATTTAAATTCAAGCATATTCCTAACTTTGAAAACATTCAAATTAAGCATTTTCCAGCCTTTGTACGAAGCCCGTGTGAAAACGTGCTCTTGCGCAGTCATGTGTCATTGTGTCTAATGGCCGAAGCACAAAGATTTACATCAAAATGACACATTACTTTACAACAGGTGTTGATTAAACATGTTTTAGTCAATAACACAAACAACATCAAGCACTCATTGGATCCTGCTCAGTGCTCATGTTGTTGAGACTTCATTCCTTGGTGAGAACAGGGAAACTGGGTTTTGGTGTGATTTTATTTTCATATTACACCATGTGAGGAACAGAATTTTCCTACAACACTGGAGTACTGGAGTTTTCAGGCACGAGCAGCTCAAGATGTATGAATGCCAAGGTATGCAAATTGCCCGTCAAGGTACACAGAAAGCTACACAGAGAGCATGAACCAGCTCTTACAGTTTGGTATTCCTGTTGCCTTTTCTCCCGCTCCTCTATAAAGTCTCTTTCACATCCAGAAAATGCAGCCAAGAGCTTCTCTGTGGTACTAAAGGAAACATTTCAAGGATCAGACTAATTTTTCCTGCCAAAAAATCTGGAAACTGTCATTCAAGCCTTCTTAACTAGTCGTTTAGATTACTGTAATTCTCTTCCCTCTTGCATCAGTAAAAAAATCCTTCTCTTGTCTTCAGCTCAGTCAAAACTCTGCTGCCAGGATTTTGACTCAGACAAAGAAACATGACCACATCTCATGATCTTGGCTTTCTTACCTGTTGCTTTTAGACTTGATTTTAAGATATTATTGATTACTTAAAAAGCCCCGAGAGGCCTAGCTCCAAGGTTTTGAGTTGTTTTTAGTCCCCTATGTCCCGCCCTGCCCCATGAGATCCTCAGATGTTGCTGGTTGTTTCAGGTTTGTACACAAAGGGGATAGACTGTTTGCAGTCAGGTCCCTAGATGCGCCTGAGGAGATCAGGGCTTGAACTCTGTCTCGTCTTTTAAATCACTTTTAAAAACCCGCTTTTTAAAAATGGCTTTTTGTTGATTCCATAGCTTTACTCCCCTTGTGTTTTATAATGTCTTTAGTTTTTATGGCTTTTAGTTTTCTTTTTGCTTTAATTGTGTTCTGTTTTTATTCTAAATTACTTTGTAACTGTGTTTTGAAAGATGCTATATAAAGTTTCTTATTATTATAAATGTAGACAATTTTCACCACACAGGTTGCCAGTTAAAGTTTGAATTGATTTTAGGATCTCATTATAGTTTAAATGTTTTTGCTCTTTCTTCACAACAAACCTCAAACACCCTCATGTGACTTAAATATCCAGGAACAAAATGTTTTCATCTTTAAATCAAGCCAGAGCGGCCTGGCAACAGGGTAGCCCACAAAATATCAGTATCAGTTACAATCAATGCTGTCATAAAATATATTCAAGACATCTTTTTATGATTATAAGTCAGCAAAACTACGACTTTTAACAACAAGGATGATAATGATAATAAACCATACAGAGGTAAAATGGATATTCTATTGTAATTATGTAATGCAGTCTGTTCTTTGTGTTTAGCTCAGTTGACATCGCTAATGGTACTGTATTCCCCTGGGAAGAGATAAAAACAGCTGATCAATAGTGGGGCAGAGAGATGAGGTCACACTCATGACACATGATAATAAATAAGGTCTTTATAGTGCTGACACAAATATACTGAGCCTGGACCCTGTGGAATAAATACGGTCTGTTACTGATTACTGTTTGTAAAGTCAGTTTCAAGTCAAGTTCATTTTAATCATATAGAGCCAAATCATAACAGAAGTTATTTCAGGGAACTCGTAATATAGAGCAGATCAAGACCGCACTCCTTACAGCATTATTTACAGAGACCCAACAATAGAACATCAGTTTGGAATAAATCTGCTGTCAAACCTCCTCAAGGCCTCACAAGCATTTTTTTAAACTGTAGATGTGATGTGAATATACTCACAGTGAATTTGTTGTATAGCTCATATGTGAGCAGAGGATTGGGTAGCTCCCTGAAGTACAGCTTACATAAGGAACCCACACAGTGGATGTCCTGGAGGTACACTTCCTTTGTAAGGTCAGGGCACGCCTCAGAGCTGAATTCCTGCCTGCACACACACACACACACGCACACACACACACAGGAGGAGAGAAAAGAGAGAGAGAGAGAGAGAAGAGGAGAGGAGAGGAGAGAGAGAGAGGAGAGAGAGAGAGAGAGAGAGAGAGAGAGAGAGAGAGAGAGAGAAGAGAGAGAAGAGAGAGAGAGAGGAGAAGAGAGAGGTTAGCTGAATGCTTTGATTGTTTGACACCCATGCTAACTACTGATGCTGCTTGAAGTCTGTCCCGTCGACTGATGTTGTTATAGCAAACAAAACAGTAACAAAGATGCTAAACAAGCTCAATATAAATCTGAGATATTATGCAAATTAAACATAGTAAAGACTATTTATTCAACCCTCCTAAGTAAACATTTTATGGACATGATTTGAGATAATATTTGATTTAACAAAGCGACATTTTTTTTAAATAATTGCAGCTAGGGGTTGGGTGATATAGCTGAAAAATTTCAATGATTACTGATAATTTGCAATAAAGACCAGAAGAAAAAAAGGGTTGAATCTAACCACGTTGCATAAAATTTATCCACTTATTTATCAAGGCATGCAGGTAATAATTTAATGTTAACTCTACAAGAAAAATGCACAAAAAATACATTTGCACAAATAAAAAAAAAATGGTGGTTTGCATTTAATGCTTTTAAATGAAGCTACTGAACATTCTATTGTACAATTTTCTTATTCCCATTGTTAAAGTCTCTTGTGCTGATACACATCGCTATTGTTTTATCACCCAGGCCTGACTGCAGCTGCTACAAACAGGACGTATGCACCACTGTGTGTGTGTGTGTGTGTGTGTGTGTGTGTTATACATAGAGAGAGAGAGAGAGAGAGAGAGAGGTGTAGGGTTGATACATGCAGTACTTACCCACACTCTTAATTTGTAATGAAATCATTTTTTTTCACCTTATGTATTTTCAATGACCTGAGGTTTTTGATGCCTTAAAAGCGTGACTGCACTGTGAAACATGTTGCATGAGTACCTGAGACGCTGGATGTTTGAGGTGACCCCCGACAGTCTGTAGATCCCGTCCACAATCCCATGCTCCTCAATAAACTCTGCACATTTCTTCAGAACCTGAGGAACTGAAGTTAAGCAATCGTGTTAGTCATATACTGTAAATATATTCATTTGTCCAGTTTCAGCTCTTTTACACTGAACATGTGCACACTGGACTTGATAAGTCACATTAAATCTTAAAAGCAGGAGAAGGAAACAACTGTAAATGTAATATTGCAGCAGTAACAATGCACATATGGTTGACTTCATGGTATGGGGTTTGTTCCACCATGTCTGTTTTCTATTCCTTAGGGCCGCTGATTGTAGGTGGACTTTGACAGGAAGTTAAAAATGGTTTGTTTGTTTCAGAGGAAGGTTGACACACCCAGTCCTTGTAGCTGGTATTACTTACGACATTTCCTCTAATAGAAAACGGCTTTTGAAATGTTACCACTGACCTACAGTACAAAGCTTTCTGAGCTACAGTTGATCACCTTCTGTACACAACTGAGTTTGGCTGCACTATTAAATAAAAATCCAAACAGATTTAACGGTGCCTTTAGAACTAAATGACATGTTCTGATTCAGAACAACCCTTTAGCTAATAATGAAGATAACTGTTGATTGCAAATCAGTGTATTAGAAATAGTTGAAGATATAAAGAACAACTTTGAATTGGTTCCAATAGCTTTTCAAAGTGTCTCTCATGGACCAGCAAACTGACTTTTAACCTCTGAGCAGCGCATGATATTAAGTAGTAATTAGTTATTATTAAGTCAGTTTCAGTGCAGAATTTAAGAAGATATTTTCACGTGTGAAAATCAATGGTTAACATGTTACAATTGCCTTTCATAGATTAAAAAGTAATATATAGTGAAAACATAATTTTTGAGAGTTTCAGGTCCATATGCTGCCTTACATTTCTAACCTTTTGGCTGAATGAAACAACATGATTTTTTTTCCCATGATGTCCTTATGATTAGTTGTTCTATTGGTGGGCACATTGGTAGACTTTTCCATTCAAACTATACTAATATCTCCATGTGACTTGGTGTTAAACATAAACCTTGGTGGTAAACTACAATAAGCTAAACATTATACCCTCCCTTTTTTCTTTCCTTTTATTTTGCGAGAGTAGACTAAAAGAGAAACTACACGGATCCCTGTCAGTGAGCTCCTTTCCTGATTGACAGCTGTCAGTTTGATATTGCTGTCTCAGACTGGTGGTATCTCTTGAATTCATTCTATCAAATAAATATCCTGCATTAATAAAATGAAAATTAAAAGCATTCCAGATTGCTCTTCTGTCATTTACATTGTTGAAAACATTGTTGAAAACATTTACATTGTTGGAAACATTTGGAATAATGTAAGTACACAACTCAACAGAATAAAAACATGCCTATGATTTTAGACACTTTAATGAGGAAGTGTTACAAATTATAACTTTCAAAGATAATGTATAATAAAAACTATAAAATAAATAATAACTATAAAACAAATAATGAAAATAATTAAAAAAAAATAAAATCTTTTGAGTGCTTTAGTCCCATTTGTTATGTTACATTTCTAAACCTTTGGGCTGCATGAATGAGCATAATTTTACTCTGATGTCCTAATAATTAGTTGTTCTACTGGTAGTTACTTTACCATTTTAACTATACTCATATTTGCGTGTCTCTCGGAGTAAAATGCAAAACTGCTAATTAAAGCTTAATTTTGGTGATGGTTCATTTCTCAGTAATCACACATGACACCAAGAATTTACATTCTCATCTATTTGACTTAATTGGACTTTAAGTGACATGCCTGTGGTCAAATGCTGGATGATGAACGACTCTGGAGCCTTAATTTAGTGCCTCGCAGTCTCTGCACTGAGGGAAGATTTCTGCTTCTTTTAGACTGGCAGCAAAATACAGTTCGACTTTTGACTGATTTTTAAAGATACTTCATGAAAACACGCAATTAAATCAAAGCATGATGCGTGGCGAGGAAGATTTCAAATTACAATTTGACTCAGCCTTAACGCAGTCAACAGATGCAAGTTATTTGTTTCTACAATGATGTTAAATGTTCTCATTAAATGGTGAAACTGCAGCTGCTGCTCAGTGGTTGGCTTTAAAACAACCCTTAACAGCCCTGCAGTGTCTCTTTTTGTCAGCCTTTATAAATGTATTTTATGGCAACAGTGTTGTATGTTGACTTTAAAAGTTCGGGGCCAGATTTACAGATTCCCAAAACCCTGTCACTGTATAAAACTGGAGAAGTGAAAAGACTAAGTTTGTGTGGACATGTTTGGGTGTGTACTGATTTGGAGAGTCAGTTTTCTGAAAGTACTGCAGTTGTGTAATGGCAGCATTAGAAAAAACTTGGGATGTGCGTTTCATACACTTTTTACGTCCAGCACAGAATTTTTTAATTGATCACTTTCAACTGCTAATTCTTTGCGATATTACAATGTTTAATCTTACAACCCACTTACAAAAAAGTTGGGATAATGTGTTAAATGTAAATAAAAACAGAATGCAATGATTTGCAAATACTTTTCAACCTATCATCAATTGATTTCAGTACAGAGACAAGATATCTAATGTTCAAACTGTTTGTTTTTTTTTTGTAAATATAAAAAAGTTGTGACTGGGACATGGTTTTGTTGCAGGCATTAAATTCAATTATTGTATATATACATATATAAAAACAGTTCATCAGTTTGAACATTGGATTTCTTGTATTTGCACTGTAGTCAGTTGAATACAAGTCAGAAAGGTTTTGCAAGACATTGCTTTTTTTTAATTTACATTTTACATAAGGTCACAAACTTTTTGGAATTGGGGTTGTATAAGTATTTATGTGAGAGTGCCTTCTGTTTTTATACCTTGAAACTGTGAAACTCACTGCCAATATCGCTGCCTCTGGATATTAGAATGGAAAGCTCTCTCAGTATTGTTAAGAGGAAACTGAAGACCTATCTTTTTAATCTGGCTTTTAATACGGAGTAATGTTACAGCCTTAGTTGTTTTACTTTTAATCATTAGTTTGTACATTATTTTTATAGCTGGTGTTTCCTTCTATTGCTTTTTACTCCTTGATTTTTTTCTTGCAAATCTATTATCTATTTTCACTACCATGCTATCAAATAGACTGAGTGCCAAAATAAAAGATACTACAAGGTAATTAGATCTAAAATTAATACCTGCTTCGTGTTTCTGTTGGTTTGTCAGTAGCCTTCAGTGGTATTCAGTTATTTTCCTTAAAAATCAACATGATATATTAACAATCTAAAAAAACAATATGTCTGCTAGACATCCATGATGGAGGGGTAAGACCCAAACCTCCTCCCTCTCTTCCTGCCCTAAATGCCCCGCCTCACACAGCGTCCACCCTAACAGGTCTTCCTTAAAGTTATCCTCAACACAGATATTCGTATGCCTCTGCACGTGGGAGATTTCTGTTCACTCATTTTATGACACATCATGATGCTGCCAGAAAAAAAAAAATCACAGATGATGACTGTAAGAGAAGAGAACAAGACATATGATAGGAAAAAAAAGAAAAGGGATAAATAAAATGACCATCTTAAACAAACCTGAGCATACATTTGAATATTTAATGATACACTTTGCTTCTGTTCTTATTTTTTTTTTTTGTCTTGGCTCATTATTTTCTCTCATCCACTGGCTGCAGCACCGCCCAGTCTTTTGTCAGTCACAAACTAGTCATAGGAACTACAAGTATAGTCACCGTAGGAAATTGACATGAAAAATGTGAGAGCCACACCCAGAGTCACAAATGACCATTTTAATAGAGCCAATGGGTAAATTAAGGACCTTACTAAATGTAAAACACATGTATACCTTAGAGTTATATTTGTGTCAAACTTGGAACAAAGCCTGTGTTTGTTACATAAAGACACTTTGTTGTCTTTTCTGTCCTAATTTCACCTCATAATGTGTATTTAAATGGTTATAATAGCTATAATGATCTAGGAAATTACTGACAAAGCTCAATTTTCAGTATAAATGTTATCCTCTATGTATGAGTCATGTAACTGGTGAAAGAAATAGTTTCTAGTTTGATGATAGCTGCTTGTAAAATAGTGTGAGACTAGTGTTAGATTTTAAGGAAAACAAAATAAAGAATTTACCATCTTGTCCTGAATTCTGCAGATGTTCTATCAGGTCACAGCCGAACGCATTTTCACTTCCTTTCTTTTTGTACTTCTGCTTAGTCCCTTTATTCTTCATGTGGCTCCAGTTAGTCGTCCAGATGATTCAAACAAACAGATCCTTGGAAACACAGCGATCGATCCATATGACCCCCAGAGAAAGGTTGAGTTTGTGGGGTCAAAAAAGCAGCCACATAGAAAATCCCAGCAATCAGCTCCCAAAAAGTCTGCATCCGCTCACATTCTGACTAACCACACACTGTAGGAGGCTGAGAGCAGAAGTGACGTCACATTTTGAAGTTTAAGTCCTTTAAATTGTCATTACTTCAGGTGATGTTCAAAGAAAAGACATGGTGTTAACTTTTTCTTCACTGGGACGTGGCAGACGGCTGCTTTATCTCCAAAGGATTTGCAGAAACAGCATTAGAATCGGTTGGTTTCCTGTTGTTTTTTTACCCCCAGCCACTCTGTGCTCCTTTTTATCTCCTCCTCTTTTCCTTCATTCCACACACAGTCTCCCCTTTTCACTGGCTTCTCTGTAGCTGGGAAAGCATACATGCATCAAGAGAGGCAAAACTCCTCAGTTACATTAGCTTTAATGTTTAATCTGGTTTCCACTTTGAGATTTTTCAAATATTCTATGTTTAGAGATGAACTCGTGGCAGTGGTGTGGCAGGGATTTTTGAAATGTTGAGACTGTATAAAGGGGAGGGAAATGAAGTGAGGGGAGGAGAACAGCTGACTTCTGTTTCTCTCCTGGTTTAGGAATTACTGACCCTCTTTTATCCATTTTTTTTCCATGTGCCCAAACTCGGAGCTAACGGGAAAGCTGCTCTCTGCCTTCCTGAATGCTCCCAATGTATACAATTTCCTGTGCAAAGAGCCCGGGCTCGAAAACAAAAACAGACGGGTTCTGAAGGAAGAGGGAAGTGGGAGGTGACTGAAGTGAGGGCCTGAAGGGCACAGATGGGAAATGGGGGGAGATTGAGGGGGGGCTGGGGTGAGTAGATGGACGACACACATGGTTCTCGTTACTAACTGCTATGCGTTTTATGTGTTTTCAAACTGGACTGCAACTTTATCGCAAAGGATAATTAATGAATGTATTAAATCTACTGCATTGATGTTAATCTTGTAAAGCAAATGATGCTTTCATTCAGTATTCCAAGTATCCACTCCACTTCCTGTCTCGAGTAAATGTAATCCCATTACATCCATGCATTCCCCAGAGAAAGATCATGAAAAACTCCCTGGGTAGTGATGACATATTCGTCATATTTGTAGCCTTTTAGCAGTTTCACATAGAAAATTACAGATTTCAAAACCCAAGTTCCATAAAGTGAGGTTTGAAATTTTACAGCTGTAAAATACTGAACTTTTCCTGATGAGATATTTTAACGCTTAATCACTACTTGCAGTATAGCTACCCCCTCTTGGGCCACTGTCAAATCATTGCAGTTATTTACTGCGTTAGAGACATTTTTCTGATGAAAATTTGACACAAGAACTGAAGCAGACAGCATGTCAAACTAACTTTACATGTCTGCTGCAAACTTTTGACAACTTTGAACATAAAGTATCTGGAAACAGAAACCACAGATTCTCTCCTACAAAGGTGTTACAAAACAGTCTAGTCTTACTAACTTCATAACTGTTTGGCTAAAATATTTTGTTACCACTGAAGACGTGAAAAGCAGGTGCCAATTGTTTTCATGCTTCTGATCTCATACTCATAATGCATCATGAAAAATGTCATGGCAGTGAATGATGTGCGGCAGTTATGGTTTTGAAGTCACATTTCAGCCTTAAAGAGAAAATTCTGCACTTTTCATGTCGATGTCCAGTCAATGATGATGGTAAATGTAGTAAATTGAAGTAATTAATTCCTCAGTGCATTCTATATTGACCAAGAGAGCTGAGTTCTCCCGCTGCAAAATCTGTTGTTCATCCTGCATCCAGTGATGTCACAGTGACATCAGAGGTGTGAAGAAATACAGGTTATTTCAGCTCAGATTTCTCATCTCCACCTCTGAGTTGACAGGGGCCATGCTAGATCAGTAGTTTTGTCACCTAACACTATGTTTTGGCCAACAAAGTAATAGTTATAGACTAGGGTGGTGGTACCCAGCAATATGGCCAGAGATGTCAGAAGCTCATGTGAAATGCATCCTGGTACATGTAGGCACTGCCAGCCAATGGTGGAAAGAGTACTGAAAATCTGTGCTAAAGTACAAGCACTGTTACCTTGCTAAAATATTACTCAATTCCAAGTAAAAGTACTGGTGTATACTACATGAATGAATACTAAAGTTAAAGTACAAAGTATTAATCTCAAAAACTACTCAGAGTATTAGTTACTTTTAACCGTTGATGTCACACATAACAGCATTTTCTTGAACTGATAGTGAAAACGCTAACAATTGATTAATAATTTATAAAATATGATGCATGTTTTTTTTCTGCAGCATTTTGTTTTGTTTTTCATTCCACAACAGAGCTTTACAGTTGTGGTGTGGACTCCACCATCCATGAGTTAGAAATATTTTTAAAACAATAGTTAGTTATCGTTGCTGGTGTGGACAGCCCTTAAGACTTGTTTTTTCACAGTGCCTAAACTGAATGAACAGAAAAAAAACTATGCTAAGACCTGTCCTCTCATCTGGTCTTAAAATGACAATAATATTGTTAGTGCAGTTATTTCTGGGACAATATAACATTCAACAGAAATAGTTATTGTGACAGACAGAGAGGAGCTGAGAAAAACTGCAGAGTCAGGTGATAATTCTATGTGGATTCTTCACTGCAAGCAACCCCTCTCACACACAAATAGTCGTGTGATTCTCTGCTCATATAATATTCATTATAGCAGCTTTAAACAGGTTAGGTGGGTCGTCTAGTTATTCACATTTTAATGTTTTCTACAAAAACATTTTCTGTTTGCAGATTAAACACTGAATCCATCCATTTGCTCAAACTTCTTATTCTTATTCAAGATAAGGAGGCCTATCCCAGCATGTAATGTCCCAAAGGAAATGCACTGATAAAACACACAACCCCCCCTCCCCACACACACACACACACACACACACACACACACACACACACACACACACATCTGCAGGGTCTGTAAAGTTTTCAGTCCACCTGACCTGCATGACTTTGGACTGTGGGAGAAAACCCAGATGAAACTTGTACAAACTCCACACAGAAAGGACCCGCGGCCTTCTTGTTTTACAGAGGTACCACTGAGCTGCTGGGTTACCCTCAAAAACTGCAATGAAATCATTTTATATTGTCAGGCGTGATTTTAATCCATTTAAAAAACTTCTTACTTTCCTTCCAGTAGTTAATTCTTTTAAGAGCATGTGTGAACTCAACTAAGATTTAATTACTGCTTTCTTTGTTGTTGGCAGATAAAGACATGAACACCCAACAGTTGAATTCTCACACGCAAGTTGTATAAGTATTACTATATTTACAAGCATGAACAACATAGTACACATTGTAGCCACCACTTGCATTCTTTTAACATATCTGAATGGACTAGTTTGTGGAGTAGATCATAGTGTTCTGACTTGCAGAGTTGATATTTTTGTGCTAAAAGTGTTTTGTGAATGTCACATGTGAGCTTCATGACCAGGCCTAGCCTCCACAAGACAAAGCTTTCTTTCTGCACCATAGGAAGAGGAGATGACATCATATTGTCCATACAAAGCCTCTGACATCCCGCCCTTTCTTTGCACTGGTAGAAAAAAAAAGGTCTATGCTGAGAAGACATTTCATTGTATCTGGATAATAAGGAGTTATTCTTGTTAGTACTTTTAGTACATGTCCTTCAGCTCCACAGAGCGATGCAGTGTTTTGGTAGATCTGCAGCATAATTTAGCTTTTGTTAAATGCCACAAAGTGGAAATGATGCAATGAGGGAAACAGACAAAATATTCCTTATAGCTAAAATGTTGATGTGAAGGTGGAGATAACATTTCAAAGCTCATGTTACTCACTGGGATAAAGAGCAAGACTGTCTAATTAATATCTGTGAACATGAACAATGGTATCCCAAGATGGAAACCAGACAGTTAATATTTATACCCATGAACTCAGTTCACAGCTCAAGTGCTGTTTTGTTTTTGTTTTTTTGTTTTGCCATGACTTCCTATTTAACCTGATTAAAATACCTCTACAGTTAACTTCTGTGTAGTGTCTGTGTGGTCCAAATAAATCAGTTAGTTGTTTCGTCCATAAAATGCCAGAAAAATGGAGAAAAATATCTCCAGATAGATATAGGTATAAAGTTTACTCTGATAGAGGACTGAACAAAAAAAAACAAAAAAAAAAAACAGAAAATACTCACTTCAGAACATGAAATCAGAGAATTTGCACATTTTTTCTTAAAAAATAACTTGAAAGGATTAATCAAATACCAGATCAATTAATTAATTAATCAATTAATTGACTATAATCATTGTTACTTGTGAGTAAGTGTCTAATCTGCTAAAAAAGCCAATAACACATGTCCAAGCCTCAAACAACCAGCCTAATATTTAAATAAGAAGAAATTTGGGTTTGGCATTATGACACTAAACATAATGTAGTTACTGTCTGACTCGAATTAAATAAAACTGAACCATTTTGCAAGGAAAACATGGTGGAAATTGTTGAAGGGGATTTCATGTTCCCTCAGCAGTAGACTCTGGGTATGATACTGGGCAATTCATGTTTGGGATGCCAATGTGTCATGGAGGGACTAAACTGCGTTTTAAAGGAATGTGAGGAGCTGATTTAATTGACCAAGTAATGTAGTGGTCAAACTATTCTAAGGCCGCAAAGAATAAAATAGTAAAGTCCATGTTACATGCCACTATGTGTGTTTGTGTGCTTGAGCTCTCCTCTGCCCAGGTACTGCACCTTCACCCCCTGTGCAGATGCAGTGATTGGCAGCAGCTGCAGCCACTCTGCAATCAGGGCCTGGGTGATAAAAGCTGGGAGAGTGCAGCAGTTAGGGCCTGTGGGCCATTTGGCAGATTGTGGTCTGCATTTTGGCAGTCTAGTCCTGCAGGGGCAGGCTAGACTGCTAGTATTTGTGTGCTTTGCCCCTAGTTTGTGTAATGTGCTTTGCTAGCTCCCCAGCTAGCAAAAGCACTTGTGTTTGTGTAATGTGTCCTGCTAGCTTCTGCAGGTAGCAGGATACTCATTCGGGTGCCCCATGTGCTTTGTAGGCCTTGCCAGCTTACAAAGTACTGGTCTTTTGTGTGTATTTGTTAATTTGGTAAGTTAAGTCTTTTGTTCTACCTAATTTGTTGTTGACTTAATTTTAAACATAATTTGTTAATAAAATAACTTTTGTTTACACTTTTGCCTCAGTTCTCCCTTCTTCCTTTTTCACCCGGGTAAATTTATTTATTGTTACACCCCTCATCGCCTAGCTAAACCTGGGGGTCGTAACAGTCCAGGTTTTTGTTCATTTACCTGAGGCCAAAAAAATTCCATTTGGAAAAAAAACTTGTCAGATTTGTCATTTATGTATTTATTTCAAAATCAGCTTTTTTTTTAAAGCTTATATTTGTTGTTTTTCCTTCATATGGTCCACACTTGTGCTGTGTCTTCCCACATTTAAAGCAAACAAGACTTAATCAGGTTGTTTTCATGTGTATTAAGGCTACCGATGTGCAAATTGCCTGTCAATAAAAGCAGTCTTTTGGTAATAAAAAAGGACAGGACCTCACACAGTTCACTCAGCTGTCACACAGTGGATATTGGGCTCTTATGGACCCCGGGTGGACAGAATCGTGTACTGCAGGCTGGCTTGGTGGGACTACATGTAACATAAATTCCATCATATATTAGTAACACAGTTATTTATTTGTGCATAAATACACAGGGACAAGCTATTTATCCAGACACTTAAGCATATATCAAAGAATAAAAAAACAAATGTTTTATTGTACTGATTAGTACCACAAATACATCCCAAACTTTACAAATATTGTGCAGATTGCCACAACAAAAGCGAGCTAAATTGCCTCATAGATTGTCCCACTTCACAGTATTTATTGTAGCAAGTAGCCCCTCTTTTTGTTTTAACTAAGATCCTTTTGCACTCATGATTGATGAAAATAAAACATATTTTCTTCTTCTTCTGGTGTATATAGGATAAACAAAAATTGTAGTCCCATAACTGTAGATTATTGCTTTGGAATACAAATAAAGATAAGAAAAGTCATAAGAAAAAAAAAACTATTTATTATATATGTGTTCTAACAAGAAAAAAAATATATAAGTGTATTGGGTTTTTCCCATCAACACAAACAAAACATGACACATAATCCCAAATCAACATAAACATTCAAGATGAATCCACCAAATAACATTCTCAAAGAGTTAATATGGCATCGCTTTGACTTTCACACATTGATTCATATAACGTACAAATTCAAATAAAAAATGTCAGTGAAATATTTGATGCTATAACATTACCACAAATCTTTCAGTTGTGATCACTTTACAAAAAACTTGGTAAGTTTTAGTTTAACTTGTTCACATACAATATATCTCTAAATGTAAAAGTTTAACACACAGTAGAAAAAAATCCCAAAACATTCATTCAGGAGCAGAAATGCGACCATGAAATGAACGGACGGTCAGGCCACAAACAATCCAGTAAACCTATAATCTGGTTTTTAATATGTAGATCTATAACGACAATCTCTCATTCAAGAGCTTCATAATGCATAAAGCTTTCTGTATTTATGGAAAGTTGTTCAGATCAAGTGTCAAATTTAGAGAAACCTGTAGTTATTATGAAGCTCTAGTCACAGATTCTGAATACATAATGAAGAGTGGATCACGTAAACTGCAACCATGTTTGTTATTATAGTTAGTAATATTGCTCAGTCTTGAAAGAAACAGGATTTGCTGGTCAGACAAATAAAGACAAAATATATTGTAGTTGCAAAATACCAGCAGCTACCTTCAAAATATAAATAAGTACAAACAGCAAATTGATATGAGTGTAACAGACACATTTCTAGGCAGCATGCAAGGATCCAAGGATAAGAATGTAGATTTTTTCTAGACTGAAATTTCTTCACATATGAGAAAAAGTTTGATTGATTGGTCACAAAAGACTACAATTAGAATAAGTAAGTAATAAATAAGAATACACCACCCATTAATTCCTGCTTAAAAATCAAGCATGTAAGGCCTTATTAAGAAAAACAAGTCATATAAGAAATCATATTATTATGGCTCACAAAACTACTTTTCAGGACAAAAAACATTTTTCATTCAATTAAGAAAAAAAAAACAAAAAACAGTTGGCCCAAGGCAGCCCAAGCTTTAGGATTGATTCTAGTGAAGCTAGAGGTTAAGAGTGCCTATCAGATCCTAAGAACAGAAATAAGAACTAAGTGTGACCTTCTAATAGGCCTCTTCCACAGCAGACATTTGTGACACTTTATCGCAGGACATGCTAATCATCAAGGCTGCATTTCATGTAAAAGCACCTGTTTAAGCTTCTTGTGACATTTTATTAATATACATTATCACCATTTCAAAATAATATTTAGATTGAATATCAATTAATATTTTCAGCACTCCATATATTGTTATTGCTTTTCAGTGTTCTTTGAGTTTTTCGTCTTCTGTGCACAGGGTTCATAGGTTATATAAGGTTATACTGTCATTCTATACTCAAAGTAATAGTTTACATTTTTTAATCCCTTACTTTATGATACAGAGCAGATTTGTTGCCAGCAAGTTTTAGATGAGACAGACTTCATATATCTAGCATTACAAAGATGACTAAGCTTTCATTATTATATTCACATTGAGTGCTTTTTAAAATCATAACGTAACAGGCTATTGTAGGCATTCATTTGTTAAAAACGGCTATCAGGCCTCTGTTGCTGTTAAAATCCATTAAAACAGCTTTAACGCACATTACTCGTATAAACTGATGCAACGTTAATTTCACATCAGATTACACATCGTCAGTTTGTAATTAATGTGTTTGTGTCAATAGAACAAGTCTATTAAGTTACCAATCAATCATCTCATTGCCTTTAAGAGTCCAAGCAGCCTTGAATCCCTTGAATAAAAATTAAAGGCCCAGCGTGTAAAATTTAGGGAGATCTATTGGCAAAATATGGCAGAAATTGAATATAAAATTCATTTATGTTTTCCTTAGTGTAAGGCTACCTTAAAGTATGAGGTGTTATTTTCGAGAATGACAAGGCTCATTGGAATGAGCAGTTTATATCTAAAGAGGGAGTGGATTCTCTTCCATGGAGTATACCATGTTACACCACCATGTTTCTACAGTAGCCCTGAATGGAAAAACCAAACACTTCCTGTAGATATGGTCTTTTGCATTTTCATGGCCACCTTTGTTTCTCCAACACGCTCCAACAGGGGAGGAATAGAAAGGGGTATTTAGCAGGGGTGTAAATCACAAGTTTCATCACGATATGATATTATATTGATTCTTAAGACAACGATACCATATTTGCCAATATCAAAAGTCTGCCGATTTCAATTCAATTCAATTAAGGGGTCTGCAATTGACAATAACATATGTCCATTTAACACATCCAGTTAGAATTATGTCAACTCAAAAAAAGCAGCTAAATTGTGATTTGACAATTTTATGACTGAACTCTTGCAGACACGTAACACAGACATGCCATGGGAATTTCATAATAAAGTGTATCTTAAAGATGACAATATAGATCAAGTTTTACTTGATCTATATTGTCATCTTCAATTATATTGGACTGTTGACCACTGAATCGATATATCGATCCAGATCAATGTATCGTTACACCTCTAGTATTGAGTTGGTTGCGGTCTGAAACTTGACCTCTAAGGTGCCACTATATCTTACACACTGGTCCTTTAAACATGGACTTCATCTTAACAGGCTCTGCACACCTACAAAGGTGTTATCAGTTAACTGGCTAATTAGACTTCTGCTCAAATTAAAGGTGCATTAGCAAAAAATAAATGACAACACCTGTCCCTGTAGGGGCTTTAGAAAAAGTCAATGCATCCACAGAATGAAGCACACAAAATACACATTGTGTGTTGCAGTCTTGTATCATGCTGGCAAATAATAAGGCATACGCATAAATAAAAGTCTGACAGCTGGATGTTTTAGCAAAACATTTTAGGTACAAGAATATTTATAGGTCAACTTCTTTATTTAACCCAAAGCCGATCATTACTTTAAAGAAACAACGGTTGTATTATTTTTTCAGGCTGGTAACAGTATAAATAAAGGCCGCAGGATATGCAAAAATGTGCAAAGATAAAGTTACCAGCTGAACTTTATTTGAATATGTAAACTAATCAAAACAATGTGCATTTTGTGGGCTTAATATGGTATCTTGTTCACATGTAGCAGCTTTTCCGCACTCAGTGGCTGAAACAAACTGTATAAAATATATCATAAAATAATTTTTGGTCACAGCAAGGCTTCCTGTTTGAAATCTCAACTTTGTGGCTTACCAATGTCCACAGTAACATTCACATAAAGAGGCAGCCTCTGTATCGACAAAGTCTTATATGAGCAGCTGTTGAGTCCATCCTTTTTCCATACCTGCGGTGTTCTACCTAACAATTTCATCCTGAGAAGAAGAAAAAAACAAAAAACAAAAGAAAGTTAATTGAAGAGATTAAAGTTGCAGCATAAATCAGAATGCATTCCACTGACATTGAAAATGCTAAAACAAGCATAATACATTATAGCTGTCTCTACATTTACGGACCTGTCTTTGTTTATTTCATTGCCACTGTCCCGTTTGTGAAACACCATGGTATAACGAGCTACATCAGCGGGCGGCCGAACAATCTTCATTTTTTGCAGCTCAACCCTGCACAAGACAGCACATGTATCAGTGAATGAATGAAGGAATATGTAGCACATCTGCTCCAGATGTGATAAAAAGAAAAAGGAAAAAGAATAAATAATCTAATCTCAAATATCAATTTCACTTGCTGCAGTCTCACCTGATGCGAAGGTCATCATCTTCCCCGCCCCAACCCCAGTAAATATTTGAGAATCCATTCACTTGAAGAAACTGGTCTTTGGTCATAGCTGTGACTCCTCCAAAGTAACCTTTGTAACGCAGCCTGGAAGTGGAAGAATATTAATTCCTTGTTAATAGATTATGTCAGCGTTTTCAAGATAATATCGGCCTGAGGTGGCTGCCATTCATTACTAGGCTGTTTATTCACAAGGGTAATATAAGATTTAAGTGCTGATTCATGGCTTAGCGGATTTGAGTCCTTAGTCATACACTTACTTGTATCCTGTGGCATTCCGGCCAACCACTAAGTGTTTGGGCTGCTTGTCACAGACATATAAATTGTGATCATTTTCAGGAACAAGGTCCACATCATGGAAGATGAAGCAGTCCCAACTGTAGTCCTTCAGTGCCTCCAAATACCCGACATTCAGTAACTTGGCACGGTTAAAAGTTGCATCACCAGCCTTTAAATAAAAAAAAAGAAAACATGGTAAAAATCACAATCTACTATTGTCCTTTATGGCCAATATTATGTACAGTTCAAAGCTCAGTGTAAATGTCTGTGCTCTTCTATTGTCTCTGATGTGTCCTTATGCTTCACACATTGGAAAAAAAAAACAAAGATGTTTAATGGGTCAGAGTACAGAGTACCTGCAGCTCTAATAAATGATTTAATGCTACTTGTGTAAGGCAGTTATTGAATAACACTACACTGTTACAGTAGTGTCATCACATTTAGGCTATCATAGAAAAATGAATTTAAAGGAGATTAATATAAGCATTACTTTTTAACCATTCAAATTACAAGTTAACAATTGAAACCAGTGCTGATACAGTTTCTAACTGTTCTGTGGTTTTGTCTTCTAGTTTCTGATAATAAACCTTACTGGAGTACCTTGCAGATGATTTGCCTTTGGCCTGTGAATGTTTTTCCTCACTAGTTTCTTTGTTTCCAGCTGCAATTTCAGTGGTTTTTGTGCGTCACTGAACATGACTTCTTGCTTTCATGAAGTCTTTGAAGTCTACAAGTGTTTCAAGTTTTATATCGCCAGTACAGGCTTTCTGTTATCTGGTAATTAGCATTTCTTTACAAGGAAAATCTGATATGAAAACTTGGCATAACAGAATTGAGAACATCAATTGTTTTTCTTGCAAGTTTTATGTTTTACTTGCTTGAAATGTTGTCATTTGAAAGAATTACTATAAAGTAATGCAATGCAAGCATGCTCCATGGGTGTAGTCACATCACTTTTGGTCATAATCATATTTCCGTATTTGGACAAGAAACTGGTTCAGAGAAATTTAAGCAAAACATAAGTAAAATGGTTACAGGCATGAGCTTGAATTACAACTACTTCAATTAAACATTAATAACTGTATAAATGAACATTTATACATTTTTTGCAACATTATTGCATGAATGCTAACCCGTTGATTCCACTGAACACACTGCATCTGCACCAGGGTTTTGATCCATCCACCACACGTCTGTATGCCCTACCTGTTTTGCCTGCTGGATTATGTTGACCCACTCAGATTTCATCGATTTGGTCCTCTTTCATTGATTTTTGTGCCACTACCACTTTCTTATGATCGCAAGTCATGGGGTGTTTTATTTTTAAAAGTGACTACATTATCTATGCCATTCCTGTGTCTGACCTCCTACCAATCAATCTGCACAGAGAGCAGACTGACATGACATCCATCAAAAATAGACTCCGTGCATATCTGAAGTGGACAGCCACTTCTGGCAGCACTGCTGGTGGAATCACAAGCATTGTGTAGACTGGCACATGTAGTGCAACCATTAACACAGCTGTGTCCTCTGGAATCAAGCTGTAACCATCTCAGCTAGTGTCAGTGCAACACAGTAAAGTAGCATGTTTTTGTTGAGTTTTGAGTGGTGAGGGTACTAAATAACCCTTTAACCCTTACTTTATATGAAAACTGTGTGAGATAACTGTGCATGATGCAGAGCAGTACCTGCTGGATGACATAAACAGCATAGTGTATCTGCTGCCTCTGCAGAAAGGGGTGCAGGTGGTACAAGAGGTAGAGGAGGTGTCTCTCTCTGTTGCGATGAGGGATGAGGATCGCTACGCTTTGCCTCGCTGTGCAGTCTGTGGGCTCATACTCGCCTTCAGTCACTCCACTGTTTTCACTCTCCACATCCTTCAGTTTCAGAGAGGACTCAAATGACAGCTTCACAGCTCCCTCTGTAGAAGTGAACAAATTCAACCAGTAAGCTCATTCCTAAGTGCTAGTGGTTATACATGTTTCATAAGTCAGAGAGCAGAAATAAAATGTCACATTTAAAAGATGTTTTCCTGGTTAAGGGGATGTCTGGGTTTTTTTTTGTTTTTGTTTTTTTGTTTGGTTTTTTTTTTTTTTGTTTTTTTTACAGTTAACATATCTACACCACTGTTCTTTCAACTATACTATCAAGTAGTCAGTATAAAGGTGGAAAACTTAAATAAAGAAACATAAAACACAAATACAAACAGCAAGCTGGCACCATAAGCAAATAAAATTAATTTACTTTTGAGAAGATGACTTTTTCTTTCTTTTTTTTTTTTTTTAGACAAAATCTTAAACACAGTTAAATCAAAATGGCATGTGCATCTCAGACTGTCACCTCTTTAACATGCACCTGTATACTTACGTAACAATGGTGACTCCTCTGGGCATTCAACTTTTGATGGAAGAGTATTTAATGGATTGGGTGCCACTGTCAAAGAGTCAAGTTTATCCCTCAGACTGTCTCCTTTGACAAGAGTTTGTGTCGTGCGGAGGACACCGGAACAGATTTCACTGTTTCCCCTGAAAAAGTTGCGATCCATGCCAGCACAGAAAGCGAGATCAGGAACAGCACAAAATATTTTCCCCTCCGCAAAATCTTGTACACAGGCGAACAGAAGCCCATGGCTGGGTGACAACGCTGATGTAAAACTGTAAAAGTGGTGACTGTGGATGTTGTGAGTGATTAAGATATTTCCTCCGTGCAGGACATGACAGCCAGCTCTTTCACTAAAAAGTCATCCCATGGCGATGAAACATGCTGCTGAACAACACAGTGAATCAATTATATGTTCACTGTGATGCAATGAAAGCTTACTGGTGAAAATCCATCGCTGAACTCTAAAAATCCAATTTCAGGAGGTGAGACCAAAAACTTGAGTTCTCCAACAACTGTAAATTGATTTAGAAAAAACAGATGTCACTGCCAAGAACAGGCATATCTACATCATAATTACTCTAATGCTACCAACATGCACCCTGAAAGGGCAGGTTCTAGTTTTAAAGAGAGATCTCAGTTACTTTTCATACAACAACAACAAAAAAAAAAAACTCCTGATGAGATCTTATCTTAGAAAACAAACCAAGTCTTTATGCCAACAACCTCATTTTTCTTTTCTTCACTTTTGTCAGGCATTTATTCTGTTACACAGTAGTGAAAGAGCTTCCTGAATGGTCATTTTACACCCAGTAACGACACACCTGTCTTTTTCTGTGCCCTTTGACAAGGCTTAGTATCATATTGCAGAGCAGTTTTGCCTTACCTTTCCCCTGGCTTGTACTATTAATCTACAAAATATCCAATTATTATTCATTATTTTCATGAATTATTTGTCTGAGCAAGCCAGTAAATGTCTAGTCAAACTGACAACTGTCTTCTTTGGTCCAAAACCCAAATATATTCATTTTACTGCCACGGAGGAAGAATCCAGGGGGAAAAAAACACTTTTAAGAAGCTTTTTCTGAAAAAATAAATAAATAAATAAAAAATACTCAACAGATTATTCAATTTTCAAAATAGTCATTGATTAAATTAATAGTTATAAAGGAACCAATTAATCCTTGCAGCTCCAATTCTGGCCTTTTCTTTACCTTTTTTTTTCTTTTTTTTGCCTGAGCAGTAGTTCACAACCAAATTTTTAGATATGGGAGCCATTCATACTCTGTTGATCAATCAGTCTTTTCAACACTATAACAAAGACAACATAACATACATGATACAATATATCAGCTCAGTGTTTCTCAGTGCTGGTCCTCGGGGCCCGATGCCCTGCATGTTTAAGGTGTTTCGCTGCTTCCAGCACACCTGATTCAGATGATCAGCTCGTTATCAGGCTTCTGCAGCGGATCGATGACGAGCTGATTTGAAGCAGGTGTGTTGGAGCACGGAAACAACTAAGTTAAAACATGCAGGGCAGTGGACCCGATCAGGAGTGAGACACACTGCAATACATCACGGCAACGAAATGCTCACAGTTATAAACCAGAGAACGGCGACTATAAACATAAACAAACAAAAAATATCCGACAGTAAAAAAAGACACGTGAGCTGGTAACGTCGACGCTGTGTCCATTTTGTGTTTGTTGTCAAGTCTTTGCTGTTGTCCCTAGAAGGAATCCCAAACAAAAGTAAAGCTTTGACCATTTTAGCTACTTTTCTTTTTCCTCACAATGTCTCCATCACCCCGTGTGCGACAGCGACAAGCTAACGTTGGCTGCCTCGCGAGGACACCGTGATGTCTACCGTTAAATGACCGTTATTCCGTGATGAGACTAGTCAGGACGTTACCTTTCACACCGCTGAGCGCTCCGTCTTCTCCCGACTACTGTCCACGTTTCTAACAGTAAAAAGCACTAATTTGTTCCGAGAACTGCTTATAGCTGTGCCCACATAAACTCTATGAGACAGAGCATCTGAGACTCTACTTGCAGAGTTAACGTACGAATGTTAGCTAACTGTTAGCTAACTGTTAGCTGACGTTAGCTGACGAATGCGGATGCAACGCTGTTACGGAGCTCCTGGAAGGTGCTGCAAAAGTTAATATTAGCATTGACGGTCGCACGCCGTGGAGAGAAGAGACAGTACGCCCCAATTTCAGTGAAATTAAAGGCTGTCCTTTCCTGATATAGACGTAATAAATGGTAACTGGTGTGGTTGGACCATCTTACCTTTAACACGGGCTAACGTTGTCAACCAAGGAGCTTGACGCGGTTTGTCAAGTTAGCATAAATACACAGTACTTCTGCTCGGTTTATTTCATATTTAAAGCTTTCACAGTTGAACTGCTGGATTTCTGAAATTACGTATGCAAATACGAGGACCGTTTTCAGTACTAACAATAATATTAGTTAAATAAATTAATAATTCTGGATGATTTCTTTACATTACACTGAAACAGTGAGATTCAAGCACAGCAGCCCTTAACGCGTTTTTATTTTGAAGGCAGTATCAACAAACAGGAAGTCATACAGTCATACATTTTTGTAACTAGATGAACCATGGCCGATGTTTTGTATACTTGCTTCCGGCGTTTGGTTTTCAAAATAAAGGCCGTTGATAGGGGTGGGCGTCACCACAAAATGTAGTTTCTTTCAACCCATTAGTAAGTACCTTTATCAATACTTTTTATTATTAAAAGCAGCTAATAGACCCCTTTCGCAGCAGCTATATTGATATAAAATAGTAGGGTAAACATAAGTGTTAGCAATGATGCTAATTAAGGGTCTGCTCCATTTAGCAGAGCCTTTCCAGTGAGCCAACATGCACAATAGCAGCACCCTGAATGTTACAGAACCTTAATTTGTATCATTTGTAACACCTATATCTACTTTACTATTTCATGTTAAAATGGCTGCTGTCAACTCTAATGTAAGGGAGCAAAACACGTCATGATTTAAATAAGTCATAGTTTAATTTAATGTTCATTATGTGAATGATCATTACACACACACACACACACACACACACACACTAGCAGATATTGCAGCAATAAGAAGAACGTTCGTGTGCCCAGCATCATCTAACATGTGATGGATCAGTTTTATGGTAGTGATCCTATCAAAGCTATTGATTCTGAAAGACTTCATATCGTAACTATCAACACTTTGGGGATAAATTCCCCCCATACCTGGTCATCACTTTTGGTGACAGTTGCCAATTGGCTTAACTTTCTTTTGCATCATATTAAGCAAAAGAGTTCAGAAGATTAATATTATCTTGTTTTCATGTCTATCACAAACATCCCCATCATGCAATCGTCCCTGGTCATTTTGTCTAATATCTGTTTCATTCCACCGCTGCAGATGAGACATGGACAACATGCTGGGTTGCACTGGCTCTGAGGATAAAGGTCTTTTCCTCCTTCAAACAGAGGATGTGATTGTCCAGCTGCTCCTCAGCCTGCTTCAGGTCAGCCATAATACTGAATGTCTCAGCATGTCATCCTCCTGTAGATGTGGGAGGTCCAGCACTTCTCAAATGCCGTTTGACCTGCTTTATTTTTTTGGAACAGTTTTCTTTAACTGCTGAGAGCTTCCCCTTATACAATGTTTGATAGAGACAGTTGGATGAATATAACTTTTGCCCTCTCTACATCATGTTTTATTGAGCTCAGTTGTTCATAAGAATATTTTCTTGAATCACTTGCAATCAATTCTGCTTTTTGTTTCAGTAAAAATTAGTTTTCCTTTGGTTACCGTAGCTCAAGATGTCATTTACCTGTACTTGCATGTGGTGATTTTGCCACAGATTTTTCCCTGAGGAATATTTCCTTTGTTGCAATGCCTATACATTTTTAAGCCTTGGCTAGCCTTTAGTCTCATTCACACATATAATCTATTAAGTTCTCAAAGGCTGTAAAGACTACACAGAACATGGACAAAAACTATTTATAAGTATCTCTCTTCTCAGCTCTCTTTATTTGAGTCTTCACTTGGCAAAATATGAAAGATCAAGTAGTTTCTCAAATCATTTCTCATGAACACAAGTTCTTCTGACTTGAAGTCTGAAGAAGTCTTGATTTGAAATGATTTGAATGTAAAGTACAAAGTTAAATCAAACTATAAATTAAGTTTCTAAAGAAACATGATCAGCAAACAACAAAAACTCTCTTGTGACCCCTCTTGTTGTAATTTGATGAAAACAGAGAAACATGATGGTAGTATCAAATTAGTTAATTAAAAGTTAATAGGTTATAATAAATTTTAAATGTTAGAAATGTTGACTGAAGAGTTTTGTTCAACTTAATATCTTAAGCATACTGATATGTACAATTGAATTAATATCAAGTGTATTTGACTACAAAGTTTGTTCATTTTGAATCATGACAAAACCACCTCAACTTGTCTTTTAATCTTCAGTCGACTTAAATTTTAAGGCAGCCTGGACACTAATCTTAATGTGAAAACAAATAGTTTATTTTTACAGTGCTATAAGAAAAAATAGAAATGTGCATAAGTAAAACTCCTGTATGAAATTTGCATTTAATTTTAGTACTCAGTGTTATTAGCACAATGTATACAGAATGGCCTTTTTATACTGAATAATTATACATATACTAAATAAGTATAATATGTATGTTATTTTATTGTTATGGTATTAATTCATAGGCCAAGAGTTTCTTTTTACTCAGGAAACAGTTACAGCTTAGTCTCTTCACAGTTAACAATCAGACAGTGTGGATTTGAATAAACAGTGCTGTCCTCAGGCTGCTCCTCCTTCCTCTCTATACCTCCTCCACCCTGTGAGGACATGACTGTGTAGTGAAGGCCTATTGCGAGAATGACATTAACATGTGAGATAGGCCTGCACTGTTTGCAGATGTCAAAGACTTGTGAGCTGCAAGCAGAGACATTTCTCTGGAAGATCTGCACCAAGATGCCCCGTAGACCTCCATCATGTTCATTGTTTGTTTTTGGTTTTCTATCAAGATATTTCTTTTATTCAGATGTACAGTTTCTGCTTGCATCTCGTCATGCCAGCACTGCTCCCAGTAGACCACATACTCATCAAAACTGACAACTGGTCTGCAATACCATGTACACCAGTTGTGCAATATTAGTACTTATTTTCAGGTGTAATGTCACTTTATATCGTGCAATATTTCACGCAGATGAATTTTTGATTTTTAATTTCAATATTGCAATATTAATATTTAACTTGGGTGAATTTTAATTACAATGTGCCTCAGTCGTGTATTATCATCATCCTATGTGCAATATGAATATTCCCTCTGTGCAATGGTCTAAATTCAACTGCTGTATAAGATGATACACCACACAGCTGTTTGAGAATGTGTGTCAATTTTATTGGGTAATTAAAAAAACAAACAAAACACACTTATGCTATGTGTGATGCCATAGCTCTTTGTAGTTAAATCATCCTGTATATTATAAAGTGTTAGATTTATCACACACAAGGCAACAGTGCATTATTTGCATCCCAGTATGTGTTCTGTTAGATTATTTGTAATGTCAATACATGGCACAACAAAGTAAACTCGTCTGTGCTGGTGTTTTCCTTGATTAGTCCATTAAAAAGTATGTGACAGGGGTTTCACTGTAATGTCTCCTTTTTGTCTTGTCTTTCATACCTGTTTGTATCATTATTTATAATATACAGCAGGTTGTAGTTTAATAATACTAATAATGCTTATCAGTTATTTCTTCATAAACTCTTTGTAACACCATAGAACATAAACACATCAGAAGCATTAACGTGCTGCAGAAATGCAGAAGTTCCTTCATGATGGTAGACAGGGAATGACTTTTGGGATCGATGGAGGAGAGAAGAGGCGAGGAAGCAAAATTCAGAGTAATGACAGGCACCCAATATGTTCACTGCTGGCTCCATAACAATTCGCCTTCCTTGGCCACAGTGAAAGCTTTTCCTTGAAATAGGCTTCTTATGGAGTCACAGGTACGTTCAAGGATTTATTAATTGTATGAAATACCTTTGAGTGTTAATGTTAGAGGTGACAAATGGAAGCTAACCCCTTTTACTTAACTTTACTTGCTTTCCCAAACATAAGTCATCTCCAACATGGAGGTAAAAATGTCCTGGTTCATTTCATCGCTCCAGAATCTTTCAGGCCTCTTCTCTTTCACAGCAACTGTCACAAGGTAGGTGCTATTTTTGATGACAAAGAAATGGGCGTGGTTATAAGACATTTATGCAAATAATTTTGGTTAAACTTACATTACATTACATCATATGACACAACATTACACTTACTTCATTAAACTTACTTCTTACTTCAGTCATGTAATGTTTATTGCATTATGTGCTCCATTATATCTCATATTTTGGTGATTAGGGTTATAGCTGGCAGTACAATATTACTCTTACATATATTACATTTTGCTGACTTTGCTGCCACTAATCAGACAGTATTGTACTATTAGTTGATGTAGTTGTGGGTACTATGTGGACTGCTGGGTACTATATTGCCTGCAATTTTGCAATAACTCTAACAGTTCTTGAATATTTTCTATTTTGTTCTGTTCTCATTTTCTACACATTTTACTACACTTTTTTTTTTTACATTTCTCTATTTAGCTTGAGCTATTCTGTCCTTGTGCTGCCGTAACACCTGAATTTCCCCTCTAGCGGATCAATAAAGAATAATCTTCTCTTACTTTGGACACAGTTTCAATATTTGCTTGACTCTAACTGCACAAAAACACCCTAAATAAGGTGGCATGGATTTGGCTATGCCATGTTGAGAGACTATACTTCCATTTCCGTTTTGTTGTCCTGTGATTGACCATAATAGAACATAATCACTAAGTATGGAACGTTTTGTCGACATCCTGTAATTGTGTATTTGCAGTGTGACTCATACATCCTCTGGTCTCGGTTCTCTAATTAAAGAGCCTGGGCTGTCCTCTGGTCACAACCCGCTCTGGGTAAATGCTTTTCCAAGTTACATGTCAGGTCTTTATGCTGGATATTGTCAGAGACATTGTCAGATTTCTCTAGACAGGCAAAAAATAACACTTTATTATTCTAAATAAGATAAAGCAACCTCAAAGAATGGAAAACAACATTAAATGTACAAAATCTTTAATTCTTATTAGAAGTGTACATCAGGACAATGCTGGAAGTAATAAAGGCTCATTTATGCCTCATTTAAGTATGAAAATAGATACCCTCACTCCATGCATCGTTTACGTTAGCATAACATCCACTAGAGGGCACTGCTCAGTCAAAAGTTACCCCAAAAAAGAAAAGTGAAATGTTTCTGACAACAGATGTGGCAAAACTGGAGGAGGTTCTAATAGTGTACCTGTTGAGAAAGAGGCAAAAGTAGATGTAGGTGTACACAGTGGTGGTCTGTGTGGCAATTAAATACATCATGACATGTGGACAGAGATGTCTTTTCTCTAACTAATTGACATCATTTCCAACATCTGGAATTTTTAAAACTTTTTTGTTGTGTCTTGTGATCATGTCTGGCTTGAACTATTGGTTAAACTGCCCCCAGGACTACATCCATGTGCGTGAGCTTTCGGAAAATATGCAGAAATATGGATGAATTGAACACAGAGTACGGACAGGAGGCTCCAACCATATCCGTATATGCATCTCACATTGAGCATAAATGAGCCTTGTGGGTCACAAAGTTCAGGTATAGTGCAGTATATTAGATGAACTGATAGTTTTCCTCAAGTGAAACAACTTTCTGAACAAAATGTTAAGAAAATGGAAAGGTGAAAAGTTCTAAATATTCATGCATTTCACAATACAGGTCCAAAATACACCCTATAAATTGGAAGTCTGACACACATATAGTGTTCTCTCACATCAGAGAACTCCTCCTTGACTCCTCAAAGCTCAAAGACAGAGTAACTGTTCCACTGCCAAAGCTCACCCTTGGCTTATGCTTTCCTGAAGCTGTATCGCAGTCATTGCCATTGGTCTTGAGGCTGATGGATGAGGACGGAGTCGAGGCAGAAGATCCACCGATGCTACTGGACTTTTTCCTTACAGCTGTGTTATGTTTTAGTGTAGCTTTGGCGGCCACTTTGAAAGCGTGGGCCGCGGTGCTGCATCGGACCTCCTCGATGGTGTTCCTGGAGGGTTTCAGGAGGATGATATAGACCTTGTTGAAGAAGATACAGGCCAGCATCCCAAAGCTGGACGCAAGTATAGCAATGACCTCCACAGCTGAAACAAACTTGCCATAGGTACTAAAGTACGCAGGAATAAAAGAGATCCAGACAATAAAGAATATAAGCATGCTGAAAGTGATGAACTTGGCCTCTGTAAAGTTTTCTGGAAGTTTCCGTGATTTGAAAGCAAAGAAGAAACATATAGCAGCTAGGAGGCATGTGTAGCCAATAAGAAACCCAAGAGCCATCACTGAGCCCTCATTGCAGGTGATGAAAATGATCTCATCAATGTCATGATTCCTGTAGCTGGAAGGAGGGGCATTGTAAAGCCACACCACACATATCATGACTTGGACAAACGTGCACAGAAACACCAACAGAAATTGCAGGTTTAATCCCCACCATTTGCGATGGAGGCTTGTAGGGATCTTGGCTTCAAATACCAAAAGCACTCTGTTAGTTTTCACCAGGATACAGGAGATACAGAGAACAAAACTGATCCCAAAGGCGGGTTGGCGTAAACGGCACGTCCAATCCTGTGGCTCACCAATGAAGATGAGCGAACTGGAAAAGCAACAGATAAGTGAGAAGAGGAGGACGTAGGACAGTTCTCGGTTTGTGGCCTTCACTATCGGGGTGTTGCGAAATCTGATAAAGACTCCCATCACAAAGGCTGTCAAGACAACACCCAGTACAGCACATATGGCCAAAGCTATCCCAAATGGTTCTGTCCAGGAGAGAAACTCAATTTCCTTCAGGAAGCAGAATGTGTGGTTCCCATTGGACCAAGAGTTATTTGGACACTTGGCACAAACGCTGGCATCTGTATTAATTAAAAAGAAACAACAAAACAAAAACAAAAAAACATCTGTGTTAGAACTGCAACATCAGCCAGGCTTAGCATTCACAGACACAAGGTTGTGCATGTTTGACATCTCAATACCTTTATGATTACTGTACTCTCCATCTGAGCACTCAGTGCATTCAAAGCAGCATGTGGGCATACTGTCTATGATCCCCTTTCTTGTACCAGGTTCACAATCCTCACTGCAGTTAGAGAATGGCACCTAGAGGATATAAGCAGACAGCATGCATGTGTGGGATCAGAGTTCATAACAGACTAGAGAGAAACAAGAGGATGCACACATCATGGGTCCTGGGGTGGATTCAAACTAGTGACCTTGCAGTCATGGACCCGTAATGGGGAAAGAGAAGCAAAGGTTCTTCACATACGGCAAGATATGTTGCAAAAAGATTGCCGTATTGTTAAATTTAGTTACTTGCTTATAAACTCCACCCACTTTGATTGATCAAAACCAAATTTCATCTGCTGACTAGGAGACTACCATATATCATGTAATCTTAATTAATCATTTTTATTTAATAAGAAGAATCCAAAGGATTCTAAGGGGGTTGCAGTGCATGTGATGCTTGAACCCTTTATACTGTAAAACCAGGGTCCTACAGGTTTCTTCAAGTTAAATTCAAGTCTTTTTAAGACCTTTTTAAGACCATGTATATCAAAAATTAATACCTATTTCGCGGCCTATTTCACAGCCCTACTGGCAAAGAAAAATGAAATCCTTGAATTTCAGAACATTAATTTATTCAACAAACAAAACAGTCATAGCGCAAGGTATTCAGTGACTGTTTGGAGCATTTTCCCCCATTGGTTCCACCGCTCTTTATTTACATTATTTGATCAAAATAATTGTGGTTGACAAATGAAACTTTTGACGAGAAATGCGATACGGAGAAGTTACATACAGCACAATTTTTAAGACCCAGATATCAAAATTCAAGACTTTTTCAAGTCTTTTTAAGGTATTATTTCTAAATTCATAAATTCAATGCTTTTCAGACTTTTTAAGACCCCGCGGGAACCCTGAAAACAAACAGGGAGCCATTTCCCAAAAGCAACTTAAAGCTGCACTAATCCATGTGTTTATATGAACACTGGGTCAAATTATCAATTATCAAATTATCACCCAACTCTGCCATTCTCCTCAGCTCTACTAAGTGTTTTAGCATCCTTCGTCTCACTATTTTGGTTTTATGGTCCTCAGATTTACTGTTTTTTACATTCTCACCACTCTTGTCAACATGTTTGCAACTCTGATAAAACTACTTTCTGCTCCAGTACCTGTCCTGACTGACAAAGTTAGTGACTAACCAAAAAAACCACAGTGGAGGACAATAGTGGATGTCTGCAGGATGTGCACATAAGCAACTGTTTGCTAACGCATTTACCATAACTGATAAGGATGCCAGTAGTGCATGGGAGAAGATATCTTTCAGAGCTTTCTGCCAGAAAGCCTTTCTAACAGTGTGTTTTTACCCAAAACTAAGATATTTTCCTAAACCTAACCATGTAGTTTTGGTGCTAACTGCGACAGAAAACTGAAAATAAGATTAAAAACTGAGGATAATAAGTAAAGTAAGTCTAAAAGTAATAAACCAACAATGAGCTTTACATGGTGATCAGACACCACTCTCCTGGTTGAAAGTCCTATGCTTAAATCATTTATCCACCACTAGCTGTTGACTATGTCACCTGACTTCCTAAAGCCTTTCTTCCAGAAAAGCTTTCTGACAGAAAGATTTCTGCTAAAATGGGCTGGCATAAAGTCCTGAAAGTGAACTTCTCCCATGCACAGTACAATACATGAATTATGTCATTGTTGTATCTACAGCAGTTTCATTACCCACAAGTGGACAGATAATGCAAAGATTCAAGGATCATCTTAGCTATAAGATTCTTCTGGCCCTGCAGCAGCTCCATTGTAGATTTGCAAAATCCTCTGTTGCCCCTAAACAGCATTTCAACATCATGCAAAAGAGTTTGACTGACCTCAGAACTATATCCATTCCACAGAATCTTTGTCTTGTCTATGAACAGTTTGGCTCCTCTCTTTGGATGCATGTTGTAGTATCCGACCTCCTCAAACACCACAGAGCTGTCCTCAGCGGACCTGTGCCAGTTTATAATAGTGTAGTTTGCTGCCATGTCAGCATTCTCATCAAAGTGCATCTTTTCCCCCATACTGTTGGTGTAGTTTAAGTGTCTGAGCTGCTTCAGCACCTGTTAAACAGAGACACATATTTTTATGATTTGGTAACACTTCATATTAAGTGGTGTGCATAAGATTTTAATTACAGTGTCATAACCATGTTATCACACCTGTCACGAACATGTAAAAGACAGGAGTCTTTATTAATGTGGTCAATGATGTAATTTTAATGCAAAATTGACATTGTTTGAGCAGTCTTTGTCATGACAACTTGACATTGACCAAGACAACATAACTTGTCAGTGTCTTTCTTATATGTTGCTAATCAAGACAGTATAACCTGGCAATGTCTTTGACATGGCTAAATGACATGATTAAATTCATAGAAACTGGCTTTATGTTTTAACATTACATTATTAAGTTTCATCATGCTGTCAAATTCTTTTGTAACTGTGAAATGAATATTTTCCTGGACCTCAACTAAAGTGGTATCATTTGCACTTGTCATAAAGATGTGATTAAATGTTATAAGGACAGTATGATGACAGAGTACAGCATTAAAGTTATGTGATGGACGGATAGGAGCTAACCAGTTTACTTGTTGCTAAAGTAGGCTAACCGCGACTGTTGAACTGTAGCTGGTATTAGCTTGTTGGCTTGGTTAGCCACAGACCAATGTGTCTAATTAGCTGACTCAGCCCCAGGGGGCCAGGAGCCAAAACCAGCAACAAAGCATCCTTGGTTACAGTTATTCCCTGTCAAACTGGTCAAACTGGCCACTGTTGGTTATGATAATTCAACTTGTTTAAGTAAATATTTGGGTTTTTTACTCCTTTAGTTTGAGTAAACGAGGAGCATTTTACCTGCCATGCCTCCATTTTCTTTATATCTGCACAGGAGTTGTTGGCAAAAAGTCCACGTCCAGGTGTGCAGGTGAGTATGTCCTGCAGGGCCTGTGCAATGGAATAAACTGCAACATACACATTATAGGAGATACGAAGATGTGTGTAGTCCAAGTACGGCGTCTCAACACTTTTGATGTCTTCCTCACCAGTACACAAAGGCCTAAAACTAGTGCTACCATTCTCACTTTCTTGCAGTCTTGGACTGTCTTCGAGGTAACAGTTGAAGGTTTCCTCCCAAAACTCTCTGACAAATTCGTTGTGACTGTCTTTCTTTGGTTGGACATGTTGTAAAAACTCTCTAAAGCCAGGTATATGCCCTGCCTTTAGAGCAAAGCCAATCGTCCCTGCCACAACGTCAAGATATTCTGGTTTAGCAATGAGGGAGGAGCTTGCCCACGCTTCACTGGCTAACCAGATCCGATCTGTGATGTTTCGCCTGACCATCTCTTTGATTAATGGCTCAATATCTGGACCGCTGGCAAACACAACAATTACTTTAGCTGTGGAGTTCTCAATCCTGTCAGCCAGAGCTTGAATTTCATGATCCTCGAAGTACTGAGAAATAAGTTCATTCAGGTGAATGCAGATGTCTCGTTCCTCCATCTCCTTTTCAAACTTTTCAATCCCTGGGCGTCCATAGTCGTCATCTGAGGCCACCGCAATGACCCAGTTCCACTGGAAATACTCGATGATGTCCGCCATGCCTGTGGCCTGGTGCTCGTCTGTAGGAATGGTTCTCATGAAGGATTTATACTGGTTCTTGTTGCTCAGTAAGCGACTAGAGGAGGCGTAACTGATCTGAAACAGTAAAGATGTGAGGAAAGTTATCTGGGTTTCACTGTGTTCTGCTACTTGCTGTTAATTATCTTTATTCAATATACAAATTTTGCCATTTAGTTTATAAAACACATCATCCAGGACACTATGTTTCATGTAAAAGGTATTTTCCACTGCACATGAAATGTATGTGCCCCTAATTTTCAGAAAACCATGTGACATTTGCTCAGTTTTAACAAAAGGGATTGTTCAGATTTTTGTGGGATACCTACACTAGATGGTAGTTGACACGCCTCCAGTTTGGAGAGGCAGAAAGGAGAACCGGCACAGAGGTTAAGCAATGAACTGCTGTGGATGGGGTCAGCTGCAATGCATATTTTAGCCACTTAAAAAAGTCCCACCAAAAAAAGAAATAAAATTTTAAAAAATCCATGTCTAAGCTATATTTAGAATATTTTCACAGTTTTACCTTGCCATCAGACAGCCTTTTCTGAAGGGAAACTGCCTTTATTCAAGCCAAATATCACTCTCCAAACAAACACTCCACTGGCAAAATAAGTCATTTTACCTTGCAGAAAATGGAAATTGCTGGTCTACCACTGCCTCAATCTGGTAGTTAGTTTGTGTTATTGTGTGACTTCTGTGAATCCAAACAAACCTTTTGAAACACCACAGTTACACAATAACACAGACAAGCCAACACATCAAGGCAGCCATAGACCAAAGACTCCTGTGTTCTGCGAGGTAAAATTGCTGATTTTGCCAGTGGAGTTTGGATGGTTCAGAGAGAGCAATATTTGGTCATATAATGGTGGTTTCGTGTCAGAAAAGGCTGTCTGACTGCAAGGTAAAGTGGTGACAATATTCAAAATATAGGTTACCTGATATGGACTTTGTTTTAGGAAGCTAAAATACATTTTGCTGTCCACAGTAATACATTGCTTAGCTTCCTACACCGGAGCACTTTTCTGCCTCTCCAAACAGGGTGTGTGCTGACCACCATCTATTGTATGTAATGCACTGACTATGGATCAGTTTCTCATACAGCCCCACTTCACATCATCTGAACCATCCCTTTAAGGCCTCAGCTCGGCAGACATGATTCTGATGTAGCCACTGCTGAGTGACTCACCTGAGGAATATAAAAAAGACCCAGTAGGTTTGCAACTGCTGTGGAGACTGCAGATCCAGCTGCTCCGACTACTGCAATTGTTGCTGGGATGTGATCGGTGCAGTTGCAAAATTCATCTAAATTCAGGGAGTCAATCTTATTTTGGGCCACAAAACTAAGTGTAGCTTCCAGGGCTTTTGACACCGTGTTGCATGTGTCAAAGATCCTGTAGCCCAGAGTGATGTTGGGCAGGAGAGTGCTGCTGTTGTTTATCTCATCAATCGCAAAAATCATGGCCTGGAGCCAACGGAAACCACGGAAATTGAACCTGTAGAAGCAGAAAAGGCATGGATTTAGATGAGTTGAGACAAATCACGTATGTTTACATATGAAGCGGTCTCAGATTGTACCTGACACACTGTGTGGATTCAGGTCGGGCAGCAAGGTCTTGGTCTTTAGATGCAACACCAAAGTGTATGGGGAAAAGACCCCCAAGCAAAATATCACCTGTCATCTGTGCTCTCTGATGGGGCCCATAAGTTGAAATCACATAACTGGACCCCAGAAATATCAGATAATACAGAACCAGTCTCATCTTTCCTTTCTTTCTAATGTGTAGGATTATTTCTACAACTCCCCAGAGTGAAGGTATTCTCAGTGTTTTCTTCTCCAATCAATCTTCCTGCTGCGCTGTTTGGTATTATTCATGTTTGCACTGATGAGACTGTAGGAAGAAAGGGGAAAAAACATGTTAGCCTATGCTAGTCAAATGAGCTGCAATCACATCAGATATTTACATCAGATATTTAATATAATTTTATTGATAATTCAACAAGATCTTAAGATAACTCTGTACTGTAACAGTGTGTGATAATAGTGGACTGTAACTAACTACATTTACTTAAGTACAAATTTTAGATGCTTGTAGTTTTAACTTGTAAGTGTTTTCTTTTCATGCCATTTAATACTTACACTCCACTACGTTTCATAGGGAAAAGCTGATTGATCAATTAGTCAGTTCACAGAAAATTATTTGCCAACTATTTTAATTATCATTCAAAGTAATTTTTCATGCATTTCACAGTTGTATATTCTCAAATGTGAAGATTCTCTGCTCTTTTTCTAGTGATTATTTTTAATAGTTTTGGTATTTTGATTATGGGTTGGACAAAATAAGCATTTGCAATCAATTAATGGAGAAAATAATCAGATTAATCCATAATGAAAATAATCATTGGTTTCAGCTCCACCTCAACAACTACAACCAAAAATTGTGATTTTACATTAATTTATGAGTAATAATCAAATGATATAGTAATATAACAGTCACAGGAGACATTTTTTCTCCATTTTACTTTTAATACTTTAGATACATTTTCCTGAATGCGCTAAAATACTTTTACTTAAGCAACATTTTGAGTGACTTCTGTATACTTGTAACACTGTGTTTTTACGGGATGGTATTAGTACTTTTACTTCTTATTTTATTTCTTTTACTGTTGCCATCCAATCCACCCGCCCATCCCATATGAACAGGGACACAGAGTGAGAGCGGTGTTAGAGGCCAACATGACCTGAGGCTATTATTACCCACTCTAACAGGACTACACAGTTACATAAGTATTTTTAAGAGGTTGGATTGTTTTTTTTATGAGTTGACTTTGCTGGTAAAGTTTCTGAGAAGAGATGAATTTTAACATTTCACACCTCAGTAACAGTTTGTAACTTTGCAGAACTTGAAATATCCATCTGAACTGTAAATAGATGCAGGATTTACAAGAGCTTAGAGTGAAGTCACACTCTAATGACCCTCCTTCCTGCAAATGCTCAGTTTCATGCTGTGGCCACTGACCCCAGTCACCATGGAGAGGAGCCTCCTGCATCTGGCTAATACCGCTGGAAAAATGCTGGGGCAGAGCCGTGATAATGAAGTGACTAACAGCTCCAAGAGCCACTGTTGTGGTCATTATTAGAAAATACTGAGAGAAGAGCTATAATTAATATGTGCACAGCCATATGAACTTTAGTTTAACTTCTTATTACCAGTACGCTGGCAGTGTATTTTTGCTTTAAAGAAGGCTTATTCAGTTACTCTTTTAGAAGGGCCAGATCTGAAAAAAGTAAAGCGCCAACACTTGGCTGTTGTTGGATGTTTACATTTTGTGTGTCTGACCTGTAAAGTTAGGAACTGAATGTAAAACAATAAACCTTTTGTTTCTCGACTTTATGCATTTTCACAATTGGAGAAGAAACGTTTTGTACAAAAGAGCATGAAAAAACAATGCATCTTTGTACTCTTAGACTAGAAGCAGCTTGTTGTTTTAATAAACTCAGCGTTGCATTTAACATCTTTTTCATTCATTAAATAATTAAGCGTCTCTGTCCTTAACAACAGACATAATCAATGAATGGGCTAATTAGCTTATTAATAAAATTATGATCTTCTGATAAACAATGTAAACACCCATTAACTTGCATGTTATGTAAGTAAAATCACAATGATATATTTTTTTCATATTAATAAATGATCAAAGTGCTGGACTGAGATTAAGGGATGGATTCGGCCCATGGGCAGCAAATCGGATAGACCTGCTTTAAAGTATTAATTGTACCTTTTTAGCCTAGCTTTCTCTTACTCAGTTTTATTTAATCTACTGTCTTCCTCTGTGCAACACTGGTCTCCCTACTCTTCTGTGTCTTTTATTTCATATTTTGTCATTTCATATTTTCCATTTCCTAGCACTTTGTATTGTAATTTTGCAATTTATACAAATAAAGTTTGATTGATTTCCAATCATATAATTATTCAGTGTCCACTATAATAACTGAAAAAATCAAAATCAATCAATCAATATTAGAATTTATGCAATCCCTACTTGTTCCGAATGGAATAAGACAGGAGTTTTCAAAGTCTGAGACTCTGGACCTCCCCTCAGACAAGGCTTGGAGAAAGGTGACCCTCACCCCCTCTTTGTTAACTATCACTGGTTTCAAACAAAGCAGAATCAGCAAAGTAATTTTCTATTATCACCTGTTTTGAATTACTGATAGCCTCAATCAAAAAGTAAGCTGACTGTAGTTTGACTTCTATAAAACAGTTCTTCAGTGCTTTTATCTCCCAAAGTAAAACAATTAAAACATTAAACATGGAGAATAATTCAGAAACTTAAATTCAAACTTACCGCCTGAACTCCTGAGTGTTGTTTAAAATACACTTAATCAAACAGGTCATCTGCAGGTCTACACAGATTTCAAGGCCCTTTCCCAAAATATCCAGGGTGCTGAATGAATTCACTGGATGATGGTGTGTGAGCTTCTGAACCTCTTTGTGCAGATGAATCATTAACAGAGAGAGGAGTAGTCCATTTCCTTCAGCTAATGAAGTCGACTCACAGCTCACTCCTCCTGAACTAAAGTCATCACAGCCTAAAGTGGCAGACAAAGAGCTGGAGAGCTTGTGTTGATGAGAAGTAATCTACTATCACCACAAAATTAGCACCAAAAATGCTGGTAAGATATTCAAGTGGCTGATAGATTTGTTTGACTCACCAGCCAAAATAACAATGATAACCTATGGAGTGGCTGGTAAAATTTGAAGATTTGCTAGCCATTTGGCTGGGAAACAATTTTGCACCCTGACCAGCATTATAGGACGACATGCAAACTACTACTAGATATACTTAAAAAAAACACACACATCAAATTAAATCCAAGGGTGCCACAGTGAACAACATTTGCGGTCATTTATTGATAAAAAGCTAAAACATGTTACTCAGTGTTCTTGTTCAAAAAAACTATTTATTTTAACTTAAAAAAGTTAGTTAGATTTTAAGTTGACTTTATTTAAAAAGACAAGTTGAGGGGTTGAGTTGAGACTTTTAGTTCTTCTTTAACTGCATGTTTGGAAATCTGCTAAAATTCTGATCACATTTCTTTTGTCACATTAAAAAAATGAGTTGATTAATCTGGACATTAATTCAGCTAAGTTAGAGGAACTCTTGTTTATATGTTCTGAAGTAGTCTGAAGATAATTACAAGAAATTAACTTGAATTTAAATTTTGAGTTTAATTAACTTGAACAAATAAAAGTTCTATATTTATGTCAGGTTAATGAGAAAAGATGAGTTGATTTCTTTTTTACAGTATACAATTTAAAATTTGATCCTCATATCTGCTCTTGTTAGGGGCCGGGCAGCCTAAGCTGCAAGGACCCTATTGTAATCCTGCATGTTCTTCTTCTTTCTTCTTTCTTCTTTCTTTCTTTCTTTCTTTCTTTCTTTCTTTCTTTCTTCTTCCGAGGAAATCCTACTTCCCATGCACGAAAAATGACCAAACTTTGCACAAAGGTCCAGCCCCATGTCAGATTGCCTCAGCTGCAAAAACAGGCCAATAGTCCTGATGGTGGCGCTACAGCAAGCCTCTAAAGTTCAAAATTTTGAAAATTCATAACAAATCAACCATATGTGCTACAGATTTACAACTTTCACCACAATGTAGCCCCGATACTGAAGAAACTTTTGTACATTTAAACCTATTGCAAATTATGAAGTCCATCACTCTGTTTTTTTCAAAAACTGTAAAGCTTATTAAACCTATCTCCTCCCACAATTTTTGTTCAATTGGCACCAAACTTGCTACAGAGCATCTTCAGACTGTCCTACACAAACGATCCACACAGATTTTTGATTTATCAAAAATTGAGCCTACAGTGCATCAAAATGTTTGACTGTAAACGGTATTAAAAACATATACTTGCAAATTCTTGCTAAATACATTTTCAATGTTCATGAAAAAAAAATGACAAAATTTTGGAGTCATGGTAGATGATGTTTGGAAAATATCAGAATTTTATCTCAAAAACTGAATTTTTTACAGCATTTTGAATTTCACTCTCATGCGAACAATTGGAGTCAATGCAAAAATGGCATTTTTAAACATCAGTTTTTCACTTTTGGAGCCAATAAATCATTGTTAAAAACTAATGACCAACATCTCCATGCTGTCTAGATGCAATTTGTGTATTTTGGGATTTTTGTCTCAATAACTGAATTTTTGACAGCCATTTGAAATCTGCCTTTACACGCTAACAGCTGCTGTCTTGCACACAGGTGACTGGCTTAGTCAATTTGTGAAGCTACAGGTGACATTTCCATTTGCCAATTAGCTCAGTGAGATAGAGGATGGTTCTTGGTGTTGAAGGTTGTGAGTTCAAGCCTCAGCTTGTACAACATTTCCATATGAGAAATCTATCCAAACTTTTCACAAAGGTCCAGTCCCATGCCAGATGTCCTCAACTGGAAACACAAGACAATAGTCCTGATGGTGGCGCTACAGCAAGCCTCTAAATTTCAAAACTTTGAAAATTCACAACAAATCAACCATATGTGCTACAGCTTTGGAACTTTCACTTTGAAATTTGCTTTTCCATGGCATGGATGGCTGCTGCCTGGCACCCTGATCCTTGGCTTAGTCAATTTGTGAAGCCACACATGAACTGTCACTTGCCAATTAACTCAGTGAGATAAAAGACGGACTTCAGTGTCAGAAGTCGTGAGTTCAAACCTCAGCTAAGGCAGGATGGACTTTCAAATGTGAAAGCCTTATGTTCAGGTATCATGCTATGTGGATTAGAGATTACTAAGATTAAAATAATTATGATTCAGGGAGTTTTGGGAAGAGACAAATACTCTTTATCAACACGTTTCCCTGTTATCCCTTGTCTCTTTTCCCTGTTTATTTGGCTTAGCTATCAGTCAATATGCAGAGTCTCTTGTGCCAGAAATTGTGAGTTCAAGCCTCAACTGATGTAAAATGCACATTAGAATGCCACCTTTTTTTCATCTTCCTACACTCTGCTTGTTGCTCAGAATTGCCTAATTTTGCCTAAAATTGCCCGTCCCCGACCATTGCTGCGCAGCAGCTATAATTTTTGTTGTGATTGACATCCAGTGATGAGTTTTCCAGGCAGGTTTAATCTGTCATTGCATTTTGTGAGAAGAGCAGCTGCAGTGTGATACCAGGAACCCCTGGAAGCAGTGGATCGCACCATTATGTTCCTCAAACAATTAGTTCATGCTCCTTCTGCTCTGATGAACGAGTTTTCAATTTGTTGCTGAGCAGATGTCTCCAGCGAGAACCATTTCAGTTTACAACATGTTGACTTATCTGATGTGACCCAAACCAACACTGTGTCCACAAGAGAACAGGCACATGGGAGATCCTCAAAGGTAAAGGACTAAATGTTTGCACTCTTAATTTACTTCATAGCTTCACTTCTTTCCAGCTGAAATAAACTTCTCTTCCCCAATTAAATAGAAGCTAATCCGGAATGTAACATGCAGACGTCAGCATGTTGGAGCTGTTCGGTCATCAGCAGCAGGAATCCTTGAAATGATTTCAGAATCTGCACTGGGAGAAGTGGAAACACTGCCACCATGTGGACAATGAGATTAATGGTCAAACACAAATAGTCAACATTTAAGGATTTGTTTTATGTATTACATATTAAGTACTGAAACCACTCACAGATCTTGAAATTGCCATGTCAATATTATTTGTAAGGTTAATCCTGAGTTAAACAAAACACTCAAACATAAGAACAGAAGTCTCTAAGAGAGAGTTTTTGTCTAAAAACCAACAAAAAGAGTAGTTGTTTGGACAAGGTGATACAGGACTACAGACTTATAAACTGGACAAGTTTCTGGATTTTGAGTTAAAATGTATGATGAATTTTAAAAATTATAGTCTATAAGTGAAAATGCAAAAGTGTAATCACACCAGAAATCAACAAGCTTTGTGATGAGTTGTTGTTTTTAACCAGCACTGATTTTTTTCATGCCACAATAGAATTAATTGAAATAAAACTTATCTGAAAATCATTATGGTCTCGTAATAAAATGATCATTTTGGCTCTGAATTCAAATGAATTATAATGAATTGGTTAACACGTTTTTGCATTAAGCACATTGTGTATCATTTTTATTAGTTTAATGATAAAAGCATCATCACATCATCAGTATTTAAACTTGTACTAAATAACAATAATCACTTTATTTATATAGCACCTTTCAAAAACAGTCATGAGGACTTACTCAACTTTTGATAAGTGAATGAATGAAAAATGTCTCCATCATATCATTTACACATACACATGAAGGAACAACTTTGTAAAATTTATGTTATTGTTTGACATGCCTGACATGTCCTCAAACAAATCATTCCGTCCCTGTCTTTTCCAGAAGTGGCACGTATGTCTGAAATGTAACATATGTGTCAAAAATGTTGAGCTGTGAAGAGTTCACAGTGAATGGATTTATCCTCACAGACGGTGTGGTTTGGGACAGATCAAAACACACTCACACACAGTGCAACTTCAGCTGAAAAGGTAAGAAAGTCTTCCTTGATAATGATGAAAATATAATCTACTGGATATGATCTCAGTTTGTTAGCCAGTATAATACCTTTGTTCAGTTCTAAAGGTCTGCATCACTTTGAGTCTGAGTAAAACTTGGTCCTTAAATTCATCAATTTTGATATCTCACAGCGTGACTAGCTGAACACTACTTACTGTGGAGCTGTCAGTGTGTGTGTGTGTGCTTGCAGTTAATTTGAATGTGATGTACAAGGTGTTCATTTCTTAGTTGCTGCTACATTACATCATCAAAATGTAATTACTTTTACTTGTGTGTCTCTCACAGGTAGTTTCACAGTTTCAAACTACTGCAACATTTGATTATATCATTAGCTGAACTTGGACTCGAGATTTCTGTAATGCGCCTCTGATGAAATGGACTATAATGAGACAAATGCTGCAGATTTGGATAATATTTCACTTGACTAAATGGGTTTATTTGTATCTAATATTTTGAATTTGAACATTTGATTTTAGAAATGTGTTGACATTTTCTAGAGAATATGTTTCCCTCCTTTGACCAGATCTGAGTGTTATTTATGCAATGTCATACTGTCCACTGAATGTTAATGTAAAATCACAAACTGTGCAGATTTCAAACATGTCTACTTAGACAGACTTAGACTTTGCTAAACCGTACTGCAGCCACGCCACAAAAAGAAAAACAAATCAGTATCACATTATATTGTGATACGTTTATTGTTACAACATGTTTTTCACATTATAACAAGATATGTTCATGTTATTACATCATACAAATCATGAAATGAAATCTGACATGAAACATGATGAAATTTGTTGGAGTAAAAGCAAGTTTAAGAGAGATTTTTTTTAGAGGATTTTACAGCTCCTCTCCGTAAAGGATAATGTACAGTAAGCAGGTCATTATTGTGAAATAACCCCAGCAGGGTAGTGCAGGACTTGAATCATCTGTGTCATCTTTGTGTTGCTTTGTCTTGAGTAGTCAGTGAACAACAAATTTCTTGATAAATAGGATGTCTGGTGCAAGGATCGTGCTGTTCCTGCAGAGCCTGTCACGTAGGAAACCTCTGGAGCCTGAAGGAGAAGAATCCAACTTTCGCCGATGCCTGACCACCCTCGACCTGGTTGCTCTGGGGGTTGGCAGCACGCTGGGGGCTGGTGTGTATGTGCTGTCAGGAGAAGTGGCCAGGACCGTGGCTGGACCGAGCATCATAATCGCCTTCCTGATAGCAGCAGTGGCCTCCATCTTTGCAGGACTTTGCTATGCTGAATTTGGAGCTCGTGTTCCCAAGACCGGCTCTGCCTATCTCTACAGCTATGTGACTGTGGGAGAGATATGGGCTTTTATCACCGGCTGGAACCTGCTGCTTTCTTATGTTATAGGTAAAGATAGAGCCACTCTCTTAGAAATAAGGGTCCCAAAACAGTTCTTATTGAAGGGTTTCTTCCCAGAACCATTTGCTTCTGAGGAACCCTTTTCAAGTTTTTTTTTGTAAGACTAAGGGTTCCATTAAGAACCCTCTTTGGAAGAAAATGTTCTTCAAGGATTGTTGAAATCCTTGAAAAGCACTTTCATCAAGGGTTCTTTATACCATAATACTAAAGGGTTATCGGTAGAACCCCCCAGGTGGGTTCTAGATAAAACCTTTGGAATATAAAAAGGTTCTTGGAAGAACCCTAGGTGGGTTCTAGTTAAAACCCTATGAATCTAACAGGGTTCTTGGTATAACCCCCTTGGGTGGGTTCTAAATGAAATCCTTTGAATATATAAAAAAGTTCTTGGTAGAGGCCCCCAGGGTTGAATCTTGTTACCACAATTAGAAGGTGGAAAGATTCTGGACAGAGTGGGTTCTGGGTAGAACCATTACACTATAGAATAGTTCTCCTTTCAAAACTCTCATAGGGGGTTCTGGATGAACCCTTTCACAGATGGTCCTAGGTATAACCCTATATGCTGGGCTCTAAGTAGAACTCTGTGACAGAGTTCCAGGTGGAACCATTTCAAAAGGTTTTACTATGAACCAAAAGGGGTTCTCCTATGGGGACAAGCTGAAGGACATTTATGGTTCTAGTTAGCACATATAGATTTGAAAAAAAAGTTTGGTTTTTATGTTTGCTTATAACATTAATGATTCCACTTTTCACTGTTTTATGTGTGTTTCTGTGAATCTGCCCATGTTGTATCTCCTTCTTCTCTGTTTTTAAGGGACGTCCAGTGTTGCCAGAGCATGGAGCGGGACCTTCGATGAGCTCATTGGAAATGTCATTGCCAACTCTTTGGGAAAACAGGCTGCGATGGATTTACCTGGATTAGCTCCCTACCCAGACTTCTTTGCAGCTGGCCTCATAATGCTCTTGGCAGGCAAGTTTGATCGTCTGAACCCCTGTGACTTGTTACCAAATGTAAGAATTTAGTATTAGAATTTATGAGTAAAAATGAAAGGGGAAAAAAATAGATAATCAGAATTTATGACATATTTTTACAAACATGATTCATTGTATTTATGATCACTTTTATATTTTCTCTGTATTTTTTTTTTTTTTCAGGGATTCTTGCATTTGGTGTTAAAGAGTCAGCTATTGTGAATAAAGTTTTTACAGCAGTTAACATCCTGGTGTTGGTGTTTGTTATCCTCTCTGGAGTCATTAAGGGTGACATCAACAACTGGTACATTACTGAAGATTCTGATCAATATGAGTATGGGTTCTATTTCATATATATATGATAAAGCTCCAGTGTGTAGGATTTATGGGGATTTATTGGCAGAATATGGCAGAAATTGAATGTCATATTTATACGTTTTCACTGGTGTATATTCACCTGAAAATAAGAATTGCAACGTTAGAGGGAGCTGTTTATATCTACAGAAGGCGTAGAGCCTCTTCCACAGAGTTGAACCACCATGTTTCTACAGTAGCCTTGAATCTACAAACCAAACACTGGCTCTAGATGTGGCCTTTTGTGTTTTTCGTGAGTTTCTCCTGCACTGGTTGCAATCTACAATCTCACCACTAAGCTGAGATGCCACTAAATCCGACACACTGGTCCTTTAAGACAAAAATAACTGTATTTTTCACATTGTTACTTTTACTAACATAGATTTAAGTGACATTATTAGCTGAGTTTGAAAGTTATCAGTTTGTTGATAACTGCTGACTGACTTGACTCTTTACAGAAATCACACATCGCTGAATGAAACCATCAGATTTGGCAGTGGAGGATTTTTCCCTTTCGGCTTTGAAGGGACATTAGCAGGAGCAGCCACTTGCTTTTATGCATTTGTTGGATTTGACTGCATTGCCACAACAGGTAAATTAATTTAAACAGCCATAGTAGTACATTGTAAGGATGTCAGAAATATCAATGTCGTTTCAGTACCATGAGTTAAAAATGTTACAATATGTGTACCAGCACTGTACGCTCATTTTTAGTTTAAAAAAAGGTACGTGGTGTTGAAAGAGGTATTGAGTATCATTTTTTATAGTAGTAGTGTATTAAAGTTAAAAATTCTGGTCTCATAACAGCTCTTGCACACTGTAAAAACAGAATGTAGGGGCATAGCAGAATATAAAAGACAATAAGTTAATATAAAGGAAAGTAAAATGTGTTTTTCTTTAGGGGAGGAGGTCCAAAACCCTCAGAAGTCGATCCCACTCGGCATTGTGGCGTCCCTCCTCATCTGCTTCCTGGCGTATTTTGGCGTTTCTGCTGCACTGACTCTTATGATGCCGTACTATTTGCTCAGTGTTCACAGCCCATTGCCTGTGGCCTTTACATACATTGGTTGGGGCCCTGCAAAGTATGTCGTGGCTGTGGGATCCTTGTGTGCACTGTCAACAAGGTATGGAACATAGTACGCCAATTACAAATTAACTTTAATTTATTTTCAATTTCTTAGATAGTTCAATTGTATTTTACTCTCACTGTCTTATAGAGAACAGTATATTCTCTAAATGAATATAACTGAAATCACTATCACAGATAAAGCAAATAACATGATGAACTAAATGGTTATTCATGAGTTTTTCTGAGCTTTTTCCCACAGCCTACTTGGATCAATGTTCCCGATGCCCCGTGTCCTTTTTGCAATGGCCAGAGATGGACTACTCTTCAGACCTCTCAGTAAAATGAGTGACAGACAAAGTCCTGTCATAGCCACCCTGGTTTCAGGGGCTGTTGCAGGTAAAACTGCAAAGTCATAAAGTGAAATCTTCTCACTGTCTTTTGTGGAAGTTTTTTTTTCCTGTTTTGGTTTTTGTTATACTCCTGTTTTGACCTTGTTCTTTATCCTCACTGCTAAAATGGCTCAGGTGCAGTAGTTTCTAAATGTATTTATTTCAAGTGTGTGCACATTTGGATTCAAATAGGAGCTAGAACAAGCAGAGCCTCTCAGATGAGCAACAATGACCATTAGCCTCCAGTGCTGTATTTTAATGTGCTGATGGCTGTTTTTCCCTTCCTCTGCCCCTCACCCCCAACATCTGACTGAAGTTTCACCCTTAATGGTTTGTGTGTCTCCTTTTGAGCTGTATATTACATAGTTGAGTAATAAACAGTAAAACATGTCAAATAATGTGTGATCTTGTGAGTCCAAGCACACGAACCATCTCAAACTGTAAAGACATTTTGATCAGAGTCTTGAGTTGTTTCCCCTTTTCAAGACAACTTATGTTCTCACAAGCCTACAGCCACATGACGCTTTCTGATAAGAAAACTAATTAGTTCAGACATAAAAGATAATTTAAAAAATGTCTGAGGAAATGATTCAAGTTATTACGTAAATTATTTTTCTCATGTCTTTTCAGCTATCATGGCGTTATTGTTTGACCTGAAGGCACTGGTTGACATGATGTCTATTGGAACCCTCTTTGCCTACACACTCGTTGCAATATGTATCCTCATATTAAGGTATGATTTATCATTAGTACTTACAATAATGTATGGTTTTATTACTCTAATCCTAATCATGTTTATTAGTGGTGTTTAACCTGCCAGGACTGTATAGGACCTTAATAGAAATATTAATAGTACATAAACTGTATTACAGGCAGGAATTCAATTGAATTAATGTGAACCAGGAAAAATAAAGAAACAAGAATGAAACCTGCCTGTTTAAGTCACAAATATATATCTCAATGACTCAGTCCATTAATTTTTTATTTTTTTACTTTTACAGATATCAAGCCAACCTCAGCGAGGATTCAAGTTTCAGTAAACCAGAACCCTTTACAGTTACTGGAGTATTATTTCCCCCTTCACAAACCACCACACGGACGTCAAAAAATGTTTCTGTTTTAACTGTTTTTATTAGTAAGTGATCTCCTCAATACCATGATTAAATGTTATTCTGCCTATAGCTGATTTTCATTGTTAGTACTAATCGGTCTTATATTTTTCTCCTCAGTGTTTTTAGCTGTCATCTTAAGCCTCCTCATATCTGGGGCTGTGGATTCCCTGCAGGCCCTGGAGTGGTGGAGTTTACTTTGTGTCTCTGTAATCGCACTGTTGCTGGTCCTCATTTTGTTGATCATCTGGAGACAACCACAGAGTACAACCAAAGCTGCTTTCATGGTATGCCAAGTATCATTACTAAAATAAGCTTTGAACACTAAGAGTAGGAAATCACTTGAGACAGAAAAAAATAGCCAACCAGTTAACATCTTATATATTTCTTATAGCTGTAAAGTGTATTTCTTTGCTTTAATATTGCCTGTCATGATGTTTCGGCTTGTTTATGTGTACAGGTTCCTTTTGTGCCATTGCTTCCCATTTTCAGCACATTTGTCAACGTTTATTTAATGGTTCAACTTGGATCAGACACATGGATCCGATATGCAGTGTGGATGGCAGTGGGTATGTGAACAACATCACTTTAAAATACATATTTTCATTTAAACAAAATGTGCAAAAACATCAAATAAACAAATGTGACGTAACTTCTCTTTAAACAGGTTTAATCATCTACTTTGGTTACGGTGTTCAGCACAGTGTGCAAAAACAAAGGCTTCAAAATTCTCACAACCAAGTCAGCATTCACAGCATCACCACCGCTGTGGAGCAAAACTTTGAACCTGGACAAGATTTTACTGAGTAAATGATGTGACATGATTGAGTCACTTTTATGAATCGTCAAGCCAAGTAAACTTTTTTAAGACTCCAAAAACAATTGGCTTGTGTGTGTAGATCTCCAAATAGTATTTCCTACAAAAAGTTAAAAAAAAATCTGACACAACCTCTGACCTCTATTTTGTACTTGTTTTATGTGAAAATGAATTAATGATTTTTTTGTGTGTGTGTTTCATTATCTAGATTTTGTGTGTACATAATTCACACAGACATCATCCCTGCATGAGACTTCATGTAATATTGTTTTCATTTTGCTGTTTCCGTATTACAGATGTTTTATTGGCTATGTGTAAGATTTACACAAAAAGTGGAGCAATATTCAGTGCTACTATTTAAGTGCACCTGTTCTAGTCAGGACTTTGTCTCAGTGCACAAAGACAATATTTAGACCATATCTTGAAGAAGATTATTGTAAATAAATAGGGCTCCTTTCCTCAGGTGATATTACTTGCAATTACTTCAGGCTATGAAACAGCTTCATATTTATTACTGATGCCTCTATATGACTTATATAAGTGAACTAGACCATCAACAAAAATGTTAGCTATTTCTGTGTAGTTATTCTTAATGCCTGCCACCGGGTCAGAGTCTCCTCCACCTGTGTTTACATTTTTCTATGCAGTTACAGAGAGTAACATGTTAGCCAGTTAAAGGGAAGCAAAAGGAGATTTTTCTTTAGATGCATTTTTAGTGCTGCAACTTATTAATTATTAATTACTAATTAAATTAATTATTTTCATAGTCGATTCATTGGTTGATTATTTTCTCAATTAACTGATTAATAGTTGTTTGTTTTAAAATGCAGAAAATGCAGAAAAATTTGAATCAGTGTTTCCCAAAGCCCAAGATGTCTTGTTTCACTCACAACCCAAAGATATTCAGTTTCCTGACATAGAGGAGTAAAGAAACCAGAAAATATTCAAATTTAAGAAGCTGAAATGAGAGAATTTTGACATTCTTTTCTTAGAAAATTACTCAAACTGATTAATCAATTATTAAAATAGATGGCAATTAATTTAAAAATCGATTAATTATAAACGAAGTTTTGCTGCTCTAATAATTTGATCTTTGGTGTTAGATTTTGCAGTTATGGCAGTGAAAACACTACCACTTTTGTCCACAGGGGCCTCCAAAATGAACAAAATATGAAAGCTCCTTGTACTAGCTTTATGCTGTTTCATATTTTCATATATAATGTATTATATTGCCAGTGGCACGGGTTGCTTTTGTTGCCCTCAACTGTTTGCTTACTGCAGTAAGTCCCAGTGTAATCTAGTCCTGTCCAGTTTTTGATTTATTTGTATCAGTCTCTATTACCATGTAAAATGTAACATTCTTGTGATACGAGCATAAAATAAACACAACACTTTGAGGTTTGGATAAGCAAGTCTCCAGTGTCTGCCTCCTGTCTCCTCCTGTCTCCCTTTCCACTTTCCTTACAAAATAATAGTCTGCCCCCAGTCTCATTGACCAAATTATGATCACTTTCCATCTTTTCCTTTTCTTTTTTGCCTTCTTTTTATTATGGCTTGTGTATTTGAATTCACTGTGAAAACACTGTTCACCCACGCCCAAATGTTTTTATGAATTTCCACATTTATTTTTTAACGCTAGATGGGAACTCGTGAAAGGCATCTCTGTTTATGGAGGCACAGTTTAAATAGCGCACCCTGTGAACCCTTGCTAGCCAATCAGAGAACACATACGTCACTAGCTTTAGCCAATCGGTGACTCGCTCCAAACGGGAAGCGCATTGTTCAAAAACGAAATGCACGGATCGGGTAAAATAATTGAGCGGAGGCTCAGAGTAGTACAACAGGTACAGTCAGTCAGTTTCAGGTAGCTCGATTTGATACAGTTTTAATTCAGTAATTCTGGAAGTTCTACATGAGTTTTGGCGATTTATTCAATAAATAGAAAGAACGTTTAGCTACTCATCGCACTTTGGACATTGGAGGTAAGTTACGTTAAGTTAACCGTCGCTTTCAGGTGTCTCATTCGATGCTAAATAACAATAAACCTGTTCCTCACTATACGGCGGGAATCATGAATGTTGAAAGAATATAAAGCTTTTTTTTATCCAGCTACAAAATAACAACAACATCGGTGTTTTTGTGTTATTTTGGTGAGTGTAAGCACAAGATTTTCACGTTTTTCAGACAGGGACACTGACATTAGTTTACGTTAACGTTGCGCACGCGCACCTCATGCTCAAACTTTTTTTTAAATTGAAAGTTTAATATCTTACTCTGCCGTGATAGTGTGGTCATTATTCACTATTTAAGTTAGCATATGTTTTACTGAGCTGAATGCAAACAATATCATTAACGTTTAAGGACATCAATGCAATTAATGTCCTTAAATGTGATTAACTTATGACTTAATTTTTTAAAAAACACAGATTGTAAATATGACACCTCGTTAGCAATGTCAAGTTAACTTGCTGTTAAACGTTAACTGAGGTTCAGCAATATAGCCTTGTCCAAAATGAGCTTAGCTTAGCATAGCTGTATCCTGAAATTCAGCTAGAACTCTAATCAGAATTCAGCTGACCCAAACTTTCAAACCAAACAATGGGAAAAGCTGTTCTTTAACCCACTAAATAGTTTGTTGGAAAAAAACTTATTTACATCATATACCAGCTACAATATATGTGATTGTGTGCACAGTGAAAATAAATTTGTGTAGTTCCTCTTTAACTACTAGTTGGGCCCTGTTCTCAGAATGGTTGTCCTTTTCATCTGGCTGACATTTGCAGGTCTGGTTAAACACCACAGAAGTGCAGTCAGTAACATTTTTTATTGATTTCAATTATATCATACTTCTGCACCAGTATTGAACTTGTCAGGACAGGTGATAGCCTGTGAAATTAGTTTCCTGTTTGACTACTCTTGGAGTTACACTTTGGCTTTGAAGGGCAAGGCAGGCTTCATCCAGTTTCTGTGTTTTGCCACCTCGTCTCATGACACACCCTGATTGTTATGATGTACTAACTGAGAGTATGTGAGTTGTGATGGTCTAATTGTAGACTCATCATTGGGGCAAAAAAACAAATCCACATTTGTATGTGAGAGTTGTTGAGATAACCCTTATTGAGTACTAAAATAAATGTATTGATTTATTTAATAAATTCTGATATTGAGCCTATACACAAAGGAACATTACAAGGTTAACATGCATGTCCTGGCTTATAGCCAGATTTGACTTGTGCTGCAATTACTTCATACTCATGAAGATTTGTCTTCTAGTAACAGGTAAGCATGGCGATGTCTGTGTGCTCCCCATGCCCCTACGATGAGGACGAAGAAATAGCTGTGTTTGAGTCTACAGCAGCAGAGCATGGAGGCCTCACCAGACCACGTCTACCTGAGATCTCTGTCATTTCCCCTGGCCTGGACAGCCGGCCGTCCAATATAGAGCCGGTGAGTGTCACAGGAATGCGTTACTTTTGTGTTGTACCCTGTGGAGTTTTCATTGTAAACAAATGAGGTTTTGTTTACATTCAACATTTCTAACCCAAACATTTGTATCCTAAAGATGTAATGCATTGGCAAAGCCTTTTATAAATGTTTTGAAATCCATATTGTTTACATTGACTTGTTTTTTCCTCCAGTTTATTAGCTTGTTTAATGGTTCAGCATTTTAATTCTTCTGTGAGCATTAAAGCATTAAAGATGTTTTTAATATATATATATTTTTAGAAACTATCAGTGAGACCTGCAGTGGTGAGACAAGGAAGTGGTGATGAAGGTAATACAGAGAGGGTGAAGGTTTTTCTGCGCATCCGGCCACTTACTGAGACTGAGAGAAGCAGAGGAGAAGAACAGGTAAGACTCTAATGTTACAACCGTTCCTGTGGGAGTTTTTTTTTTTTTTTTTTTTCTGTGGGTAGACGTGCATTTATTGCTTTTAGTATTTCTGTACTGTGCTTAAGGTTCACTCTTCTTTTAGGGTTGTGTGGTTGTCCAAGATGAAGAGACTCTGCTGCTCAACGCTCCAAAAGAATCTCTGAACATGAGGACCGCAGAGAGGGGCATCACCCAGAGCATACACAAGTTCAGTTTCTCAAAGGTAGGCACACTAGTGCATAGTGTTGCATAAGTGTTTACCTGCTGCACATATAAACACATACACATGATTGATTGTCAACCTGAAACCATAAAACAAAAAGCTAGTGGTGTTGGTTGCAGGGTGATCTAGGTGAGTAATATCTCTATTAAGTTGTTTATTACATGGGTTAAAATAAGTGCTGGTTAAGGGCCTGTGTCCATATAGTGGTTTTTCTGGCAGAAAGCTGCTGGGAGGGCACTGGGGAGCGGTTGGATGAAGCTTATTTCTGTGAGAGAAAAAATGCTCTGCATGGGTTTGGCGTTTTGCTGGGCACTAGCTATGAAGCTAACATAATGCTACATTAAAAGGGTTGACCACGCAGCTAACAAGTTTACAATGTGTAAGGTGGTCAAAGCTCGACACTTTTGCAACATTCAGTGTCAAATCAATCTGCTCCCACAAATGGGCTTTTCTCTCTCTTATGATAGTTTCTGTCTGACACATACAGAATAAAATTCTCCATTTTCTTGGTTGCCAGAGTGATGACCCCCATCTAATATATAATTGGTCGCCTGAAAAAAGTGAGGCTTTCTGGAAAGGTCAGAGACTTTTCAAAAAAAGCTGTAGAGTTTGGTGCCTTTTCTCTGCCGACACTCTCCTCATTAGGTGTAATTGGGAAAAAAAACACTGGTGCTCAGAAAAAAATGCTACTGTATGTCAGTGTTAATGGCTGTGCATACCATAGCAACCAATGCCGGCAACAAACGGGGGGATGCTGACATAAAAAAGTCCCTGATATTTCTGATTTTAAAAAAAAAAAGCTACATACAGATGTTTTTTTTTATTATCCATCTTTCATAGATATTTGGGGCAGAGACCACACAGCAACAGTTGTATGAGTGTACAATGAAGAAGATGGTGAAAGATGTACTTCAAGGAGAAAACAGACTCCTCTACACTTATGGTGTCACCAATTCTGGGAAGACTTACACTATTCAGGGTAAGTCTGCATGTGTTTTTCTCTCGGATACATCAGTATGAAGCCCAGGTTTGATTGTGGTGTTAATGTTTGCAGCTCTGTGATGTTAAATCTCAAACTTTGACCCGCAGGCGGTGGTCGAGATGCAGGCCTCCTGCCCCGGGCTTTGGTGTCTCTGTTTAGGAAGCTTCAGGGTCGTCTCTATGGTGCCATGGACCTGAAGCCTGTCATGTATCAGGATGTCAGGCAGCTTGACACCGGAGAGGTCAGGGTGGAGGAAATCCGCAGAAACTCTCTGCTCAAAGAGGTAAACAGAAGAACAATTATTCAAGGTCTTATGAAATAAAAAATGCAATTTCCTTCTTATGTTGTGTCCCAGTGTCTATTGCTGCCAAGGAGATGTTGGCAGGCTTTTTGGCTGGTCTGCTATTAGCAGACCAGCCATAAAACTTCAGCATTACCTCAAGTTTTTAATATGCAAACTCATCTTTTTTTTTTTTTTTTATCAGTATCGAGATATGATACTAGATATCTTCTTAAATTTTCTATATTATCATATTGTGGTATTACAGTGTCACCTTTTCCTGGTTTTAAAGCTGCATTACAAGGAACATCATTTTCTGAACTTAACAGACTGTGAACATGTTTTTGTCCATGTCCCATATCTCTACTTTATTCCTACTTTATATACTGATGAGTAGTTTAATCTACAGCTATGCATTATATTATATAAGATCATGACTATTTATTGCATGTGATTTTAGAAAGAATGTGTCGACTCCAGAAAGTAGAATAAATAGAACCATTATGCATATGTGGTGTCCACAGCTGTCTATGTAAGTGTCTGTTTCAGAGTGTAATCCAGCCTTTAGTCCCACCAAATAAAAACAATTGTTGCATAAGCTACACATTAAGGCTGCCAGTAATGTTTATTTTCATCATTGATTAATCTGTTGATTATTCTTCTGATTAATCAGTTAGTTGTTTGGTCTATAAAATGTTGACCAGTGTTTCTCCAAACCCAAGATGACATCCTCAAATGTCTTGTTTTGTCCACAACCCAAAGATATTCTGTTTATTGTCATAGAGGAGTAAAGAAACCAGAAAATATTCACATTTAAGAAGCTGTAATCAATTGCTCAAACCTATTAATCAATTATCACAACAGTTGGCAGTTAATTAATTGATTAATTTTCGATTAATCCTTGCAGCTCTATTATATATCAAACAGTGAAAGACAGTTACAATCTCAAAGCCATTTCACAGGACCCTTTTAATCAAAAGTCTTGACTGTAAACTTTTTCTTTTTCTTTTGGCTGATGTGAATAACCACACTATTCATGCAGAGGATCCTCTTGCACACAGATATGAGTTGATGTACTCCTTGTTTGTTGCAGGATGAGAGTTCTCGTCGAGGTGGGACCACTACAGTGTGGGACAGTGGCATTGGAGGACTCTCTGCTACAAGTAACATTACCAACCAGCTTGAAGGTGAGATGGACATTAGAAGTGTTGTGTTGCACAGCAGTATATTCCAAATGGAGATCAATCTGGCAAAAAAAACTGCAGACTGAAGATGTTTTTGTAAAAGCACAAACACATTTTAGAGTCATGAAGACATTAAATTAAATCCCACTTGTAGAAACCTCCAGTTCTGTTTATACTTACTTAAACTGAACCCTGCTTCCAGCACATTTATACCATTGCTATCTTTGTAAAAGCCTCTTTCCTTTAAAATGAATCATATTTTGATTTTCAACTCCCTCCCCCGCTCACTGTAGACACAGACAGTGTTTGTCTGGAGCCTGACAGTCTGTCACACAGTGGAGGTGATGATCTGGAGGAAGGGGTGGAGTTTTCTATTTGGGTGTCCTTCTATGAGATCTACAATGAGTTCCTGTACGACCTGCTGGATGCTTCGCCCTCCTTGCAGCCCCGAAAAAGGGTAACACTGCGGCTCAGTGAGGACAAGCAAGGCAACCCCTATGTAAAAGGTAACGCTCAGCCACAGAACATTAAACTGTTTAATTAGTACAGTATATATCAGTTTGATCCTCCTCAAGCTCACTCCTAGTATGCAGCTTCTCTTATCTCATTCCCCCTGCCTCATTGTGCACTTCACCTGCAGCATTTTCATGTTCTATTTGGCTGTGAATGTATCACAACATTATAAGAAACACTGCAGTAGATTATGAAAATATTTTTTTTGTCTATATCTATTTATATTTTTTAAATTTGTCTTCATGGAACACAAAATTACAAAAGAATTGAACAGACAAGTCAACAGAGGCAATACAGTGCAGCTTATTTGTTAACAGCAGTTAACTTTGTATTAACAGGTTACATTCATTAGTCCAAGGATGAAAGAGAGGCATACAAACAAAACATCAGTAGGGCATGACATAAGACCATGGTACATCCATATCAGTCTTGGTCCATCCAGTCCTCAAAGAGAATGAAAATAACTATTGTCTTTTGACATTTATTCAGCTAATACACATACAAACCCAATGTAAACCCAGTAAGAAAATGTACAAAAGTAAAGAAAAGAAGTGTGATAATACTATAAACCACATACGTAAGGTTAAGGGAGGAATACAAAGCAAACAAATCACAAAAACAAGAAATCAATTAAATTATTTTGAATATTATTAACAGTGCTAGAAAAAATAAGTACAGCAGTACTTAAAAACATGTTTTGTTGTTGTTGGTGCTTCTTGTGTTGCAAGATTATGATTTTTTTTCTGCTTTCTCTTGTTCTGTCAGACCTCACCTGGATCCAGGTCCGCATGCTGAGGAAGCCTGGAGGATTCTGAGGGCTGGACGTCGTAACCAGAGCTTCGCCAGCACTCACCTCAACCAAAACTCCAGCCGCAGGTAAGAGCACATGAAACTTCTGCCTTTTAAAAATGTATGTTGATTTATTTTGACATATTTGTTTGACTCACACTGTATCTCTGACTATAAATTTATCACCCATGCAGCCACAGCATTTTCTCCATCCGTGTCTTGCATATCCGCCCAGAGGCACATTCATCCCCGGCCATGCACATCAGCGAGTAAGTCAGCCTTTTGTTACCTACTCTTAAGTCTCCGTTTTAGTTAATTTGCTATATTTAGACTTTATAAAAGTGATTAAAAACAGGGCTGTATCTTGTACCATCTCTTTTTTAGACTGACTGTGTGTGACCTGGCCGGCTCTGAACGCTGCAAAGAGCAGCGTAACGGTGAGAGGATGAAGGAGGCCAACAACATTAACACCTCTCTGTTAACATTGGGACGCTGTATCACTGCTCTGAGGCACAACCAGAACAACAAGTATGTGTTCAATCATAACTTTAAATGAACGGACACCACTGGTGATCGCTTTTTAAAAGGACAGTTAACCCCAAAATCAAAATACATATTTTTCCTCTTAGCTGTGGTGCTTTTAATCCATCTAGATTGTTTGTGAGTCACCAAGTTTTGGAGATATTGGGCAATGAGATGTCTGTCTTATCTCAAACATGATGGAACTATACACCACCACCAAGAATACATCTGAAAAACACAACATCAATGTCTCTTTCCAGAAATCACGATTTGGTACTTTGATTTTGAGCTGAACTGCCCCTTTTAAAGTTTGATGTGCTGGTTGTGGTGTAGTACCCTAGAAAAATGTAAATAACAAGGAGCTTCTGAGTTTAGATTTTTTTTTTTTTTTTTGGGGGAAAGTTGCATGAAAGCTCAGCTTCTCTGTGAATTATTTTCATGTGTTTATAATTATAATATTGTTCTATATCAAAGTAAGTTTATTGATTATAGCACATTTGATACACTGTGGTAAGAGTCTGACAAAAAAATGTGTATTTTCTAAGTGTAAGATATTTGAATGAGCTGTTTGAGAAACAAAAAGAAGAAAAACTTTCTAATAACTGCAAGAACTGGCACTAATCCCCTGTCAACAAGTAAAAAAGTAGCAGTCATCTTTGATTCAGATCTTAGTTTTGAACCTCACATTAAAAACCAAGAATCTATTTTATCATCTTAAGAATATTGCCAGTGTGACTGTTTGTCTGTAAAGCCAAGACCGCAACACAAAAAATGCCTTTATTACGAGTAGGATTGACTATTGCCATGTTCTGCTTTCTGGTCCCCCTAAGAATATAGCTCAATCACCTAAAAATTCAGCTGCACGTGTTGACTCAGACCAGAAGGGTCACTGGTTTCCTGTTTGCTTCAAAATTGATTGTATGATCCTTTTATTTATAACACAAGTGTTAAGCACTTCGTGTTACATTTTGTTTCTATGAAAAGTGCAAATAAAGTCTGATTGATAATATATCCACAGGTCACGACCTCCTCAAGTGGTGCCCTTCAGGGACAGTAAACTGACCAGGGTCCTGCAGGGTTTCTTCTGTGGCCGAGGAACCTCCAGTATGGTGGTCAACATCAACCCGTGTGCCTCCATCTATGACGAGACCCTCCAAGCCCTCAAATTCTCAGCTATTGCTACTCAGGTAACTGTACATCCAACCTCTGTGGTTTTTAAAGAGACAGATTTAGTCTTGGATGTAGAGATAATGAGATCAAAGAGTAATAAAATGTCTGTCGCATCATTCCAGCTGGTCCACGGCCCGTCAACAAAAACCAGAGTGGCCTACATCCTGTCTCTACTGCGTGAGCCAGCAGCAAGTGGTAATGACAGCTCGGTAATGGAAGAAGAGGAGGATGAGAGTGATGTTGAAGACGGAGATATCACCATGTTAAATACTGAGGTAACATCCTCTGCCATCATACAGGAGAGCTAAATATTTACTCTTCTTATCACTACAACCACTTCCATAAGCATTTATCAGTTAAAGGTTAGCCAGTGAGTGTGCAGAAAGCTCTTTTTTTTGTGTGTTTTTTATCAGCATTTCAAAACCTGTCCTGTGTTCCCTAACTGCTGACTGTGCTTTATCCAGGCTTTGCTGCAGGCCATTGATGTCCTGAAGAGAGAGGTGCAGCGCCAGCGGGAAGAGAAAGAGGCTCTTGAGGCGAATGTGAGAGAGCAGGTGGTCTCTGAGATGATGGAGGTCATCAATGGGATGCAGGATGGCTTCAGGTATGTGTGTGTGTGTGTGTGCTTTTGTAAATTAAAAATTTCAAAAGATGTTTTTTTTTAAATATTAACCAGGCATTTCTAGCAATGTTTAGATGGTCTTATTGAAAAAGATTTTGAAAACAGTTGTTAAGTGGTGAAAAATTTTTTAAATGAATGCATATACTCAGTTGGGTTTTCTTGCTTTATAGTGAGAGCTTGGAGGCAGAGAGGGCTCTTATCGAAGAGAGGTACGAAGACAAGATAAGCAACCTACAGAAACATTTGAAGAAGTTCTACAGCCAAGAGCTGAAGGTGAGAGCGTTATCAGCGTTGTCTTAAATTTGCATGACTTTCTAGGTGTTACGAACTTTAATTAATTAAAGTTTTTTTTTTTTTTTCTTTTAGGAGAGAGACCAGGAGATTGAAGCTTTGTCTGCTGCCCTTGAAAAAAGGAAGGAACCTGAATCGGTCCCCATGTCAGTGCCACAGGAAGACACTGAGGGGCCTCGCCGTTCTCTGCGCATCATGAGTCACACAGAGGCTGGCAAACTGCAAGCTGAGCTCAATCAGTGTCGCGTCGAGCTGCTCGCTAAGACACAAGGTAAGTCACAACATGACTTCAACATTGCTCTGATTATGTGTTAATGTTAGTATATTGTTACTGAATGTCTTGTGCTTGCCTGTGCAGAGCTGACAAAGCTGAAGATGCAGCTGGAAGTCCCCGGTTCAACTGGCACCCTCACTGGTGCTGCTGACCGCAAGCTGGAGGAGGGTCAACGGGTCAGTTACTGCTGTACCTTATGAAATTCACCCTTTTTTTCATCAAGTGAGTCTTTTTACCCTCAGAGACTAAAATTCTGACTTCTTCTAACAGAACCTGCGTCAGCTGCGTATGGACCTGCAGAGGCTCGGGGCGGATCTGCAGTCTGGTGAACGAGCTTGCTGTCGCAACACAGGAGGAGAGAGGCTGCGCCAGGCGTTAACAGCAGCAGATGAGACACTCGCCAAACAGGTACAACCACATATACGTACAGTATAATGTCACATCATTTATTTTATCATGGAAAGGGTGCCTAAAGACATTTAACTAAGACAACTGGTATAAAAGAAACAATAAAGGTCATGGTATGGGAGAGCTTATTAATTTAAATAATGCAACTTTTCAAAGTTTAAGTGGAAATAAACAACTTTTTTGTGTCAAATTGTCATTTGAAATAAATGTTGATTGGACAGTTTAATGGCCATAAAATAATGACATCATCTGTGTTTTACGTTGGTTCCCTATAAGCCTTGCTTTCATCAGTCTGCCACCGGGCACAATTTTTCCTGGGAAAGGGACATCTCCATTAGAGATTAAATTAATGAACAAATTCACACCTTTTCTCCTAATGTTATCTTCTAGCTTTACTCCCCCTCCAGCCCAAGGCCAACCCCTGCTGTAGTTATATGATAGTTCGAAGCTATAGGCAAATGTTACTCAAGCAATGTTATTGCTACGCAGTGCACATCATAATAGCTTTCCATTTACCTCCTCAGTGAACTGCCTCCTCTCTCTTATTTCCAAAGTGGTGTTAATCATTTCTTCACAGAGCTAGGCTCTGAGGAAACAGAAAGGGATCCAGTGTTGTCTTTGCGATAGCAGCGCAAACAGTAGAACCAATAACAATGTTTGTTTACAAAATCCCTGCATCACATGCAGATAATTTAATGGCAGCAACAGGTTTACATCTCATTCAGCTAAAATGCATGTTTTATGCTTTCACTAATGTTATGGAGACCTAATTTACCTGTTGGGCCACAGACTTGCGAAAATTACATCTTGAGTTTCACCTAAACAAGCTGCTGGTCTGACAGGCAGTGAGATGTTGCTGGTTGAGTAGTTTATCAAAGCCACAAGCAAAGCAATGCAGTACATAAAATAGGCACAACATGGCTCAGACCACCGTCTTTAACTATACATCTTTTAACAGTAGAGTTACAGCTAAAAATAACAACAGAAATAAGTGTGCTGATTTTACTTATCTCTTCAATTCAAATCAACTGTCTACACAAGTGTCAGCTGTTGCTTAGCGCACATTAATTCGGTATACAATACCACTTGGAAATGCTAGGGGAAGAGTTGAAAAGTTGCCCATTTCCACTTTAAACTTATACTTCATTTATAATTTTTCTTTGGACAAAACCGCTTTGTAATCGATAATATAAAAAGTTTTGCTCTCTACTGCAGACATCAAGTCACTGTAGATGAAGCTCAGCTGAAAAAGTACTGAACCAAATCAAGAACCAGACATCTTGTTATGTTTGGAAACATTTCTGCAAAGAGTTCAGTTAGGGCAGAGTTTTGACAGTAATTATATCTCATTTCAATTTGATGATCCTTAATTTTAGAGAAGCAGTGATTATTATTTTAATAGCAGCATCTTCTAAAAGTGCAGCTCTCAATTAAAGTTACTTTCTTTTTCTCCCCTTCTACTTTCTTCACTAACAATCTTGATGCACAGCCAGCTTTTAAACTAAATATAGGTTTCTAACATCTGCACCAGGTGATTACTGTGCTAAAGCTTGTAGTTCAATATCCGTAGTTTCATTATGCCACCCTTTACTCTTTTTAACACAACCTCCACCTCCACCTCCCCCTCTGTGGCACCGTCTAACCCTGTTCACTGACTTCTTCTCAGGACCAGATCCTGGTGGAGCTCCAGAACGGCCTGATGCTTGTCAAAGCTGACTTAAGGCGGAAAGCGGTGACATTGGCTCAGACGCAGGCTGTCCGGCCCCAGCTGCCCCCCTCAGGTTTTGATACCTCCACTGCACCAGGCTCCTGCAAGAAGAGGGGCTGCGCGGCCGCTGCACCAAGTGACACTGAGAACCGGCCTCCACAGAAACGTCAGTTTTTCCAGTCTCTGTTCCCGACACGTACCCCGACACGTAAATACAACGCTCGTGCTGCCGAAGAAGCAAACACTACCCCTTACTCGCGGATTTTGCGGTCTCGCCAGCAGTCTCCACCTCCCAGTCCTGTCCCCACCCCTCGTGTACTCAGGGGGAAGTACTGAGCTCTTCAGAGCCTCAGTGGGAGTGAGTTCTTTTTGATATTATGCAAAAAAGTTATATTTGCTGGTAACTTTATAGTATTTTTATATTGTTTTATATATGTTTACTTTTTGCAGTGCAGTTAACTCACTGTTATCATGCCAAAAACATGTATGATGTTCATGCCAGTAAAACAGTTGTGCTTTAAATGGGGTTGCAATATATTACTAAGGAGCTCTTGTAAAGCTTCTGCATGACTATAGTTATGGACTGCATGGTCAGAGTAGTGCATGTGTGTGTGATTAACCTTCCCTGCCTGTGCAACTCCTCCACATGCCCTTGCTATAAATACTCTTTGGTTTTCCACAATAAAAGCTATGAAAACAGTTTTCAGTAGTTTAAGTCCCTATAGTAGAAAAATGCATTTTTCTTCACATTTTAGAAAAAAAAAATCACTGTAATCATGTAAAATTTCTGCATTAAAATGTCAAAGGTCTCCAGATATGTTATATTTTGTTGAGTTGTGTACTTAGATTATCCCAAATGTTTAACAATGGTCAAACCCAAAGAAATCTGTAATTTATTCAAGGTAATGGTGCGTTTCCTGCTAGCTACTGTGTGCTATAACCTAAGGTAAAACATAGGATACATTAGAGTGAGGGAGAAAGCCAATGGACATGACTTAACAGAACATGTATAAACTTTACATTACCTCATCCATGAACATGATTTCTGAGTCATGTCAGATTTTCAGCTTCAATAGTGGTTGCTTTACAAAGAAAACAACTTCCATGATGCCACATAAATTACGTCTTATTGTTTTAATGTGAGGCTCCAAAGCAGCGGAACCTATACTGCATACTGTGCAGTTAATGCACTGCTTTCATGCACATCATAAAATGAAAAATACAAAGAAACAGTCCTTGCAAAGCAGGTATGCTTTATTTAAACTATTTACATATATACAACACTGATGAGGCATGACTGAAAATCAAAACATGATGTGTTTGTGCTGTCTCTGTTCTACATGTTGTGTGTATATTATGTATGTAAATAGTTCAAGGTGTCCCTTTGCAGTGTTTGCTCTGGATGTTTTTACACTCTTGAACAAGTGCTGAAATATACAAATGTTGCACATGTATTTAAAAATCTATCCAAAAAGCTTAGGTTCACAGCAATATGTAAATCAATCTAACTGTCCCCATCACTTACTGCAAGAGCTTGGTTTTCGCAACATAGAACTTGTCTGATTACACATTACAAACATGCAATCTTAACACTACTACAAGGACCTTTCAAATTGTGTTGATTTTTGAGGCCCCTGTGGATAAAAGCAATTGTGTTTCAACATAAAAAATAAAATAACCAAAAGAAATCTCCCTTTTGACTGGCTAAAGTACTACTTACTGTAACTTTGCCTGGGAAAATGTAAACAGTCTTGTTTCATCTGCTTCAAGGAGGATCTGAGCCAGTGGCAGGCATCAAGGAAAACTACACAGAAACAGCCAATTTGTCATGGATGGTCTAGTTTGCGGTATTAAATTGAGATGATTTTGTAACCAGTTTAAAAAACTCCTTGTAGTAGTTTTAATGTCATTAAATTCTATGCATCAACAGGCCTTTAAAACACAATCTCTTGGCAAAGTCAAGCCCTACACAGCGTCATGTCACAGGATCCACATGGTCTTTTTTTATTACTCTTTTTTTATATTGGCTTTCCAACATATAGCACAAACAATTGTGCATATGCATCCCCTTTTGGGAAAAGAAGGCAACCCCTTTGAAAAGTCATGGCACTACAGCCACAATAGGGTTTGACCATTTTAAAGGCAGTGAACAGCAGAGTGGGTGTCAGGGTGTGAAAGAGATGAGGTTGAGTGGAGACACCCTCCTCACCGGAGTGTTGTTGTTTGAGAGCGGAGCAAACAGATCTGCTGATGGCGTCTCGATCTGATCTCTGACCTGTGAGATCTGCCTCAACAGAGCCTTTCCCTCTTCACGAGCCTGCAAGCAGAGTGACCACCAACACTTAGTGTGTGTCTACTGCTGTACTGACGATCAGCTATAGCAACTAGAACACTGCTCGGATTATGCAGGTACACTTACATCATTGTAGTCGCAGCAGCGCTGAGCGCAGAGGGACGCCTCATCGTAGAGCTTGTTCTTGAAATAGTACTGACCCAGGTACCGCAGGGCTGTGCTCACCTCAGCGTGCTCCAGTTGTTCCTGTGAGGATGAGATATTAGAAACAGATTTCTTCTGAGCAAATACAACACATGGTTAAAACTGTCTGCTGTTGTGATGTTTGTCTCAGGACCCTAGCTCAAAACTACAAAACTTTGTACAAAAGGGTGTTAAAAATGTGCATATTTGAATACTTTAAAATGCTTACTCCACAAGAGAAAATGTCTTGAATGTAAAGCATGTAACACTGGGCTGCATCATCAGACTCATTCAGCTGTTCATGGAGCCTGGCAAAGGAATAAGCAGAAGTCACAGTCAGCCCCCATTTCTGGGTGATACAAATAACATGTTGATATGGAACAGGAAAAAGCTGCAGATCTTTTCCTCATTTTGTGCTTACGCTTAAAGAAAATGTCATATAAATGGCGTGCCCTGGTAGCTCATTTGATAGAGCTAGCGCCCCAGGCACAGAGGCTGAGTCCTCAGCAGTGGTCATGAGTTCAATAAATTTCCTGCTTGTCCCCGACCCCCAGTCACTCCCCCTGTTTATCTAAGCTGTCCTATCAAGTAATGGCTAAAAGGCCAAAAAAAATTTATAAGAAGAAAAAAAGAAATCGTAATATAAACTACTTTGCTTTTATACCACAAGATCTGTTTTATTTGATTTTTGTCTCTGCCAAGGAGGTTATGCTTTCTGTGCCGTGTGCCAGCAGGATTAAGGAATAACTTCTGGCCTGACTTTCATGAAACTTGGAAGGGTGTAGAATGGGCCAAGAAAGAACGCATTAAATTTTGGAGCAGATTCGAATCACGGGGTGGATCCACAAATCACTTTTCACTTTTGTTAAAATGGCAAAATCGGACATTTGGCCTTGGCAGAATAAGTGCCATACATCTTAAAGTCCAGTAGATGGTAGTTAAGTTCAACAGTGACAAAACAGCAGTTATGGCAACCTACACCACTGAGTACAAGTAATCCTCAGGAGACAGGTACAACTGTAACGTCACCACAGCTGTAGCAACCTTTTTTTTATATAGTTGTGGCTATGGAAACTTGATAAATAAATAAACAGCACCTAAGATATTAAGGCCAAGGCTCAAACTCAACATTTCATGAGAACAAGCAATAATATTGAGCTTGCAGGTCTGGATATCATAGAGGAGTACACAATTGGCCTTGGCAGAGGTCTGCGCCCTTTCAGTTTGAATTGTATTTCCTGATTGCAGTGATAGACACTTACTTTGCCAGTTTGAGTAGAGCCATTTTCTCTACATCTCCAACCGAGTATGCCCTCCAGTAACACTAAGGAGACAAGAGAAGAATATGTCAAATCAGAAATGAGCCAGAAACCTTTGTGAACCTATTACACAAACCAGGAATCACAAAGATAGTAAGATACGTACCTTCTTGGCTTCCACTTGCTGTGACAGTTTTTCGTAACTTTCACCCAGTGCGACCAGCATGCGTGAATCATTGGGCCTAAAAAGAAATACATCACTGTATATCAAAACCAGTAATGACCAGTCGGTTTACAAGCCTTGTACGTTTTAACACATTTTGTTTCCAGTAATTTCCATTCTTAGTAACACTTGTAACACCTTGTTTCTCTCCATACCTGAGCTGGTGAGCCTTTCGGTAATAGTATAAACAGTAAAAGGGCATCTTTAGGATCTCATATGTCTGACCCAGACCATACCAGGCCCGGTAGTCCCGCTTATTCACTTCAATGGCATGCCTGATAGAAACAAAGAAAACCAACAAGGAAACAACGCTGACATCAACAATACCAGCTGGTAGGAATCCTCCACGCTGCTAGTCAAAGTAAAATCTGAAAGAACAACACATGTAAACATCCACCATAAGAAGGAACAATTCTGACCTGTACGCCTGGATGGCAGCTGAAGTGTTCTTCATTTCCATGTATTCATGGCCCATGAGGGTCCAGGCGCCGAGGCAGCGAGGGTTCAGTTTGAGGGCACGCTGGAAGTACAGAGCTGCCTTCTCATGCTGAGAGCGTAAACTATAATAGTTACCTGTGGATGAGACACAGGACTTCTTTTTAAGTACCGACAGACAAATCTTTATAGGATCGAAAATAACCAATACACATGTGAAGTTATAACCAGTCAATATTTTATACTTTTATCGATACATTTCAAACAATTTAAAGCCACTGGGAGCCCAATTTCACAACAGTCATATACCTATGCAATCTAGGGTTTTATGTACAAAATATCAAGCATCTAGAACTATTAGAAATTTGTTTTAATCCAAATTTGTAATGTCATGCAAATTTTGGTACACTTTCCTGATTTGGATTTGAATTGGGCATGGTTATGCTTGGACTTTTATTACGAAAATCATGCAATTCATTCTAAACACCAGTCATTAGAAAATCCATGTCAGTTTTCTCTGCTCCCACTTAATCTGCCTCTGAGTCTGAACCAACTCAACAATTTTACCTCACAGAACACGAGAGTTGCTGGTGTACCGCCTGCCTCGATTCACAGCAACTAATGTTAATTTGGATCAAAACTAACATGTCAAAACCCCAAACACCAAAGTCACACAATAACACGAACAAACTAATTGATCGAGGCAGCGGTCTGGAGTCTGGTGAGTTGGCTGGAGTTCCCCATAAGAAAAGGCTGTCTGATGGCAAGGTAAAGCAGTGAAAATATTCTAAATATAGAGCACACTTAAACTCATTGTTTTTTTGTTGTTGTTGTTGTTTTTTTAGTTGGCTAAACTGTGTTTTGCTGCTGCCCCCATTGACAGCAGTACATTGCTTAGGCTCTGTGCCGGTACTGCTGAGATGTCAAAAAAATGTGATCTGTCACTCCCCCAAAGTCTTGAGAAATTGTCGAAACAACAAAAAGAGCAGAGCTATGAACTGAACTGTGTTTTCTAATAGCTGTTAGCATTTATAATGTTTATTTTCACTCAGATTTTTGTGGATGTTTTGATATCATATATGCATTCTTACTATTTTAAGTTAAATTCCCTGGGGCTTTAAGACAAGTTATGATGAATTTTACGTATTCATCAACTAATTGTTCCATAACTGTAAAATTGTGCTGGAGAATTTAGTTTCTGTATTTTTGTAAAACATAGTGTTGATCAGATTGGCTCAACACTTACCAATAACGCAGCATGTCTCCACTCTGTACTTGTCGATCTCCACCAGGTTGTGGGCCAAGTAGCTCAACTCTGGCTTCATGCTCTGTGGAAGCATTCATCACGATCAGCGGCACAACTAAACATGTTTTCAGTATTTTGGATTTCTCAGTGGGTTTAAGATCATTTAGACCTCAAAGTCAAGACACACTTCTTTCATAGTAATCCCTAAGGTATGAGACTACAAATGGCTAACTCACTTTGACATAGAGCAGGTTGGAGAATGTGTCCATGTTGTCGATGCGATACGGATCCTGCTCCCTCAACTCATTGAACAGAGCCAAAGCTTGGTCAATATCTGAAATGAAACATGATGGACTGCTATAAGATTAAAACTATACCTTTAACATTCTTCTGGTGAGCAAAATTATTACTGAAAAAAGGTAAAAAACAAACCTCTGATGTTGTGGTAGGCGACAGCGATCTGTGAGATGATGTAGGTGCTTTTAGAGAAGCCAGCCTCAATGAGGTTCTGGTATTTCTGCAATGCTTCTTTGATCATCTGCAGCTCTGTGTACATGTGGGCCATGAAGAAGTCTTTAATCCAGCAGTCTGGCAGAGACAGTGACTTCAGCTGGGGAGAAAGACCAAGAGACCACGGTTGGTGGAATACATAAAAGTATGATGAAAATAACACACGCACATCCCCGAGGCCCACTGGGTTGGGTGCTGGATCACAAAATATCAAATATGAAAAGGAAAGAAGCCATCCGCACACCAAAAGAGCTCCCGTATGCAATCGTATTATGCATGACGTTTCAAGCTAGATGCTCTTCCTCAGACTGCTAATCATGAGAGCAAAGTCGCCATCTTAAATACCCATAATGCAAGTTTTACACCACGTGGTACATTTCCAATAGCAGGTATATACTTCTGCCATTTGGCAAGGATAAAGTACTTGGTGATATGTGCGATCATGTATAGAGAAAAAATATAAATATATAAAATATGTAGACAAATACATAATATGTAGAAAAATATATAAAAGACAGTGTATTCCCTACAGTAGATGGTGTTCAATTGACAATCCATCAATAAGTACCTCACAGAGCCCCACTTCAAAAAATCCAACTATCTTTTTAAGTTAATGACACAATGCTATCTACAATCTGTGTATTTGTAAACACTAAGGTAGTTACCATTTCAATGTTGGTGACAAGGTTACTGAGTTCCAGCCAGGCTCCCCAGTGAAGAGGAAGTGCATGAATTGCCTCAACAAACACCTCCACCGCCTCCTTCAGTAGATCCAACTTTCGCAGCACCACCCCATACCTGTGTTGCCACACACACATATATAGTTTATGATTATTCCACTGTATTCTTTTGCATAATCAGTGGAAAGAGTGTACACTTTGGAGGAAAAGTTCTTACAGGTACAGGGTGAAACCATCCAACTCTCCTGCAATATGCTTCTTACTGAGCTCCACCCTCAGTTCTCGCAGGGCCTCATTGCGCACCTGACCCTTCTCCAGAGGACCTTGAACGAAACAGAAAAACACAAAATATTCAGTGTTAAAGGACAACAAAGGAACTTTCAGTTCTTTTTTAAATGGTCCAAACTGATGAGTCCTCACCCAGGCTGTCCACAGTTTCATCATCCTTCTTCTTCTCGCCTGACTGAAGACAAAGAAGGAAATTTTCAAAATGGTTCACAAGAAAAATTAAAGTAGTTTTGGATCACAGGATTGGACATGGCAGGTATCTACAGACTCTTACCAGATAGCGAGAATACATATAGAGGAAATAAGCCTTCTGACTGCAGCAGCCTTTCAGAAAGTAAGCGGCACGGTCATACTCTTTCAGGTCAAAGTAGGATTTGGCCAGTGTAAGAGCATCCAGGTCTTGTGCATCTTCCTGTGTTTGGGACAGATAGATGGACAGACATAACCTGATAAAGTCTTCCCAATCATCTTTATCTAGACAAATTAACTACTGAGAAAAGATTAATCTTACTGAAAAACAGAATAAGACTCTAATAACATTATTGTATGGGCCACTTCTGAACTCATTATTAACAGCCAGTGTTGCCACCAGGGGTCAGTATAACATTTCCCTTCCTGAGAGGGGGACCCAAGTGATTAACATTAAAAGTAAAATCAATTCAGATTTAAGAATGACATGCTGCAACTTTACACCTAATATTATTTATTTCTTCTTTTATGTAGGACCTTGACCTTTGCTTGTTTTTAATGTGTCAAAGGAGAGGTCTAGTGATATTCCTTATCTTTCTTATCGTCAACAAATCCACAAAAAGACCAAAACTGAAAATTAAATTGATCCTACAAACAGTATGCTTCTGTAGCAATCCTGATCTAGCTTATTCCTCTGTGCTACAGACCACCATTGTTGTCCAAAAACTAAAAAAAACATGTTCAGTTATTACAATGCACATAGGTACTGTACAGTAGATTATTTTGAGGACATCCCACTTATACCATCCTGCTGTTTTAATACTTGCTAGTGTACCAATTTGGGGCTGAAAACAGTCTCCAACAAATTCACTATTTACTCCTGTTTGGTTAAGATTTGCTAAAAACTACAGCTACCAGCTGTTATAGGAAATTAGTTTGCCTTTTGGAAAATGACAAATTTATTTATTTAAGTTATCTGATCTTAAAGATGTATATTTTCAGTAGGAACAAATGGGATTGGGGATTTGGCTAAATTTTAGGGAAATGTGTGTACAATGATACACAACATCTAGAATATTTCCATTTGATGGAACAATAATGCAGCCATAAAAAAACATGGATTCTTAGGTTTGCATGTTTCACTTGGTATAAACATCCTACAGCTTCAGTGAAAAGCTGGAAGAAGCTGATAAGCTGCTAATATAATGTATACTGTATGTGATACTGAGAGTGAGTATGAAATAAAATTATTCAGAACCATAAAAATATTTCAAGGAGAAACTGAAGAAAACTTATAGAAGAGTCTAACATTGTGATGAAAAGAAAGATCTGGTATGTCATTATAATGAGAAACTTTGTCAAAATAATCACTTCGATATTCAGTCATTATTCTGAGATACTAATTCAGTTTTTTGAGATAAAGATGTGATTTTTTTTAGTAGTACTGAGTATTATCCCACTATTTTGAGATACTCATCATGCTGAGATAAGTAACTCCTTGTTTTGAGATACTATCCGATTATTTTGATACTTATTTCCAGAACGTTTCTCCTTATAACTAATGACCATCGTTTTTCATCATATTAGTGGAAATGAGCTTTTATATAAACTGGATGCTGGGTAGTTAAAAAAAATACGTAATGAAAACTAAGTACACAAACCTCAGTAAAAGGAGGTGACGGCGGTAATTCATCCTTGGGAAGAGGCTCCAAAGCAAATGCCAATTCAGAGGCCCTAAAATGTAAACACAACAGTCATGTGACATAAATGAGGCGCTGACAACAGTCAGGATCATTTTTAGGGTTAAGGTTCAGTGCGAGGAGGCAACAACACTACAGTCAATTAATAATAGCAATTGAGTCCTGTACGGATAAGTAAAGTAACTTAAAGTGATTAGCTCTGACGCTATATAGCATATAGCTTGATAACACCAGTATTAACTTTTATATCCGGCTAACGCTGTATTATAACGTTAGTTAGAGAGCGTTAACTGGTACTTCGAATCTCTTTAACAATAAAATCCATCATCATTATGGATTTTTAACGCCAGTGATAATCTACCGACTGTCTTAGCTGGAATATGACATTAGTAGTGTTATATACTTCATGTACTGAGTAAACAGCTTTAGCTAATGTGTTATCATGAGACTTGTCAGCAGCACTGCTAACATAGCTGACACACTGGTAACTGGCGTTAACGCTTAACGTTGTTACCGTGGTAACAGAGCACGGAGACAGGCAGTTCACGACACATTAGTCACAGTCAGTCTCACCACTTCGCGCTGTGTAAAAGTCCTCTTTCTTTACAAAGCGATATCACCGATATTAGCTGTTTCTTGATTTGCACCAGCTCCCCAAACTCACTACAGAGAGCCGCCATTTTCTATTTTACCGAGCAAGTATCCTATTGGTGGAAGTTACAAAGAGGTAGTCCCGCCCACCAAGAATGACATCACTTCCTCTTCCACCATGCCCCCAATAAAAGAACAATATTCGTTTTTTAACCCCTTGTTATTTATCTTCTTCATGTACACAGCATTCTGTCACACTGACTGTATGTAATCAAATAACACTTAATGCAAGTTGTGTATTAGTCATTATATTTCATAACCTAATGAACAACATTATCAAGCAGAGACTATAATGAACAACAATATCACAACAGCATAATTATATAGATTTTTCAGTAAACCGTGACACATAAAACAACATAAAACGAAAAAAAATCACCTCACCCAGGTGGCTTTCTTACCAGATTCAGTGGGTTTGCACTGAGCTGTGAAAAAAGCCTTCTCCTATTTTGCTATCCTGGCTTGGAAACTGAGAAATGGAACTGTTTTATTTTATCTTTAATCATTTCTTTGTGTTTGATGTCTGTATTTCCTGTCTGTTTCTATTTAAACTCGAAAGTGCTGTCTTAGGCAGGTCTCCATCAAAAGTTGCTTATGTTACTAAATGTGCATTAGAATCATGCTTTTAACCGCAAAACTTAAGAAGTGTCACACACAAGATGAACAAGACCTTAAAATCCAAGCCTACAAATGGATATCAGTCAATGCAGTTGTTTTTTTAGGAGCAGAAACTTCAGAATAACTTTCAGTAACATCCTCCCTCTCTTATACAATGCTTTTCAGCTCTATTGCAGACATATTAATGAGATTTTTAATTTCTAAATTGTGGTTCTTTAGTCTTCATGTCTTCTCAGTAATTTCTCTTTCTGGCAGTTTTGTTTAACTGGAACAAATGCATACTAAAACATGATGAGTAAACAGAGGTGATGCACTTATGCAAGGGGCAGAAAACTAAAGGGAGTCAATACAAAGTATAAATTTTGGATATCTCTTTAGTAGAATTTAAAAGGAAGTGTTGAAATAACTGAAATGGGTGTTTGTTTAATCTACCAAACAGTAACAACAGCACTGCTTTGTTTTTTTCCCCCTGCAATCATATGGATAAAGACTTCACAACATCATGAGGACTTTTCACTCTATTTTTAGCCCGTCTCTGAGACCTACATTAGCCCAGGGCTTACAGCTCTGTTAGCTATGAGCTTACAGTCCATTCCCACTCAAAACTTCAAATGTGTGATATCCCCACCATTAGCTTGCAGCTTAACCTGCTGCACAGCAGGGTTAAGCTCTGTATTTTAGAAGTCATAACCAAAAGATCAGGGTTTCAGGATGTGAACCGAAGTTACAGCAAAGCAATAGTGTGTTCATTGTCAAATCAAATCACTGTAATGTTGCTACAGTGAAACCAAACTGAGTGCTTTCAGCATTCTAAAGGCGTCAACTCTGGACCCTGAGAATACATAAACTGGGGCTTTAGACTTTCTGTGCACTATAGGCTCCAGGTTGGTGTTAAAAGGATGTATTTTTGCAACCAATGCTGCGAGCACCAGCCTCCTTTTCCTTTCTTTGGTGCTTTATATTCATGTGACCATATGCACATATAGCATTCACCCAGCAATAGCATGGCTTCCAGTCTTCAAATGCTTGTGGGTGACCCTTATAATGACCCTGTTACTATTTACAGGAACACAAGTCTTAACCTGGGGTCTATTTTCAGACCTCTCTTTGTTGAGCTTGTGCTGTTGAATAGTTAGACCACAAACATGACTGTATGGATCTTTAAAGGTCAGGGTGTGGTTGATGTACTGTATAGACAATATCACTTTCAGCAACCTTTCAGATCATCATATTGAAAGTATGAAAGAAGTCTAAAAGACAAACTTTCTGCAGTGCATGTCATTTACATACCCACTGTCAACTGGTAAATACATTGAGGCAGAACTTTCATTTACAAAGAAGCCAAGTAAAAGAAATTAAAAAGTAAATAAAAGTTCCCCGTCATTTATTATGCATAAAAAAATAATTATCAGATAAAAAATCATTATTATGATATGCAAAAAAATCAATTACAAGATGCAAAAAATGATTAGAAGATTTTTAAAAATTCTCAATTATGAGATAAAAAGTCTTTACTCTGAGATAAAGCAATTGCAATAAAAGGCCATTATAAGAGTTATAAGTCAAATTAGACAAAATAATTATAATAATTATGTTGGGTTCAGGTTCAATGAAATCATGACTTCTTTTGGCCACAGTAAATGTGCAGCGAAAATCTAATATCATCACAGTCATAGTTTGGAGTTTCTATCTTCTAAACTTCTACATTCTAAACCGTCTTTAGCTCTGAACAGATTAATAAACATTGAATGACTTCAAGTAGAAACATTATTTTCTGTAGTTTTATTCAGCTGCTTTTCTGGCTCAGCCTGAAGTCCAGCATCCCATCTGAGACACCTGCAACTGAGAGAAAACAACCTGCAGGATTCAGGAGTGAAGCTTCTCTGTGAGTCCAAACTTGAAACTGAAGACTGTGAGGTCAGTGGAAGTTTGAGTCAGTCCATTCTAGTCCAGCAGTATTGTACTAAACACAGCTAATATCAAAGCAAAGATCCAGTATTTCCTGCTTTTCTCAGTGAAGCTGTGAGAGGAGGGAGGTGACAGGCTGCAGGACACAGAGAGAGAAAACAGTCAGTCAGTCAGATCAGCCAGAAGCTTGTTGTGATCATGTGTTTGAGTTGATATGAGGACCGACAGGGGGGTATTCCTGTCAAGGCTGATAAATAAGTCTGTGCTTAAGGGAAAAAGCCTGGCTTGAATTAACTTCAACTTTCACTCAAGGCAGGTTCCACTGAGACAGCTTAGCCTGGTGTAGTCAGCGCTAACTCAAGCCAGGCTAAAACAAGCTTGCATTGTGAGCTGCATAGAGAACAGAAGCTTTAACACACACCTAAATTAAGCTTGACAGTCCGCGTGCCACGGAGCAGGCTAGTTGTAAGTTACCATGGTTACCGAGCAGGGAGACCTTTAAGCCACAGTCAGGGAACGAATCTCTCACTTAGATTAGCCAGACTTATCAAAATAAGCCATGCTTTTCCTTTATCCACGTTGATGGAATACCCCTCAGGTCCGTAGCCAGGATTTTAGAAATACTGAGGTCATGACTCATATGTAGGCCAGGGGGAACTATCCCCCCCCAAAAAACGTGGAAGACTGCAGTATAAATGTATGCATCTTAAAGGGATACACCAACATTTTTTTATTTTCGTGTCTTGCCTCACTCCCGAGTCCATGACAAGAAGGTAGACACCATTCTTTCAACTGTGTGTGCAGTAGCGAGGTAGAGACGGACAGAGCTCGCCCACTGCTAATTAGCTTAGCTCAAACACTGGGAGTCAATAGGATGTGTTAGCCTGCCTTTGCCTACGGTCATCTGATAAACTCTTCAGCAACTCTAAACTGTCCAGTGTGCTTGTTGTGACTCGTTTTTTACCGCGTTATGTTACGTTATCTATTTTTAGACTAAGATCAGCACTTTTATGTCATTTTCGAAAGAAATACACAGGAAACTAAACCGCTGTTTGCGCGCATGCGCAAACCACCGCAGATGTGCTTGTAAGTAGGTCAACAAAACAAAGCCTCTGTTTACGAGAAGAAGAAGATTGCTACTACGGATTATGGCCGATTTTGAAAGAGAGGACGAGGATGATTTCTTTGGGACTGACGAAGATTCACAACCGTACCTATTTGAACCAGAATATACGGAGGAGGAACTACATGTTGTGGAAGCTGAGCGTGCACGAAGAAAAGCTGAGACAGTCGAACAGCCTGGGGCCGGGGATAGAGTCATTATAGCATGTCTAACTTGCTATAATATAGCAAGCTGTGTGCACAGTTAGTCTCTACATGTATAGAGAAAATAGCTATAATATACAGATGCATGCTGTATATTCTACAACGTGCCCCATGCATCTTTATAATTATAATAGTCACTTACTCTACGGACAACTGTCCATTAGGTCCAGACGGGCGTTTTTTCCAGTTTATTTTGGGTAGATGGAAAAAAGTTTCAACAACTGCGGGATTTACTAAAGCTGGAAAAGTGTCATTCGTTGTGACACAATCTCTTTGTGCACTGTCCTCTTCGCCAGATATATCAAGCCTCCCCATCGATGGCAGCACCAACTCCCACTCAGTACAGCAGAAGCACTCATTTTCTGTCGGCATGGGTTGGCAAGCCCCACAGCTACACCACCAATCCAAGCCGGTTCTGACTCTCTCCTCGGCCCCAGGCTGCTCGACTGTCTCAGCTTTTCTTCGTGCACGCTCAGCTTCCACAACATGTAGTTCCTCCTCCGTATATTCTGGTTCAAATAGGTACGGTTGTGAATCTTCGTCAGTCCCAAAGAAATCATCCTCGTCCTCTCTTACAAAATCGGCCATAATCCGTAGTAGCAATCTTCTTCTTCTCGTAAACAGAGGCTTTGTTTTGTTGACCTACTTACAAGCACATCCGCAGTGGTTTGCGCATGCGCGCAAACAGCGGTTTAGTTTCCTGTGTATTTCTTTCGAAAATGACATAAAAGTGCTGATCTTAGTCTAAAAATAGATAACGTAACATAACACGGTAAAAAAAATGAGTCACAACAAGCACACTGGACCGTTTAGAGTTGCTGAAGAGTTTATCAGATGACCGTAGGCTGAGGCAGGCTAACACATCCTATTGACTCCCAGTGTTTGAGCTAAGCTAATTAGCGGTTGGCGAGCTCTGTCCGTCTCTCCCTCGCTACTGCACGCACAGTTGAAAGAATGGTGTCTATCTTCTTGTCATGGATTCGGGAGTGAGGCAAGACACGAAAATAAAAAAATGTTGGCGTATCACTTTAAGGGTATCAATAATCACTTGGAAATAATGTCAGTGCCAACACAATGGTGAAAATTGTAGAATGTAACACAAGATAAGCCATGAGTATGGCCAAAATCATTCTGTTTCAGATCAGTTTCTTATTGTAATGAAATGACTCCCATTGCACGCACACACACACACACACACACACACACACACACACACACACACACACACACACACACACTCTCTCTCTCTCTCACTCAATCACAATAAAAGATAATAAAAGGGGGATAATAAAAGCCACAATAAAACCAAAAGAATAAATAAAAACCTCAATAATAAATGAAAAAAAAAAACAGTTAAAGAAAATTATTCATTTAAAACAAGAATATCTAAAAGTAAAATGTGATAGTAAAAGATTTAAATCGCCCTAAAGATAAATGTTATTTCAGGTTGCAGGTGAACAATGAGTAAAACTGGATTTCAAATTAATTTATTAGTCTTTGACGTTCATTTTCTCATTTCTTCAGTAATAGTACATTTCTTAGGTGATTTAACAAGATACACTTTGGTTTAAGTATTCCATAACTGTTCAACCTATTAATGACTAAAGCCTTGCAACAATGTGAGCATTAAATGCACTATACATTAAACACTGTCAAGATGGTTTGTCTTTCCTGTCATATCTGCATTTGTTTTCACAGACACAACACTCATCTATTTAATCAATATCTAACTCAGTAGACAGTTCTGAAAGAGCACAACATTCTGATTCTGCCTTGTGCCAGTGTGTCTTATTTTATTGCCTGTCCAGCTCTGTGCTCGGCCCTGCTTCACTGGTGCAGAGCTGACATGGTTCATCATGTTCTTGTCCATCAAAATCAGCAGCATCATTGGTTTGGGGATTTCCACCACACTGCACTGAAGTACAAGCTCAGCTTCTTTGGGTGCAATATTTGAATTCTCACTTCTTTCACGCTATATAATATAATGATGATAACCCTCATTAAATAAAAAATGGAGTGAGGTTCACTTTTGAGTGTTCAACCATAAGTTCAATGACAGATCACACCAACCATGGATAGACCACTAACATCTCTGGGTGGTGCAAAAGTTTAGCAGCTGTACGTAAATCCAGCCCTTCGAAAGGGTTAAATGCATGTAAAGACAATGTGTCAAGCCCAATCAAGAAGTCCAGGACCAGCATGCGCCCTTGTAACCGTAGACCAACAGGTGTTCACATACTGTGCTGCCACTAAAACCCACATGACAACTGCCAAGTACAACTTTCATCATGGAGGAGGCTCATTCTTCAAGTATTGTTTGGCCAAGATATTTCTCTTATGATGTTTTGACAGAAATCCATCATCTCTTTCATGCAAAAAGGGACACAAAGCATCTTTTGGCCACAGACACCATAGAGGCGAATGTTCACTGTTGCCTTTATCCATCAACAGAAAAGAACAACAGGAATGCAAGTGGGCAATGCGGGATCAATAAACTTTTGTGCTCTCCTCTTCAACATCATCTATTAAGCATGAATAGGTAGATCAGTTGGGTTTCTATTTATTAATGAATTCAAGTAATCTGAAACCTTGAAAAATAAGCTTGGTAATCACAAAAACAGATTATGGGCATTTACACACTACTGTTCAGAGAAAAATCACCTTTTCAAAATACTATATGGGCAGACAGTTTCCATCCCAAGATCCTCATAGACAGTTTCAGTTTCATTATAGTTACAAAAAATATGATGTAATCAGAATACAGTTACATTTAGTAAAAATGTATGTAGTATGTATCAGGATTACATATATTACAATATTACATGTACTATGCTAGCTTACAATATACTACCATGTGCAGTGTGCACGAATTACAACTCTTCATAAGTCTGAACACCAGTGAGCATAAATAATCTGACAGTATTTTTCTGGAAAAAAAAAAACTTTCTCTATGCGAAAATGTTGCTGTTTATCCTGTCTGAAGATGTAATATAAAGAAACATTTACAGTTAAGACCAACTTCTAACTCTAACAGCACATGCCAAACACTAACTTTAGCTACACGGGCCAACCGCTAATGTTTGCAACACAGACTAAATGCTAACTTTAGCTACATAGACCAACCGCTAACATTATATACACAGAACAACCGCTAATGTTAGCTACTCAGATATCCAGTTAGCTGCTATAATGAAAAAGATTTTGGGATTGTATGTGGTGATGCTGGTTACTGGGATGTTTGTGTTTAAATTTGAAGTTTTAGTAGCATAATGTTACTTAACAAAGTACATTTAAATGTGCATAATTAACACTACTAATCTAAACATGTATTTGCACATAACAAAGGGAGGATTAGCTAGTCATATTTGATACTGAGGAAATCCAGATGTAACAGAAATTAATCAAGTTACATTACTTTAATATTGTGATCCTTGGATTAGGTTACTGACCACAGGTAATTAGTAACTATATCAGAATACACTTTTTAAAGTAACCCTGCTAACTCTGTATGTGACACAGAGGAAGAAACTGATGACAAGGCTACAGACATGGTGTAAAGTTTGTGCTGATGGAGGATACAAAAGAAAATGCATCTTTCCAACCACTGATCACAGAACCACCTATGTTTTCATTTCAACACACACCGACCCCCGAAAGAGCTACCTTCCCCACAAACAACCTGGCAACAAAAGCCTAGTGGAACTTTTAAATGAACAGCTCCAATCATTGTGATTATATCATAAAAATCAGTCATTTGAGATGGGAATACTTCTTGCACACATATCAAATATGACACTTTGCAAACTGCAACACCACACATGTTATTTATACTGGAGAGCCCCTGTGGCTGAAAGAAAGAAGACTAAAAGACTGAGCTGCAGAATGGCATGTTGATCATGCTGTGTCATTACATTATGTCCAAGCAGGACATGGCAACACAAATACACTGAAGGTCGTGGTGCTGGAAGTTGTTGAAAAGGACATCAGAGGAGGACAACATGAAATTTTTTGGATTGCACAACTCAAAGCAAGAAATACCCTGACTTCAATGCTCAATTACAGATATTTCCTAAAAAGACTTTGGTGAAAGTAAAAGCACTGCTTCAATTTCTTTACTAAAGACATTTTTACCAGTTGTTATGGTGTAAAGTTAACTGAAACTCACCTATTTTCACAGCTGAATCTGTTAAAGCTTGTTAGTTTGTTTTTGTCTTATTACATCTTTTACATCATTTTCATCTTGTTACATCTTTTATGTCGTTTTTTCATCTCGTTATGTCTGCCGTGTGTGACGTACATTGATGGATACACCAAGGAATCATCTTTTATAGTGTTATTGTCCCATCCATTTAGACTGAAATCAGTCTTGATGTTGGGAAAGTGGCGCACAAATTAAACAGTAAACACAGGGGTTATTAATGATACTAATTAAGGTTCCATTCAGGTCAAACAGGGTCAGGGTGCTGCTGTTGTGGATGGTGGCTCGCTTGAAAGGCTCTGCTACACTTAATGGAATGGGACCTTAATTAGTATCATTGGTAACACCTGTGTTTATTCTACTATTTTATATCCAGAGATGGGCACAAAGACATCAAAAACTAACTTAACTTGAAATTACAAATGCTTGCTCATCAGATGTATCAAACCAAAATACAAAATGCTGGTATAAGAAAATGTATTTAATTAAATTAGAATAAATAAAAAGTAATTTGTAACTTGAAAATACAAAAACACATTCTATACAAACTGAAATGATCACATTTTAGGCATTTAATTAGTTTAGTGTAGTTTTTAAAAAGTGTGTCTTTAAAAGATCCTTCGATGTCGGCTCTTCCTATCATTGTGAAGCAGAATTCACCAAGCGTTGGATTGTTCACCCACTAATAGGGAACGTGAGCTGGGATTAGACCGTCGTGAGACAGGTTACAACACTTCCTAGTCTCCCCTACTTCACTCAAGCATCCCTCCCTCACTAACACACACACACACGCACAAACACACACACACACACACACACACACACACACATCCTGCAGGTATGGGGCATGATGGAGCTGCTGAGACCAAAATTGGACAAAGATGTGGCTTGCCTGATCTTCTCCAGCAGGTCATTCCAGAGCGACAGGACCTTAATAGCAAAGGCTCGGTCACCCTCATTTATTAATCTGGATCTTGGAATCTCTAAAATGGACCCTCCAGAGGATCTCAGGCTACATTTGGTCTTATAAGGAATTAAGCAATCGCTGCTGTACTCAAGGGCCAGTCCCATCATGCTCTAAAAGTGAAAATTAATATTTTGAAATAAATTGTAAAATGCACAGGCAGCCAGTGTAATTAAGTTACAATCAGGGTTTTGTGTACTCTTTTATGTTAATTTGAGAGAGGTCTGGCAGCAGAATTTTGAATTAACAGAAGTCTGAAAAGGTTGTGTTTACTTAAGCAGGAAAAGAGTGAGTTGCAGTAATTTAGGCTAGATGTAATGAAAGCATGAACGACAAGGTTTTGTTAGGGACAGAAAGGACCAGATCTTGGAGATTCTGTGTAGCTGTATGAAGTGACACTGGACAACCGTTTTAACATGCTGATTGAAATTTAGATTGTTGTTGAAAATGATGCCAAGACTTCTGGCGGTAGGAGTTACGCTGGTGAAATGAACCAATGAATGAACCAAGCTGTGATGTGATATGATTGTGTGCAGAGTCTGGTGATGACTTCAGATTTATCTGTGTTCAGTTGGAGGCCCGTTTGGGTCTGAGACTTAAAGATAGTATGTATGTGAAGTAATTTACATCTTTAATTTTCTTTGTATTATTGTGTGTGTGTATGGATTGTAATGTAACATAACTTTCTCAGTTGCATATAACAGCCTGCGATGATTCTATGTAAGTTCTTCTGGGAAAATCCAAAGGATGCAACGTTTATGTGTGATCCCATGTACCTCTCTCCAGCTGCCTGACAGTACCAACAGTTTGCAACACTAGCTAATGTTAGCTTTGAAGTGGAGTCTGCTAACATCAAGAAACGGCTGCCTCCCACCACAACAAAAGCCTAACTTTACTTACTTTGTCACAAACATTATGCCACGCAGTCACGTTCGGTCTTGTGTAGCCATTGCCATGTCACTGTTTTGAACTGAATATAATGACACATGGAAAGTATTTCAAATATACAAATGCAAGCTCTTTAAATATTTTGTTACAAATTGCATCTTATTTTTTCTGCCCAGCAAAACACAAATTACTTAGTACTCAAAAGTAATTAAATGCATATTGTAATACATATGCATATTCGAAAAACATTTAATTGAAATTCTTCCCATCTCTGTTATTTTTTTGTTCTTGATGTTGTTTTTGTTATTCATTTACTTTCATACTGCCTTTTTGATCGCTTTTCATTTTTCCACAGCAGGTATCACATAAGTTATTTATTTGGTACATTCTTTACAACTTTGTCGTGACAACAGGCATTCATTTGAACATTTTAGTGAGCAGGAAGCATTATGCAGGGGACAGATACTTGACAGATAGGGGTGGATGATACGGAGAACTGAGTACCTGATATTGCCAGGGGGTGGCACTGTCTCACTGGATTCACTTTGGGTAGGAGACAGAAAATACCCAATGAAGTGTGTAACTGTAAAAAAAAACTTTTAAACTTGTGTAGATCAAATCATCAGAGCAAAATAAGTTTCATTTTGATAATCTGTTTTCCTTGAATGTGCTGGGCTCCTTTCCATCTCCTTGAAAGGTACCTTAGGAGAAGTGTGTTTGAAGTGTCTTTCATAATTACTTGAATTTTATCCAAAGAACTGAACTGGGAATTTGGTATGAGAAATTAATTGACTCTGGTCCCTCAGCTCTCCTTAAGGAGCTGTGAGGATGACACAGAACAGTTTTTAACTCTGTGCACAACAGAGAGAGAACAGCTCCTCCACAGAAGTACTGTGCGAGCTTCTAGTTGTTTGGTTTGATACATAAATTCCGGCTTGTCAGCTGATTTGACATGAGTCGTGATACTCCATTATTCACTCACAAGACAGCAGAATATAATTTCCCTTCATTTGGATGCAGCGTCTCCTCTCACCTCCCTGCACTCTCAGTTGGACATCCTCTGTCGGACATGTCTCCCTACTTTCCCCCACAGAGCAAAAGCCAGTTAAGAAGACTGACAAAGTAATCAAGTAGCACTGCAGTATACAAGGCCGAGCACATGGCTCACTGAGCAGGTTGAAAGAGGTGCAGAGACGGGCCATATAGTCCATCCCTTTCACTCAGCCCCTCCGCGTTTCCTTGTATTCATCAAATTTCTGTCTCTCTCTCTCTCTGTCTTTCTCATTCTCTTACACACACACACACACACACACACACACACCTTTTGATTTTTTTCTCTTTGCCTCTACAGTAGGGGAGACTGGGGATGGAAGTTACACTTTTTGTTCAGGCATCAGTAACTCAGTGGTTGTTCGTGCCAGATGTCTCAAACTTTGATACACAGTACACATACTTGTCTACTATAAAGTGTGCAAAGTGTTCCATGGACACAATACAGAAATTCCCATCTCTTAATGAACTGTTACACCTATCCCCACCTCAAGCAGCCATTACATAGCGAACTGTTTTAGTATGTGGGGTTGAAGGTCGTGTGAAGTAGAGAAACCGCTACTTCGAGTTATGTAAATCAAACCATTTTATGTACAATATAATAAATGCAAGGGAAAAACTAATCCTGATTTTAAAAAGTTAATTTTCTTACCTTTCTTACTGACCAAAAAGTCAGTTTTTTGGTTGCAAAATTTATAATGTTGCTCACAGAGACATGCCACTTTCCTTGTGAGCTCAAAAAAGAAATAGGGGTGTATGATATTGATGACATCACTGCAGCTCTTTCCTGATCGGTTAAACTGACACTGTTACAACTGAACTGGTGTTACAACACTCCCTAGTCTCCCCTACTTCACTCAAGCATCCCTCCCTCACTAACACACACACACGCACACACACACACACACACACACACACACACACACACACACACACACACACACACACACACACACCACACACACACACACACATCCTGCAGGTATGGGGCATGATGGAGCTGCTGAGACCAAATTTTAAGACAGCTCTGTAATTGAAAGTGAAAATACGCCAACAAGTGCTCGATTGTTTCATTGTGTTTGTATAAGCTTTCACCTTGAGACTCAAAGCTGTTTGAAATATTTCATGTCATTCGGATTTGTTGTATTTTGAATACGAAAGTCTCTTATTTGACCAAAATACTACAGTGATGTGTTAGAGATTCTTAATGTGTAAATAGTAAAAGCTCAATTTATCTCTTCAAAGGCAGAGATCAAAGATTCAAATAAACTTCATGTGAATGAGTTTTTATCTGTTCCAAAGCAGAAAATACATACTTACCCTCAGAACAGAAGCCTGGATGCTGTTACTTGCTGCTCTTTTTCTTCTCTTATTTTTCTGTGCAGCTGTAGGTCGATATCAAAGCAGTATTAGATGGTGGTAGATTTTACTCCACATGGTTAGGGGAGATAGTGACCAAAAACTTGATAATAGTATCAGCCAAAATGTTTGAGGCAGCAGTAAACATATTTCCCAGCAAAAACAACAGCAATATTTTCCTGTTAAAGTAAAACATTTGTGTGCATCTGTTACATTTGTGTAAGTAAGCGTGAAAAAGCGGCTTTACAGTCCCAGTGGTTTTGATCTGCGGGGCCCGGCCGGCACAGGACCCTGTGATTGGCTGCTGATGTTGTTGTTTAGTTGGACTGAGAGCAGCAAACAGCCATCTCTCATCAGGGCAGCCACCACCTGAGCACACTGACACACACACTGAATGCACCACACTGCTTTCACAGTTATGTACTGGTCTGCACTGGATTTTATTTTGGCCATTATGGGATTTTTTGTACTCTCATGAAATAGTAAAAAAAAAAATCTAGTGGCTAAAGAATTATTTGGATTCTTTACTTAAAGGGAAGGTTCATAATTTTTTAAACATGAGTTTTTTACATCATGTTGCATATGTTCAAATCCAAACAAAAGTATGTACATTTCAGTGTCAAAACACAAATTTCCCAAGCCCCTCTAAAAACATTTGCACACATGACCTGGTGTGGGTCTCTGCAAGATGACATAGCTAGGGGAGGGGAGGGCATCAGCTCTCTGACTGACGTCACAGCTTTTTACAAACAGCTGAGAGGGAATTTCCATTTGAAAAAACTGGAAAAGAATGCAGATGGAGTTGCCAATGCCAATTCAACAATGTAAAAATACTCCATTACAAGTCCTTCATTCAAAATCATACTTATGTAAAAGTACAGAAGAATTATAAACAGCTAAATGTACTTAAAGCATCAAAATAAAAGCACTCATTCTGCAGTAAATAGCACAATTTTCTTGGTGTAGCTGGTTAGTACTTTACATACCGGAAGTTTAGTCCCAAACTAGGGGTCAAGCCCTCCAGAGTTTGTCCAAATGGGTCATGATGTCATGTTTACACAGCATCTGCAAGTACAAATATATCAAAACAAACAAACAAAAAAGAAAAGAAAGAAACAGAAACACAGACATACAGATGGACAAATGAAGACAGAAATAACATGAAATAGAAAAAAAAATAAAAAATGACCCATTTTCTAATTTGTCCAATTCTACAAGATGAATTAGTGTTTTGTAGAACAGCTAGCATGCATAATAATTAGACATGTTCAGCATCTTAAAGAATTTAAGTACATGATGCTGCTGCAATTGGAGACAAATTATTTTAAACAATTAAAATTTAATATTTTCTAAGCATAGTAAGCCTAGTAAAATGACTCCAGCTGTCATTTAAATATAGTGCAGTAAAATATACAATATTTTCCTCTGAAATGTAGTGGAATACAGCATAAAATTGCAGAAGTACAATAAATCTCAATATTGTAGAGGAGTAGAGCACTGGGGTAAATTTACTTTCCACCACTGAAAATATATAAATCCTCTGAAGAAAACAGGCCATTCAGAACATGATATTAAAGCAATCTCAAGATCTTAAGTCTCTTTCTTTTCTACCTCATGCACAGATAGGTTGTTTCCAGTAGGCTGGTCTGACATTTTTCTTTTGTCTCTTCTTTACCATGAAGAAAGAGCTTTGATTGAGGTTGCTTGAGGAGAGCAGGGTGGAAGAGAAGGAGGAGGACTCTGCAAAAAGAAAAAAGAAAAAAAAACAAACACTTCACATATAAGTTGTTCTGTCAGTCAGTCAGTCAGTCAGTCTGAGCGCTGCAGTGCAGTAACCACATCCTTCACATCCAGGTGGCATGTGATGTGTCCCAGAAACATGTCAGGCCGTGGATAATGCCTGAGACAGATGTGTCATGTCTGTGCTCAGAGCGGCAGAGGGGGATATGTTTTGGGTATGGGATTAATTTGCCTTTTGGGACAGGTGCTGAGAGGAGCGGGAGCAGACACAATAAATCTAATGTTACATGTAACCTCCCCCCATCCAACTTCACAGGACACTGGGAACATGTAACCGACTGATTCATATGGAAAATCTCTGTCAGCAACATGCTTTTACACCAGTGCAACTATTTCCTGTAATGTGATTCTCTTCTTACTCCTCTTTGAGTGATATGGACTTTGGCTGGTAGCACTCGTGTGGCCACAGCTGGTGACAACAAATTATACTGAATCTGTCTGAGTTACCCTTGAGTTCAACCAGACATTACATCATATTTTAACTGAAACAGGGGGAAAAAAAACATCCTCCAGGTTCAATAATTTCATGTCTGAGGGTCCCTGGTCAACCGCACAAGTTATGGTGCACGGATGAATTTAGACTTGTAATAAGCCAGTCAAACATAATTATCGAGAGATATAATTCAGGTCAGAAATGGCAGCACTGAACGAGGATGGAGATGATGGGTTGCCGCACCCAAGGCTATGTAAATACATTATTTAATATTTTATGATTCATGCCTTTATACATGAATTCTGATATCAATTCTCTTTCCTCCATGAAACCCAGGAGAGATATTACAAATTTATAGCAGGCCTGCATGTTCTCAGTTCTCTCCACCAAATGGTGTAACGCTCTCAGGTAATTAATAAAAGTGGGGAGAAAAAAAATCTTTGCTATTACACCTTTTCCGGCTTGTCTGTTGTTGTATATTAACTCATTTTTCATGGACAGTCTAAAAATTAATTGACAAAAAAAATGTTTGATCAATAGCAGAAAACAAAGTGTTTCTTGGCCACTGCCGGAACAGAGACTGATGATGATGATGGCATCTAAGATCAATGTAAACGTAATGTACCAACCAACCAACTTGTCATAACAAGTTTTTCGGTTGTCCTAAACATCTGTGACAAAGTGTATTCACAGTTTTACAACTGTGCTCCTCCTAGAGTCCCAGAACTCAACGAATCAACACTGAGGTTAAAGATTTGACCTTTCTAGCCTCAGCAACTGGCTTTACTACTTTGACCTCTCAAACCTCACTGAGGGGCAGTCATTACGAATTCACACTGTGGAGCCAAATTTTGCTCAAACTCACAAAACTGTATTTTAAATTCTGGTGGAGGTCTCAAAGTTTCTAAAATTACCAAATATGACAGAGTGCTTACTGATGAATTGTTTATTAGATGACGCACACGACATGTAGATTGTTTCCATTTGAAGGAGTAGTGCAGCCGTATAAACATGCAGCCTTGGGTTTGAATTTTTGATTCAGTGTAACAACATACAGTAAAGCTTCAGTGAAAACTGGAAACAAGCTGATACAAAATATATATGTCAAACAGCACAGAAGAAGCAAAGATTTTCCCTCCTTAAACCAGCAAGAACTTAATTTTTTTGGGCACTTGTGGGCAGTGAAACCAAGTAGTGAAGCAATATTGACATATCATCACCTTTAAACTTGTTAGCAAACACTTATTTACACATCTAACAACTGACCCTTTGCTGACCCCTGCCCTCCTTACTCTACTGTTGCTACCACGGTTGTCAGGTCTGCATTTTTCCTGCGGAATTGGGCTACTTTTAAAATGTTGCTGTGGGATGATTTTTTTAGTCCACTGGTTGTGTGAACCTATTTTGCATACAAATTACATTAATAATATCTATAAATACACATTTTATATTTAAATCCTGCAGAACTGACTCCAGATAAGCATATAAACACAAATACGATGTGCCTCTGCTCTCTGCCTGCCGGTTCTGGTTTTATTGGTCATTAGGATGGTTTTTATCTGCCATTGGGCTGGTTTTCTCACAAGTTATATGCAGTGCACCCCTCAAATTATGTGCTTATGCAGTTTGCAGTGATAACTGTGGCATATTTGACATTGAAATTGGTAAAAAAAAAAATAAAAAAAAAATTGGAATACCAGGTCTTCGTTTCCACAGTACACAAAAGCTTCTACTTTCTGGATGATGACTGTGGATTTTGTTAAAATGATCACTCTCACTAGCAGTTAGTTAATGCGAGCTAATGCTAATGTTTAAACTCCTTGAGTCAGCTGAAAAGTCAGTCTCAATGTGCATTTTTAATGTTTCACCTGACACATTTTAAAATTAGAACTGTAAAAGGGTCTTAAATATGTAAAGTTACTTAATGGCTGCATACATGACATAACATCTCTACTAAGAGACTGAGGCTAAAGCTACACCCCAGCAAACATTGGCTGGTGAAATATGACATATATATGTATATGGCAGTGGTCAGAAATACCTCACACATGTGATCCTTTGTTCTAAAGTATGTTTTTGAAAGACTACAAAAAAGATGCCACCCTCCTATCACTCTTCTTGGAGCTCCATGCACATTGCTTCAAAATGAAAAGAAATGCAAAGGAATGCTCAGGTATGGTTGTTATTCTACAATTTGACAGTTTCTGTTTAGTTTTAACTTTAGCATGATTTATTATGTTGAGGTTGTGTTCTGGCCAACTGATGCTAGTGCAAGTGTAATATTCATTCTCTTCTAGTTCTGTTTTTGGTCTCCACCAACTCCTGAGGGAATATCTGGCTCTTCAGTTGCTAAATCCAAGACCATGTTCACCAACTCATCACTAACTGTGTCTGTCTGCTGTTTGATGCTGAGCAGATAGTGCACAGTGGGTTTTTAGAGCTTTTTTTGCTGATAACTGCCTGCTGAAACTGAAAAGGCTGCGATGATAGCAGTGAACCGAAACAGTAAAGTTAAAGCCGGACCACCAAACAATGAGCTGAAGTTATAAAGCTCAATACAGCCGAGGGAAGCTACAGATTCAGGTGATAACTGACGCTTTGCTAAGCCCCTCCTACAAATAGCAACTGTCCAATCGTATAGCAACCATAATAAGACAGTGCAGCCCTGTCAAGCTTATGCTGAAGCAGTGTGCACGCAGCACTGAGAAGAGTGAGGGTGGTGTCTTTTTGCAGTCTTTCACGTAAAAGTAAAATAAGAGAAAACATGTGGGGTATAGACCCTACAGCCAATGTCATTGAAAAGCTGCGACAGAAGTAGCAGTCTCCCCCAGTCATCTAGATGAGTTATCATGCTGCAAAAGTTGACTCAAATGTTTTACCAGCACCAAAATCACCATAATGTATGGTTGTTGTGCATACAATATGTCAGACTCAATATTCCACTGGTCAACTTAAGTTGTTAAGAATTCTGAGAGGATCACGACCATTTCAGAGCAATCAGTGTTGTCTATGGCTGCAAGCTGTTGAACGTGTTGACTGGACTGGGGATGCGATCAAAACTGCTTGTGTTTGCAGCGGCCCATTGACAAACTGCTGTGGTCCACGATACTTTTGTTGCCGATCTGTGCGCACAGCTTGCTCATTGTTTACAAACTGTAAAAGGGTCTATAGACTAAACTTTGTCTTTATCTGCTCTAACATAAGCTGCAAATGTTAGCATCTCTGGTTAACTACTACATGCAGTAATGTTACTTCCAGCCAAACTTTGTATTACATACCACTAAATTTGCCAAACTTGTGGCTTATTTCCAAGGGTTAAACTGGGATTTGTTATGTGGGGATTTAAAGTGATATTCCAGCCCAGAATGATAGTTCACTCAATATGTACTCACCCCTATGCTGATGTGATGATGGGTGAAGATCTTCAGTTCACAAAACAATCCTGAGTTTCAGTAGAAAACAGGGTTGCAGCGAAATCCAGTACAATGGCAGTGAATGGAGACCACGGATAAAATGTAAAAAAAAGAACGCGAAAACACGTGAGACTTTGTACATCTCGCGAGATGTATCGTGAGACTTCGTATATCTCTTAATGGATGCACGTGTGAAAATATCGCGAGATATACGAAGTCTCGCGATACATCGACACCATGTTTACATGCTACCTGGGAGGCTACAGTTGACATTTCGGCTAAAAACATGGTGTAAATGGTGTCTTTTGTGGTTAAATTTTAATGTCGCAGCTCACGGACACTTGGATTACACCACACGAGCAGGATGGAGATATTTTGTGTTTGTTTTTTGTTCTTTTATCTACATTTTATCCATGGTCTCCATTCACTGCCATTGTACTGGATTTGGCTGCAACCCTGTTTTCTGCTGAAACTCCAGGATTATTTTGCGAACCGAAGATCTTCACCCATCTTCACATCGGCATAGGGGTGAGTACATGTTGAGTGGACTATCATTCTGGGGTGGAATATCACTTTAAGGAGCAGGATGTTTTCTGGTGCATAATCAAAGTGGGCCAACAACAATGCATCTCTCTGTCTTGCTGTTTTAGGTCTAAGCTGGGTTAGCTAAGCTCTTACCCCAGCTTGCTTTCTGGGATGATTGTGACCTGGTTGGTCTGGCTGGGTGACTGTCTCAAGGTCCGCTGCACTAAATCTAATCCCTGTGCTTTCTTTTCCAACTTTAATGACTGTATTTCTGTTGTCTATCATATAAATACATGCTGTATTTCACCATTCCACCGGTGTTTGTTGGGACGAAGCTTTAGCCTCAGTCTGTTAGCATTAACAATACATTATATCATGTGCAGCGCTGTCTAGTAACCCTTTTACAGGATTCTTGTTTTAAAATGTGTCTGATGGAAACATTAAAAAGTTAGCTAGGGACAGACTTCTCAGCTGACTGTAGTTTAAGTGTTAGCATGAGCTTACATTAGCTAGCTACGCTGAGAATCATCATTTAAGCAGACAAAATCCACAGTTCTTTAGTTTACTTCTCTGCAGAATGTTTCAAGTGTTTCAAAATTACTGCCAATTTTGTGTTAATTTTGTGTTAATACTGTTATCACTATAAACTGCACATGTTCCATGTAAGAATGGAAAGCTTGACCAGCATAGCAACAGTAAAGAAGGAGGGCAAGGCTTAGAGAAGGGTCAGTTCTCTTTAGGTTCATCAGTGATCCTTTTAACATTTGATATATTGCATTGTAATAAAAATATTGATTACTGCCACTTTAAAGCTGAGGAGCATAAAGGGGTGCCTGGCTGTGTGTTAAGTGGGTTTAAAGTCTCAACTATTCAGGTTTGAAATGAACTCCTGCAAACTATTTAGACCCCAAAACATTCATCTGTACCAGAGCTTGAAATGACTTCTCCAGACCACACTATTTTTCATGATGACAGGTGAACTGAGATACCTTTAAAGGTGAGATTATTTGCTTCGTGGCTATGCACTGCTGGTGCCACATCTCCGTGTAGCATTCAGCGGTTTTGTTCACCTGACTGGAAACTCACATAGAGTCCATTCTCCCTCTGTGGAGAGCTCATTTCAATTGTTGTAACCAATGTTTACATCCTGCTGGAGGCCACTGCCTTCTTTCGTGAGCTGGCTCACTTCTTGTCCTGCATGGAAGGTTCCCACGCTAAGCGCTGTTATCATGTTTGGAAACATTAACCGCACCAATCTGCTTCCTGAGCTCCCTAAAAGACAAGCAACAGATGACATGCCCCTGTGGACACCACAAAACATGCGAGCAGAGTTTCATGTCAAACACTGATGCCTACCGCCTGCTCCTCCAGACTCTGCTGGGACTGTCTGACCATGTCATGCTGCTCCTCTTGGGGAGTGTTTTCAAGTGTGCAAACTAGGTTATGTTCACTGCAGCTTGCTTGGGACACTTTTGATGAACTTGCTGACACGGAGACATCACAAAGTACAGCGCTGTGTGTGAAGATATGTGCACCATCGCAACCGCTGACAGTGAACTGCTCTTTTTTGAGATCAAGGCTCTGAAGAAGCAGCATGTTTGAGGCCTCATCAAGGCGTGAAGAGAGCCGAAACATCACTGAGTCCCCATTATGCCTCCATTTTATCCCTCCGATTCAGACTGGTTTTTGCGTTATTCATGCTTGTACATGGCGAAACACTTTGAGCTTTTAAAAGCTGAGGAAGCTATATCAAATTGGAAACCAAAAAAACATCCCTTCCTCTGTCTCTCTGTCTGTTTCAGTCTTTGTTTCATACTCTTAAATACACACAGCGGCCTTAAAACAAAATTAATTAAAAACTAAGCAGAATAATTAAAAACTGATGTGAATAAGGACAAAAGAAACATTCAGATGACTGGACAGCTGATTTCAAAAAGACTCGCTACTTTGTGCTTTTTGATTTTCAAAAAGAACTTGATCTACTGCATATCAAGAAAAAATTTAATTTTGAGTGACACTTTTTATATATACAAGGCAGATCTAACACCAACTAATTTCCTCATAATTATGTGGTTCTACATGTGGCGTATTTTACTTTACAAGATACTTTACCTTCACAGAGGGAAAATATCTCTTCTCCTGTTTCTATTTTCTACAGTTGTGATGTGTTTTTGTTAATCAAGCTGAATTGGCAGCATAGGACTGAGCTTTTGTTTTAAACTCTGATCTAATTATTTTACATTAATGACTTACAGGCTCTGGTAATGTGCAGAGAAACAAGTGACAAATGTATTAGTAACATTATTTATATAGCTGCTGTCATTCAAATAACAAAAAAGATGTCACAACAAAAGAAACAAGAAAAGCAACAAAATTATTAGCTAATGATTGTCTTGTACAGTGGTACATCACACCACTCATACTATTAAAGTCATATACTATGTGTACATTATACTGTGTATGAAATGAAAATATGAAATCATGTATAATATAGGAACAGGGGCCCTCTTTTATAAATTTGCCAAGTTTACAACATAAAAACAAATATTAAACATTACAATAATAGGTAAAAAGCAATCATGAATTAAGTTAAAATATCCAGTAAAAAGAAGTATTAAAGCGTAACTTCAGTATTTTTCAATCTGGACCCTATTTTTCCATGTTTTTGAGTGACTAATAGGGACATTCTTTTAAAATTGGTCCAGTATTGAGCTGCAGCCCTTAGCCACAAATCAGGTTTCAATGTAATCTTTATGAGCAATTGCACCCATCAAAGTGCGTCCACTAAAAGTGCTTGTTTCGCCACTGACAGACCCAGCTTGTTATTATAAGTGTCTGATAACATTATTGAAAGGAGACAGACCTTTTTGTTAAAAAGTAAGATCCTTTTTGTTTAAACAGAAACAGCCACTAGCGCTGTTGCCAAAGCTACCAGACTCCATTTACAGAAACAGTAATTTCATCATTGTAAAACACTCTTCATTCAAACTCGACAGAAACAAAATAAAACTGAACAAAAATGTCTTAAGTCATCTTTCCACTGCTCAAAATTTCACCCAGTCTGGTTTGGTCAAAAGAAACCCTTAACTGGCCACATTAGATGTAAAAACACGAGGAGAAGGGTGAGAGGGAGGTCAGACTTGAAACATCAGAGAGAAACAGCATGTACAACCAGAATATTTTCATGTCTAACTCTGTAAACTGAGGGTGTATTTCGACCAAACAGTTAGAAGTTTGTGATTGCTGGAGTAGTGGAAAGATGAATAAAGACGTTTTGGTGAGTCTTATTTTGTTTCTGCTGAGTTTGAATTAAGTGTGTATTAAAATAATAAAATTACTGTTTCTGTAAATGGACTCTGGTGGCTTTGGTGAAAGCGATAAATAGGCCATGTTGCCAGACACTGACGCTGTCAGGGGAAAAACAAGCAGTTTTAATGGACATACTCGGAAAGAGAGCAATTGCCCATAAGGATTACAATGCAGCTCTTTTCACTGTTGACTGCTGCAGTAGTCTTGTCTAATACTGGACCGATTTTAAAAAATTGCTGTCACCATTAGTCACTTATACACAAGAACATGAGGAACTAGGGTCCAGGTTCTAAAATACCTTAGTTACCTTTTAAGAGTAAAAAAACTGCCTCAGAGTTTTGAACTTCAGTGTCTGTTGTGATTTATTCCATGAGCAACATGTCTGAATGATATAAAACTTCCACATGTGTGAGAAAAAAGCCAAATCCCAAGATCAGTCATTCAGACACATTTATTATTTAAGATTGCACATACCATTATGCTTTAGTTAATAAGATGTGCTCTTGAACAACTTTATTGTCCCTACATTTTGAACCCACACACTCTCACTCTCACATACACACACATGCTCACGAAGAGAGAGACAGCGAGGAAGAGGAGAAGGACAAGGAATTAATTTTTCATGTGTCAACACTGCGAAGCGAGTAGCACATTTTATAATGTTCTGACAAATTCATGTTTCAGTTTTACAGTCGAGCAAAAATAAAACGCACTTGAATAAATCTACACACAGCTTCATAATATTGTTTATGTCATTTTCTGATTCAACTGTGATGTGATTACAGTGACTCTGATGTGTTAGAAGCAAAAGAAATATATAACCTCCAGCAATAAATGCATTAATCTTCTTAAAAGCCTTCAACCATACTCACTGTAACAGCCTCATAAAACTTTAATCATGTGATGTAATTATGATTTAATTAGTTTTTAAGATTTAGGACGAGTAATATTTCAAATAATGCAAGCAGATTCTTAATATAATCTCTAATGCCTTAAAAAAGAGGCAAAAGAAGGGAAAGAAATAGTACTAAGACAGGTCTATGATGGCTTTCAGAGGATGTGTTTTGTCCACTGACAATAAAACTTGATAAATTGCCCTCTAGGGTGCCCTTCTAGTTGAGAAAACATAATAAAAGTGCCCTCAAGAGTGCCCATCTAGTGGAGAAAACATGATTAAGTGTCCTCAAGGGTGTCCCTCTGGTGGAGAATAGTCTGACTCACTGGATGCATACTACTGGTATAAATCCTGTCATTGGTTGCTTGCTTCAAGCGACATCGTGGTGTTTACTATCTATATTTTCCTCAGGAAACAAGAACAACCTCCTAGTTGCAACATGCACACTGAAAACAGCAAACCACAAGTTCTCCCTCAACATTATTTTGCAGCAGCACGGTCGCTGCATCCTGTGCTTAGTGCTGCCAAAGACATTGTGATTGGTTTAAAGAAATGCAAACAAGGCAGGGTGTTTTTCCCCTTTAGCACAATGTGCATGTGTGGAGCCAGACCTTTCTCCAGTGCTGAGCGCTGTGGAGAGAGGTCTGGCTGTGCGAGACTATGGTGGAGAAAACATGTTTCAGTGCCCTCTCTGGTGTCCCTCCAGTAGAGAAGATGTGATAAAATACTATATATGCTGCTCTACATTCTAGAAAATTTGTTGGCCTCTCTGTGCCTCAAAATGGTTAAATAGCTAATAGTTCTATTGTGTTTTATTGCATAGGTTATTGTACTTTAAGTCACATAAAAAAAATTTTAATCTATTGGAACTGGAACTCACCAGAAACTTGATTTCCCAAAAAATACATCACAACTTTCGTCACTCTGGTGCTCGCCACATACAGCTGGTGCCCTTTTCAGTTTATTTCGACCCTGCCCAACAGACAGCGTGAGTCCGCCACTGGTTTGGTCTGATCATGACACGATGATGGTGAATTCCTTTAGAAACCTGCTGAGAGAGGCAGAGGCCTCTGATATGGTCAATTAATATGGCATGGCTCTGAATGTCAAAAATGTAAAATCTAAAACGTAGTGTCCCATTTTTATTTCAGTCTTGTCTGCAGTCAAAGGTACTCTAAAGGACAGCTCTTGAGTCAGCTCTTGATTAAATAGATCTATGGATCAATTTTTCATCCTCAAAACCCTTTTTTAAATGACTCGAGGCAATTACTGCAGAGTTTGCCAAAGGTCTCCTCTCTGTCTTCCCTCCCTCTCTCTCTGTATGTCTCTCCCCTCTTTTTGCTTTCCCTTTGCTTGCATCACTCACATCTGCCTTTGTAGAGTGAATTAGTAAAAGACTGCACTAATAAAAGAGCAGCCAGCCGGAGCTGACTGATTGAATTAATAAGCAACATAATCATAGCTGATCTGTAAAGTTATCTACAAGCCAAAGCATTAGGAGCACTGGGTGTAGCACAGTGGAGAGCGTCTGGCTGCCTGTCACATCTCTGCATCTGCTCTCTGCTGCTGTCAATCCCATCTTCACCTAATTGCTTGAGATAGAGGGTTGCAAATTGTTTTAAAGAGTTTCCCCCGCTATTTAATTTTGCTCAAATAAAAACTTGGAGATGCTTGATTTGCTTATGGCTGCCTCCCCTGACTGTTTACTGCAGTGGAATCAAAATAAACTGAGAGATTTAGAGCATCTTTAATTGCTACACCCAAGATACACCTGCACTTAAAGTTTTAGGAGGATTTTATCTTGATATCATGACATGACAGACAATATTTCACCACTGGCACGGGTTAACTGAACATTACACAGTTCTTGAACAGAGGGATCAATTTAGGGTTCAAGATGTTTCATGTGGCTGTTATATAGTTCTATACAAAATCACACATTGTTCATGTGTTTGTTGCGTGGTGTTTGAAGTATTCAAACCAAAGAATGGTTTATTTCATCAATGAATTAAAATTCATGGCTTCAAGGCTTTGGACTGAAAGTGCCTTACAGGACGGAGCTGCGAACAGCTGGTCTTCATTGTAATGTCCTGGAATGCATCAGGCTAAATCGCTTTCATTGTGTCCACAGTCAAGCAATGAATCTTGGGAGATTTTGGGGGTGTTGTTCAGCTTGGAAATGACTCAAACAAACTTCATGACTTCTAGCTGAGCACTTCCTGAGTGAGGCTACCAGCACCTCAAACACTGGGATTCACAATGCATACTGGATATATTTTTTGCCATGCTAGCTGTGTAGCTCCTGCGATGGCATTCTCAGTGTTTTGGTCAGTTGGGCCACCGTTTTGGTTCAGAATGAAATATCTCAGCAACTTTTAAATAGATTGCCATGACAGTTTGGACAAACCTTCATGGTTCCCAGAGGATGAATTCTCTGACTTTGGTGATCCCAGCTCATTCACATGAGACCGACATTTGTGGTCTGGAATGAAATGTCTTGACAGTTACTGGATGAATTGCCATGAAAATTGCCGCTGATATTCATGTTCCTCTCAGGATCAATTTTAATAAATCTGGTCATCACCTGACTTTTCATCTAGCACCACCATCAGGTCAAACTGTCTCATATTGCATTCTCATCAGCCTCAGCTGTACATATCAGTAAAAGCATGCTAACATGCTAAACTAAGATGGTAAACATTAGGTCTACAGTATTGTCATTGGAAGCATGTTAGCATACTGATGTTAGCGTTAAACTCAATGCTCCACGGTGCCTCAGTACAATCCACAGGCTATATTTCAAGATATTTAGCCTATATGGTGCCACTAGCATGGCTGTGGACTGTCAGTATTTTTGTAAAAGAGGAAGAAAGAAACTTATAGGGATAGTTCACCCATGTATTACAACTGAGGCATTATCTACTCACCCTCATGCTGATTGAAGGTCAGGTTTAGGTTTTTAGTTCACAAAACACTGCCAGAGTTTCACAAGAAAACAGTGTTTCAGAATCTTCCTAATAATTTAAGTGAATGGTGACCAGTTCGTGACCAACGTAAAAAACAAACAAACACACAAAACACCTTCATGCTGCTCATCTGGTGAAATACAAGTCTCCTAAAGACACTGTTTTCCTGTGAAACTCCAGCAGTGTTTTGTGGACTAAAAAGCTTAACCCAGCCTTCAGCTGGCACAAGGATGAGTAGATAATAATTGAATTTAAATTTTTGGTTGAATTATCCCTTTAATTTTTGTAGTATTATCAAGGGTGAATATGTAAAGGTCATAATACTAAATGCAGGAGTGTAAATACAGACAGAGCAGGCATGGTTGCACTGGGGCCATGGTGTTAGGGGGCCCATAGAGACAGCGGGCCCTCCAACAATGTGTTGGACTGAACAGTCCCTTGCAAGTGATTTAGACTGCCATCTCAGAAATGCACCAGTGTTTAAATAAGAACCCACATTAAAGTAAGGATGCTGCTAATTTGCTGTACATACCTGAAAGAGCAAACCCTTTTTTTCTTTAAAAAATATAAACTACAACAGCTATTCATTGCAATAGGTGAAGGTAGGATAGCAATTTGTTTATGTCTACTTTATAACTAGTAACTAGTGTACACTAGGGCCTATTAAAATAGCTTGCACTGGGGCCAATCATAACTACCTTATGCCACTGACTAAATGAATGAAGAGATACCACCCACATTTTGAAAGGATACTCAATAAATACTGTACAGTACACGGCAATTTTATATTGCCAAGCAAAACAAATTAGCTAGTCCTCTTGTGTAGTGTAAGGGTTTTTTCATGTGTTGGATTGTTTGTCACTGCCTTACAATTTATTGCACAGCACCCTGACTGTATAAAATGCTGGTGCATAAAAGCTACAACACTAAAACACTAAGGCAGAGCAGTGATTCTTATGACTTCTTCATCATATTACCAGTTTTGTTTCTACATGTCATTTATTGTTTATATCCACCTATTTTATATCAGAATAAAATTGTTTATACAGTGCAAACAGTGTGTTTCAGATTAGCTCTCATGCTATACCAGTAGGCAGACAAAACACAAACCAGACAGATTTCTGACAGTTCAAATACTTCACACCCTCCCATCAGTTAAAACCCCTTCCCCTCACTTCATGACATTTTTGAATAATCACTGCCTACATTATGTCCCATTCCAACATACTCTATCAACAGAAAATGACATAAAATTAAGGATAAAGATAACAACATAACATTTCTTTTATAATATGGCATAACTTTTTCACTTCAAACAAATAATTATTGTCCAATGCTCAACTTTTCTGTAGCACCAGGATCCACAGCTGACATGTCTCTACCTTTGTCTTTCACCTACACAGAAATACCATTAAACACTAACAGTATTGTCATACCAGTAGCCACACACACTTCAAATGGCAATCAAAAATTCTACACACTCACTTATACTCACACGTTTTTCCTCAGGCTGTAGCCATGTTATTAATTCCCATGTAGAGGTATCTATGTTTATTTATCCATGAGATTCCTGTAAATAATTGGTGTTGGTGGTGGAGAGCAGCAGTGTGAAAGAGTCACTGATACCCAGTCTATTAACTTGTTGACACTTTGGGGTCGGCCTGACTCTGGGCTAATGTGGAGTGTGACCGAGCAGAACCATCTTCATTATCCCGGCGTAATGTTTCATCGCTTCAGGCTTGTGCACTGATGGCCACCCACTTCTCTGCCCCAACCTCTTCTCTTCTTCTATTGCTCCGTGTCTCTATCCTGTAAATGCGTGGTTACCAACGGCTGCTTGCCATCCAGAGTTTTTTTCTTTTAAACATCTTTTCCACTGATTTCTCGTTTATTTCACCCTCCGTCCATCCATCTTCTTCTACTTCCATCTTTCTGTGTAGTGTCAGAGCTTTATATTGCATCATCTTTCTTTGGTGTACTTGCTCTCATATTCCTTCCTCTCATTTTGCTTTGCCTTGAGATGTTGCCATCTGTCTGTGCTTGCTAGCCCGGCTGCCCTTGTATTATTTGTACATCTTCTTCACAGTTTTCTTGGGCCAAATCACAGCTGCTCTCTGTAATTTTCTCTTTCCTCAGACTTATTTCGCCTCTGCAGCATATTGAGTTTTTTCAGTTGTTTTTGAGGTATCGGAGCCAGGCCAGCAGGGCGTCTCTTGATACCTGAAAGAATTTTTGATTGACTGCTGTTTGAAAATATTGTATTTTCCATGTCAGTATAGACAGTTCTGAATTACTGCTATGTGAGAAAATTCTATTGTTATGAAACTAAAAAATTGCATGCTTTGCTTTTAGCAGTAATGAAATTTCAGCGTTGGTGGCTGTGACAAGGAGTCAGGGGAACACAGTGGCTTTTGAAACGTGTTCCCATTTGACTCTATTTGCATTCTTGATCCTTATTGTAAATCATTGCACATCTGCATGAGCCGTGCCAATTAAAGTTCAGGGAGTAAACAGCTTCAGAATCATTATGCAGCAGAGGAATAACAAGCAATATGAAGCTGTCCAGAAGAATCTCTCACTGCCTTTTCCACTCCTTCCCCAGGCTGTCATCTTGTCACTTGCTCTGTCAGGAGCTCTTAAGTCACGCTGGCGTGGATGCATGAAAAAAACAAAAACAAATTACCTTTCCCTTGGTAAGATTAATTGGCACAGATGTGAGGAGGAAGAAGAAGAGGAAGAAAAAAGTAAAAATCAACCAGGTGCAGGATTTAAATACAAAATGTGACCTTTGTAATCCTCCCCAAGTCTCTCCCAAATTTCACCTTTCCCTCCTACACTGTCTGTCCAGTATGGCATGAATGCTGCATCCTGACCTTGAACTTCAACTTATTTTGCTGTTGAGTTCAGTGTAAGTTAATGTAAATGAAATGCATGTGCAAATTTTCCTTGTGTTAGAAATGTAGACTTTCAGAGCTATGTAAGCACACCAGATAGGTTGAAGAAATGTTTTTCATTGAACTGAACATTATATGACATAAACAAGATACCTGCAGACATAATGGCAGACCTTTACAAGGGGTACGTCTGCAAGAGCACATGTCAGAGGCACCTCCAGAGAGGTTTTTGGAGTCACAACACAACACAACTTTATAACTTTACTGAATTTCAGTGATTTTGATCACATTTGATTACCTGTTAAAGTTTCCAAAAGGACAGATAGCTTTACTTGTTGCTAGTTGTAACCGCTAGCTGTAACTGCTAGCTGCTGTTAGCTAGTTAGCTCTCCAGAGATAATAAAATATTTTTTTCCATAAGAAATGATCCATATATCTTATTTTTATGGCTTGATTCCATGGCCATTCTACACAGTTTTTGCGATTCCACCAGCATCGCCACAGCAAGTCCCAGAGGAAGCTCCCCACTCTGTTCCATTTCAAATACACGCCAAGTCTATTTCTGATGGATGCAAAACTGTGGCATGGATGTGCCATACCCAGTGGAATCAATGTTATTCTTCTGTTGAGTTTTATCAAAGAATCGTCTCTCGTTTTATGGCAGTAGGCATCAGATTTCCTGTCAGCTGTGGAGGTGCGTCTTGCACATGTTCTTGCTGAGGTCTGCATCCAGGTCTGTCTTGATGTAAATAGAAAAAAATGGGGGAGAGGGTTGGATGGGAGAAAGCGCTGGCATTACATGATTTATAGCCATTCATTAATATATGTTTTGGGGGTCTGGCAGCTCCAGATCCATAAAGCAAGACATGTTGTCTTTGTAGAGGATTTGGCAGTGTTGCTGGGCCCTGCATTACATAGTGATTGTTAGTGAAAAATACTAGATGGGCTCTGGTCATACCAAACACCATCTTCTGTTGTTTTGCTGAGTTTTACAAATTTAAAGAGTCTAAATCCTTGGTTTCAAATGTATAGTAAGCTATTTCTCTATTGCATTAAATGGATTGTGTGGATTATTTGAAGTGGGGTTGTATGAGGTACTTATCAATCAGTAATCAATAGTCAGTGTATTACCCACAGTAGATGGTGTTTGACACACCCCCTGTTTGTAGAAGCAGCAGGAGTACTAGTGAAGAAAGCTAAGCAATGTTCTGCTGTGGACATTTGCCCCTCTCTGTTTCTCCAGACTAGGAGTGTGCAGACTGACATTTACTGTAGATAATACACTGACTATTGATAAGTACCTCATACAACCCCAATGATCCCAACTATCACTATAAAGATCCCCTCCAGACATGTTTTAATATGTATATAAATTGCTCTACTTTGAATAATAAATTATATCTGATGTTTTCTTTTTACAAAAAAGGTTCAGTGATTTTGTAAAAATCTTTGAAATAACATCTACTCCTGCTCCTTCATAAAAAAGCCAGAATCTATTAATATACTGCAAGTTGAACAGCTGGACAGCAGTGTAAAGTCCATTGTCATTGTATGTGCACTGGAGGCTTTAAGGCTCATCACACATTTGCAAGTTGAATATTGAACCAGGATGTGCTTCCAAACAATTTGTGATGTCACAAATCATGTTTGTAGGTCCGCCCCTGAAAATCAGATTTTCAATGAACAAATAGAAACTTTCCACTTTCAGCAAACATGAAAATATCCTTCTAGTGTCAAATGCTGCACATATTCTGTATAGCGAAGCTCAAACATTCAACTGTAAGAACAAGAAAGAAAACATATTTTGTGTGGAGGAGGACTTTAAATATTCATTACCAAGAGAGCAACAATCAAAGTTTAAAAAAAAGCTCCTTAGGAATTATTTATTGAGTTTAACTCTCAAAAACTCAGCCAGTCTGTTTCAGCAGGGTTGTGTGGGTGTGGATTGATCAGATGTGATTAACACTGGTCTGGCAGCATCAGCGAATAACCCACCAACTCTCATCACATTTTGATTCAAATGTTGCTAAATCCTGTTTGGTCCTTGACGTATGTGACAACACCTTTTTGCAAGTGAGCGCCACCCTCTTTAGTCTGCATTGAGATGGCGAAGGCAAAAATAAAGAAAAGAAATTCCTGTGAATTATCTAAAACCGTTTTAACTTTACTTGGCACAAAATGTGTTCAATAGGACATCATCACTCACAGTAAGAAGTTCAGTTTTGTATTTTCAGGGCACTCGTGACTATGGTTTACAGTCACCTGCTGCCCTTAAGTAGGAATCTGGGGTCTAAAAACAGCTGTAGTTTCTGTGTCAACACATCCCCCCCGAGCTCCTAGCCAGTGAGTGTGATACGATGAAGACCATCCTCCTGTTCTCTGCTGTGATTGGACGAGGCCACAGTCCAATCTCCCTTGGGGTCAATTATGTTAAACCTGCTGAAGAAGAGGTTCAGCTGGATGACAAAATGAGATCAAGTGACCTCTGTCTGAGGTATTACCATGTTTCTGTTAAGTTATAGATTTATTTTTATGCAACAAAGTCACAATGCAACCACTGTCATTGTAATAATCTAACTTTATGAATATATATATATTTTGTTCTGCTCATATCAACAACAGGTGTCTACACTAAACCTGTGATGTATTCTCATAATTCAGACTTAGACCCACACCAAAGGAATAGTTCGAATTATCTGAAGTTTGCGCTTGGAGAAGCAGAGAGGAGTACCAGCATGGAAGCTAAGCAATGAACTGCAGTGGACAGGGTCAGCAACAAATCGTATGTTAACCTTTAAAAAAACATCCCAAAAAATCAGTATCAATTTTGAGTGCAAGGTATATTTAAAATATTTTCATAGCCTCTTCTGATGGGAAACCAGCATTATATCCAAACTATTGCTTTAATAATCTTCCGAGTGAATCATTGCTAATGTCAGTAAGTTAAACGGTAACGTCTTCAATTAACAATTCAACAGCTTTTGCAATACAAAAATTACTAACTGAATGGATGATGCTAAATTAGCACTTATTACTGCTGTAATTCAGCTATAATGCAATATAGCTGAAGTTAGAACTTGCATTGCAAAAAGAAACTGAGAAAAATATAATAATACAATAGTCCAAGCAAGCAAGACTGAGCAAAATGAAAAATATATTTTCATGCTCAAAGAGACACAAAGAGAGAACTGAAATTTCTTCCACCAAAACTACTGGCGTGATAATTGCAGGGATGTTAGTTTCTGGTGTTTACATGTTTTCATTTCTTTTCATTGGTTTCTTCTGTATGTTTACTGTTTGTTCAAAGCACTCTGAAATATGTGTTTTTCCAGCAGTTGCAACCCCTGCGTTCATAGCATCAAGCAGATTTAAGATTATATGTACGTAAGTCTATAATGATTGGCAGAGTGCAAAGATACAGGTAACTGTCATGAGATTAATTGTGTATTTATCAATTAAATGTCTAAAAATGATAGCATTCAGGTCTTAATGGATTTCTGACTGATAGAATGATTTCAGCTCTGAATTGCTGTTATTGCGGCTGCTTTGACATCGATTTTTTCATATGTGGTCACAGTGTAATTTTTGCACCCCTCAATCAAAATGAATCACAACATCTTAATGAGTTCCTCTTAGTGTGAAATAGACTGAAAACAACACCCAGCGGACTAGAGCGGGGCTCCCATGGAGACTCCCTGATGTTTTCTAATCATTCTCTGTCACATTTCATGTGTTAAGGTCGTTTTATAAGCAGAGACATTCTCTGTACTGTCAAAACTTGTTTACTGGCAGAAGAACACGCTGATCCTATGTTACCCTGACAATAATCACCAGCACTTTGTTCTGTGCCATGTTCCAGTTTGACATCCTCTATTTCACATATTGTGATTGGCTGAAATGTCACAATCAGCCATCAGACAGCCTTTGCTGATGTGAAATCACCATTACAGAAGCCAAATATCACTCTCTCCAAACCAACCAAACTCCAAAGGCAAAATCAGCTATTTTATATTGCAGAACATGGGAGTTGATGACCTACCACCGCCTTGATCTGCTAGTTTGTTTGTGTTATTGTTTGACTTCAGTGGTTCAAAATGACAGTTCGGATTCACCAAAGTCACACAACAACATGAACAACAAACTGAAAACTGACAGATTGAGGCAGCAGTAGACCGGTAACTCCCATGGTGCTGCCAAGTAAGATTACTGATTTTGCCTATGGAGTTTGGTTAGTTGGAGAGGGTGACATTACGCTTATGTTATCCTCACATTAATGACTTGTTCATTGTTCTGCTCCTTGTTCCAGTTTGACATCCTCAATTTTACATGTTGTGATTGGCTGAAATGTCACAAAGGTGTCTTTATTGTCTCTGTATTTCCTTTGTCATCTGACAGCCTTTCATAACAGGAAATTACCATTATATAAGGCAAATATCGCTCTCTCTGAACCAACCAAACTCCATAGTAAACTCCAGTAATTTTGCTTTGCAGAACACAGGACTTGCTGGTCTACTATTACCTTGCTCCGACAGTTTGTTTGTATTATCATGTGGCTCAAAAGGATAATTTAGATACACTGAAGTCACAAAATGCAAATGCAAACAAACTAAAAGATTGAAGCAGCAGTAGACCAGTAACTCCTGTTCTGCAAGGTAAAATGACTGATTTTGTCTATAAAGATCAGTTGGTTTGGAGAGAGCAATGGGCTTATGTTAGCCTGACAATTATCACTGGCTCTTTGTTCTGTGCTATGTTCCAGTTTGACATCTTGAATTTCACATATTGTGATTGGCTGAAATGTCACAAAGGTATTTTAAAGTGTAGGTATTGTAAAGTGTATTGTCTGACATGATTGAACTGATGTGTTTGCTACAGATGTCACAAACACGTTAACAATGTATGTGTAATGTCTGCATTATCTCATAATGATTTATAGTCATCCAAAATATTTCTGTTGTTTAGAAGTCTTTGACCTTGAGATAGTTTGCCCATTTGACCTTAAAATACACTGCGTCTAGCCAGAGAAAATGGTGCTTGTCTGCTTTCCTTAAACCGTCTTGAATCCCTGCAGTATTTGAACCTTTTTCCCTTTCGGTTCAGGTTTACGACCGTTCTCCTTGCTGTGATTCCCTTTGCATGGGCCCCGTAGCTAATCAAAGCCTCTCTTTCTGCTTAGCTGTCATGTACACAAATTCCCAACAGCACATCCTTATTAGCCCTGAGTCTAAAGCGCACCAAAGTCAACTGACAGGCCCTCCAGGCCCAGCAAGAGCAATTCTTAAGAAGTGTTTCATTCTCCCTGTCAGACACATGTGGATCTGAGCTGATGACTTTGCATCTTATGTCTGAGAGTTTCTCCTCCCACTTCACCGGCTGTGTTCAGGGTGTAATAATTTCAGTAGAGGTGGGTGTCAGCTGCGTGTTTCGGCAGCTGCAATCATTTTGACCCATGCAAGTCCAGATTTGATCTCAAGATCAAGGGAAAGCAATGTTCCAAGGAGCCACTTTGATAACATCACATCATCAGTAAGTGTCCTACTTGTCCCCAGAAACTAGAACCAGGTTCTAATGTTTTGGTGGCAAGTGATAAGCCACTAAGGTGCATGTTTTTTCTCATACCTCAGGGTGTAGTGAACTGATATCGCTGTCAATGGATAAACTGGTAAAGAATAAAAAAGCTCTCTTATAAGCTGAAACCCCAAACTTTGGAACTCCTGCATGTTGTCGCCGTTTCAAGCTGAGGGAGGAGACTGAATGAACCAAGAACTACAGCTACAATATCTACAGAGTTGTTGTGGGAAGATTTTGCTGAAGCTTGCTACTTTTTCGCTTTTTTTTTATTTATTTATTTATTTTTTTCAAAATTTTAAATTTGAGAAGAACCTTGACATACACCATGTAGTTTTCGTGGGGGTTTCATTGGAGTCAGCTAGAAAGATACCTGAAAGATGAAACAGCTGGAGTGGTATGCTGAGGGAACAGATACTAATAAGATATTAATAGATATAATGGACTAACAGGCTGAATCCAAATGTCCACTTTCTGGACTTGTGGACTGAGCCCTCAAGGATGAACCCACCATACACACATTCAAACACACAAATGTTTGTAAATACAGACTAGACTGTGACTAAATAAAGTCAGTATTATTTACACTGCAAAACCTTGTTTTGTTGTTTTCTGCCATTTTTCTCAGCCTATATATTTGGCATTACATTGCACAGCTGTTATATGTTACATCATATAAAACAATAAATGTATTTTGATAACTCTATAGCCTACACTTCTACATATTTATGTCGTGATGTGATTGAATATTATTTCTGGCCTACATGAGTCAAACAAAGCTTAAAGTAATTATTTTACACACTCATAAGCCCTTTTGGGTTTTTTTAGTCAGGAACTGAAAAAACTAGTGTCACATCTGTATTTAGAAGAATTGTGGGCAATTAAATCAGTGTAATCTGATGAAGTTTGGACCCCCGACTCGTTCTCATCCCAACCTGTCACATACTAACGCTTTGTGTCTTGTCCCTGCCCATTGTTGTCTCATACTGATGAACAAGGTGCCCTTTAGTGGCTGTATGAGATGCTGCTAGAAAGCCTTTTAAACATGCAGTTAATGTTTTGAAACAGGAGGCAACAAAACTACTTAGGTAGGTTTAGGATAAGACCACGTTTGCAAGTCGCAAGATGAAAGTCACATGACACAAGTCACGGAAGTGCTTAATGTGATACCTGTAGTACCTCACAACTTTTATTAATGTTTGGGTTTTCTCATGGGACACTAACTCTCCTGTGTTTCTTATACTGCATCAAAAGTTCAGTGCATCTGTTTCAGCTGCTAACAGGTACCATGCTCATCTGAGTCACAGAGTGGCAGTGACGAAATTTTAGGATTTGATGAGCTGTGAATGAAAATGGACAGGCATCACAAGCGGACTCTGTGAGTCTGCAGAAAGTCCACTTGTGGCCCTTTATGGACTGAATGAACTGTGGGTTTGGACAGCTCTCAGCCTTCACAGACTTCCCGGGAAGACATCCGCTAAATCCAGAAATCTGCAAAAGCAGTCTGCACATCTGACATTTGGATTTAGGAACAGTGTTGACATCCACTCATCACTGTTTTGACCCAAGAAGCCAATCAACATTTCATGTCAGTATTCAGGCTGTCTCAAAAACAAAGAAAATGTGCTGTTTTTTATGTTTTGCAATGTTCCACCACACCACATAAATATTAATAATATGTATTACATGGCTTTGTTAACACTTGAGTCTGACTAATGTCTGTTATTTCTGAATGGCAGACTGTTGCCATGGATGAAGCTCTGATCATAGACAATGGAAGAACATTAAAATAATTTTTTAATAAATATTTTATGTCAAGTTATTAAAATTTAAAAGTAAATAACTGTGTAATAAGTGGGACAATGTACAGTGAGCAGGTCATTATTGTGAAATAAATCCCCTCAAGGTGATTCAAATCCACCCTGCACCACCCCTGTTGGGTATGTTTCGCAATAATGACACACTTATTCTACATTATCCCTAATTAAAAAACGTTAAAACTGTTGTTAAATTCTAGATGTTCTCCACGTTCTAGGCTGTCATTTGTTTTCTATTGATATGCAGAGCTATAAACTTGATTTGGATCACAAAAGTGAGACCTGACTCAGACCTGACAGCTCTGAGACTTGACTTATTTCTTGACTCAAGAGTTGAAGGAAAAAGTGTGGTCCTGGTAACACACACACAAAAATAAGACAGCACTGTAATGTAATGTGTCTCAGCAATGTATATAAGACTTTTAACTACTTTGAAAGGCCAACGTTGACATGGAGCTTTCAGAAACCTGAGAGACTTCCAGTTTCGACTTCCCCTCGGGGACTTGACTTGAGACATTGCGCCGACAGTCCAGAGTTTTGACTCAAACTTTCTCCAGACTCCTGTGGATACATTAATATGTTCTTAAACTCATCTGAATCTTCTGTGCAATCAAAGGAAATATGAAGCTCTCGGTAGGTCTCCCTCCCTGCTGCGAACTCTTACAGATGTGCTCACGCTGGAGCTTATTCTGTTCTTCTGTGGCTGTGACAGAGCCGATGGATTATTCAATAGTGTAATGAATGAGGTGTCAGAAACATTCAGCTCTGCTGTTGGGCAGAATGATTTCTCTCTGTCTACCTCTGCCTTGCTATACGTTGCTCTTATTGATTATGATGAGGCTTTCTCCTCTCCAGTTATTACAATATTGATCTCAGACAGATGCAGAAGAGCAGAGCAAATAGAGGGTGAAGTTTTGGATGCTGAGAAGCTGAGAGCAGAGGCAGTGAGGAGAATCGACGGGTTGGGACCACATACGAGCACGCTGAGCTAAGTTGGGTATTGCTCTAAGAGGGGTAGACAGTTTAAGTACCAAGATGAGCTGTTTTCTCTGGTTTTGAGGTCTATATAATGGGAAGGGGAGTGTGTTTTATTTTTGCAGACTCTTGATCTCAGACTTTTTAACAAGACCAGCTTCTGCCAGTCAAGGACATGTTCTGAATTTTTTTTTTTTCTTTGGTTCCTCAGATTTTTTTTCAGTTTTATTAGGAAGTTAGTTTGTTAGTTTGGCAGCTGTGGTATAACCTTTGAGTAAAATGGACTTTTGTGGGTAGCAGACCTTTTCAGGTTACATAATCTGCTACAGCAGACCAGCATCATGTCAAGGACAGTGGACACCCCTGAAATCTGATTGCTCACCCCATGTGCCACCCCATTATCCTCAAGCATGATTGGCTAACAGCTGATTATAGGCAGGACCTTAGTTTCAACTAACTGTTTGAGGTATTTTTGAATGTGCATTGTTTTTTACAAGGTTAATTTACTTTATTGATTCTTTTACAACACAGGGTTGTAGAATGAGATGTTAGCTGTATTCCCTTTATGCTGCTCACAATAACCATACACAAAAAACTATATTCACTAAATGGGTAAACAAATAATAAATTACAAAATTAAAACTATTTTCAGGGAGGAATTTGGGCACAGGTACAATTTCTTTTTGAGGACTTAAAGAATAAAGAATGGAAGCTTTTTATTATATTTGTATGGTTCCACTTTGCTGTGCTGTGACTGGGAAGACTAGCCTATTTATCTTTAGAATTAAACATTTAAACACAAGAATCAGCTGAATGATGCTGTTGACACCGTAGGAATTTCACAGAAGCCACCACAGCCATGCAGAGGAGAACACAGCTGATATAGCTGTGTTCTCCTCTGCCTCTTTCTGTCAATACATTTTTTTGTTTTTCTTTTGTTGTGATTCTGATCGGAAAAGATCAAGTAAAACACTGCACACATAACCAGTGGTGGGTTAGATGTGGAGCCTGGTATGAACTGATGGAAACCACTGGGCTGTGTGATGCAGCAGGCTCGTGGCAGAGACAAAGCACTCAGGATGAGGGGAAAAAAGGGAGCGTACAAATATGGACAGAGGTGTTGACGTAGTATAAATTTTCTTTGATCATGATGCCTGATGTAACTCTAGAGTTCTGTGGTTTACACTGCAGACTGGAGTCTCTGTTGTGACAAACAGCTAATTCTGTGTCATATAAACTAATTTCTTCTATGAAATGTTTGTGCCGCCTGCTGTCCATGCACTGTCTCTCTCTATGGAAGCCCATTACTATCAATATCATGAAAAAAAGACTTGTATATAATGAGAAACTTTCTCAAAATAATGACCCATTATCACAAAATACTGAGAAACTATCTTAGAATTATTCAGTGACTATTGTTTCTCATTATTTGAGGTACTAACTCATTATTTTGAAAAAGTTTCTCATTATTTTGAAATAAGTCATTATACTGTATATCACACATTATTTAGTATGATATCATTCTGTAGACTAACCTTTGACTGAATTCCAGTGTACCCATATTTAATGTTAACAAATTAGGGGAAAAAATGAATGAAAATAAAATCATTCTTATGCCTTAAGTTAAATTCATTGTATTATTTCCGTGGACTTAAAATCTTTGTTCTATTTGATGGCCTTGCTGCTGTGGCATTTGGCCTTTGTGCCCTCAAAAAAGTGACCAAAGGTCAAGTGGCCTCGCCACTAAAAAGGATGAAATTCCAGGACTGTTGGCGACAGATACTAATGATGGATAATGTAAGCTTGAGTGGAGGATGCTGGAGTAAAGCCATTATATCACAGTAGCATCAGATTGTCGTCTCTAACTAACCGCTTTAGTCCTGACCGCATCACTGTGGTGCTAATAATGATGATAAAACACACTCTCTAGTGTAATACTGCTTGAGTAGCTAAGCAACAGGGAGTTATCAAATCCACTGAAGTGATGTGAAAATTTTTTAATCCCCGACATAAAAGATGACTTCTTTTTGTAATTACAATTTTGATCATGTAACAATAATTAAAATCCTGGATGCACTTTACCTATTGTCCTTTCTGTAAATTATAACGAGAAACACTGATGAGTTTCAATACATCATGTTTTAAAAAAGTAAGACTTCACTCTGACTAAGCCTCACTTCAGTCTTGTGTTTATTTAACTAGACTTTACGTCTGCAAGACTTTACTGAGGTCGTCCTCAGTGTGTCCCTGGCTGTCTCCCTTCACTTTGTCTCTAAACACAAACTCCACCGTCAGAAGGTCTGGGGAGGATTGCATCCCCTCAGTTCATTTCTGTGTCTGTTTGCTCACTCCTTAGAGCTTAGTAAAGCAGAAAGCCAGTCTCCTTCCAAACTCCGTCTCCCCTGGCGTGCGACCTCAATTACAGAGGCAGAGAGATTATGGGTCAGAATTAATACCACTCTTAATCTGTACACACTCCTCTCCAACTCCCTCTATCTGCTTTCACCCACCGTCTTCAGTGTCTTGATTCAATGCCAGTTTCATTTAATAAACAGACGATAGGTTGACCACTAACTCTGCCATCACTTCTCTTCCTCTCTGTAGCTTCTTCTTTTCTTTCTATCACACGTGCACAGACATCCAGTGTCTTCAGCCCACCTCTGCTCTGCATGCTGTTTATTTTCACAAAACATCATGTAAGTTTGGCTGACACATTGTCCTGTGTCTTTTCAAAACACGTCCCACAAAAGTTTCAATATACAAAGTATGTGCTTCAGTCTCTCAAACTCAGTTTGCAGACATTATTGCTGGATCTTTACATTCAGTCCACATGTAAAATCATTATCCTGTAAGAATTATTTGTTTTTAACTTTTGGCTTGTGTGTCTTTTGAAGAAGTTCATCAAAGTCACACTTTTGCTTGCAGTCGTGGAAAAAGTACTGAAAACCTGTACTCAAATAGAAGTAGTGTTACTTTACTGAAATATTACTCAACTACAAGTAAAGCTACTTAGAGTGCAAGAGTACAAGTACCCCAAATGGCTTAAATGACTTAATTACAGTAATTTAAGTAGTTCTAATTGATAATGCACCTCTAATCTTGTGTGTCAACTGCCAGTAAACACTAAAGAGTAGTAACTCATTACTTCCAATCATGCCTGCTTGATATTTCTGCCGTGAAAAGGAAGGGATTGTTTTTTTCTGTGCTACAACTATAATATTGTTAGGTTCAACTTTATTGTCATTATCAGGACTTTATTATAATTATCATTATTGACATTGTCAGGACTCCCATGACATGTAGTTGCAACCTCCAGAAAGAAGTATATAAAAGTTGCACTATAGGAAGAAATAGAAAACAAAAATTAGGTTTTACAAGGAAAATACATGTAGTGCAAGTTTTTAGATAGTAGTGGGAATTAAGTTAAGTACAAACGTGGTATGGTAATGTTCACAAATGCAGTGCAATGCATACTGTGCGATATGCAATTACTGTATCAGTAACCCTGTACACATATTTACACACTCTTAGTCTTGGCTTGTTCATATTAGATTTTATAGCCCACATAAACAAGCCAAACTACACAGTCACTTGATTTACTTGCACATCAGTTAGTTTAATATTTTAACATCAGTGTTACTCCCACCATTAGATTTGATTACTTGTCTTGTTTTGTGTATTTTGGAACTGTTTGAAGATATCACTTCTTGTTTGGTCATCTCAGCTGTTGAGATGACTGTTGGTCACAGTGATGTCAGCTGCCGTCCAATTATTTGCTGCCAGATGGCAACAGACATCATGCCCTAATTTACATGAATGATATCATTGCAAACATACAAAGAAGAGGAAATCAATAAAATTTATGCCAGTGTGACAAATATGGGGTCAAGTTTTTACAAAGCACATAAAAGAAAAAAAAAAAGCATTGCAATTGAACTGCCTTTTCATGTTGTGCAGGTAAAACCCCAATGTATGAAAAAAAAAAAAAAAACACATTCAATTCAACTTTTTTGTGTCAAGTACAAAACTGAAACACGCAACTAAAAAGTCTAAAAACCATGACTTGTAGCCTAAATATTTGCAAATTACAGTATTAAAAATCAGTACATATTTTATTAATATTAGAGAATATAAATACTTAACACTATTATCCTGATGCTGCCAGTTTGTTTCAGCAGTGAAAGGGTGAACATCTTATTTTTTCAGTGAGATTTCATAGAAAATTTCAGGTTACATGTGTACATATAAGAAGACAAATGAAGACCTTTGCTAGCTAGAGTTTTGCTA